>CM060273.1:12807168-12823159 GCA_030684275.1 Acipenser oxyrinchus oxyrinchus | reverse complement strand
AATCCAACAAGCCAGTCCAGCTGCAAGCTGCTTGTACTCAAGCAAATCTGTATTGATGGAGCGTTATTTTATTTTACTTTTGTTTTCTACCATTATGCATAACGAAATTAACCCTTTGCGGTCCATTGTCGGACCTGCTCGACATTGCAATTATTCCTATCCGGTCCATTGCCGGACCCTGTCCGACATCATCAAAAATGCAAAAAGCGGGTTTCTAGTCGTTTTCTCCGGAAAGCCGAGAAAACCATTCAATGGCCAGTGGGAGCGACAGGAGCCGAGACAAGCTGAAAAAAAAAGGCGTATCTCATGAATAGTCATACTTGCCCCTGGCATCACAAGGCGGTTCATATGGAAACAAGCTGGCTGTTACTGTATCAGCGCAGAGACTATCACAGACATTTGCAGAGCTTTTTGAGATGTTATAGTAATAAAATAATGACTTGGATTGCATTATTGAGGAGTTTGGTGATAAACGAGTCATCAGGAGATGATTGATCGGTATGTGCGACTATTATATTATTATTATTATTATTATTATTATTTATTTGTTAGCATATGTGAAAGCGATAGCAAACGAAAAGGGTGGCGGGGCTGGAGATGCCTAGTGAGTGCTTTGTTGATATGCAGGGCCTTTTAAACCCGTTTGACTGTGGAAAAAAATACTTTTAAACAGTGCGTCTAAAATTAACTGCGCGTGTGAAAATAAATTGGACCTGACGCGCCTGACACGCAATTAATAAATGGACTGCAAAGGGTTAAAAAGAAGAAAAAAACTCTTAATATCCATTGGTATTCCCAATAGGGATTATTAACATGGAAAAAGGCATAATTACGATCTGTGCATTCAGACTATAAACAGTTATTCTTGCCAGTAATCTAATACGACGATATTGTTAGCTGGTCAGCTCCCACTTACACATTTCAAAAATCATACTTTTGATCTAATCCAAGTTTGCAGCTTTGAATCACACCTGTGGTTAAACCATCTCTGTGATCTGAAGCTGTAGCCTTCATGTGAACACACACATAACATCACGGACTACCTGTTCAGGGTGTTGGCAGCTTCATTAGCATGCACTGTACAGATTAAGAGCAAGAAATTGTGGATTCAAGCCAAAGGCAGGAGACACGCCCAGTCTGCCCTGCTGGGAACATGTGCAGTGCAGTGCAGTGCCTGCTGGCATGCATATAGCAAGGGGTTTTCAATGTGACACCTACTGCCCCCTTGTGCTGATCATTGAACACTACAATTAAGTGCAGAACATAATCATTCTTGTGATGTTATTCACCTTATAAGAGGGTGCAGAATGAAACTGTTGTGCTGTCATTGAGGTGGTGTTAATGTGAGCTGTGATTATATGAGGTGGTGTTAATGTGTGCTGTGATTATATGAGATGTTAATGTGAGCTGTGATTATATGAGATGTTAATGTGTGCTGTGATTATATGAGATGTTAATGTGTGCTGTGATTATATGAGGTGGTGTTAATGTGTGCTGTGATTATATGAGATGTTAATGTGTGCTGTGATTATATGAGGTGGTGTTAATGTGTGCTGTGATTATATGAGATGTTAATGTGTGCTGTGATTATATGAGATGTTAATGTGTGCTGTGATTATATGAGATGTTAATGTGTGCTGTGATTATATGAGATGTTAATGTGAGCTGTGATTATATGAGGTGGTGTCTATATGTGTAGTCTGTGATTATATGAGATGTTAATGTGTGCTGTGATTATATGAGATGTTAATGTGTGCTGTGATTATATGAGGTGTGTTAATGTGAGCTGTGATTATATGAGGTGGTGTTAATGTGTGCTGTGATTATATGAGGTGGTGTTAATGTGTGCTGTGATTATATGAGATGTTAATGTGAGCTGTGATTATATGAGATGTTAATGTGAGCTGTGATTATATGAGATGTTAATGTGTGCTGTGATTATATGAGATGTTAATGTGTGCTGTGATTATATGAGATGTTAATGTGAGCTGTGATTATATGAGGTGGTGTTAATGTGTGCTGTGATTATATGAGATGTTAATGTGAGCTGTGATTATATGAGATGTTAATGTGTGCTGTGATTATATGAGGTGGTGTTAATGTGTGCTGTGATTATATGAGGGTGTTATCATGGCACCATCACAGCATTCACATCTCATTTCACAACATGACAGACTGCACAGCACACATAACACCCATACACATTGACACCAGCTCATATCACAGTCATAACACACAGCATTCATTATCACACCATATAGCACACTCACATTACATCTCATGTTAATCACAGCACACAGTGTCATCTATATCACGCTCACAGTCATTCATATCACTGCACACATTCACACCAGCTCACATTCACAGCACACATGCACATCATATATTCACGGCACATTAACATCTCATGTGTTACAGCTCCTTCATCTCATATCAATCAGTATCATATATCACATCACACATTCCTTTCAATCTGAGCACACAGTTTCATTCTGCACCTTCTTATAGGGTGCATAACATCACTAGAATGATTATGTTCTGCACTTAAAGTGCTCAATGATCAGCACAAGGGGTATGGTGTCTGCTTGAAACCCCTCTATAGCGCCAGCAGTGCACTGCACTGCACATGTTCAGCAGGCATTAACATGTATGTAATTTGCACTATATTAAATATTCACACACATGCCTATATTGGTGCATACATATAATACAGCACATTGTCATTCATAATCACGGCAATATTAACATCTCATATGAATACAGCCACATAACATCTCATATAATTCATAATTTCTCCTATAATATGTCACACATTGACATATATCTCTATTCACAGGCACATATCTGTGCTCATTAACATCGGTGTTAATGTGTGCTGTGATTATATGAGATGTTAATGTGTGCTGTGATTATATGAGATGTTAATGTGTGCTGTGATTATATGAGATTTATGTGTGCTGTGATTATATGAGATGTTAATGTGTGCTGTGATTATATGAGATGTTAATGTGTGCTGTGATTATATGAATGTTAATGTGCTGTGATTATATGAGGTGTGTTAATGTGTGCTGTGATTATATGAGATGTTAATGTGTGCTGTGATTATATGAGGTGTGTTAATGTGTGCTGTGATTATATGAGGTGGTGTTAATGTGTGCTGTGATTATATGAGGTGTTAATGTGTGCTGTGATTATATGAGGTGGTGTTAATGTGTGCTGTGATTATATGAGATGTTAATGTGTGCTGTGATTATATGAGGTGTTAATGTGTGCTGTGATTATATGAGATGTTAATGTGTGCTGTGATTATATGAGAGTGTTAATGTGTGCTGTGATTATATGAGGTGTTAATGTGTGCTGTGATTATATGAGATGTTAATGTGTGCTGTGATTATATGAGGTGTTAATGTGTGCTGTGATTATATGAGAGTGTTAATGTGTGCTGTGATTATATGAGATGTTAATGTGTGCTGTGATTATATGAGGATGTTAATGTGTGCTGTGATTATATGAGAGTGTTAATGTGTGCTGTGATTATATGAGGATGTTAATGTGTGCTGTGATTATATGAGATGTGTTAATGTGTGCTGTGATTATATGAGGTGTTAATGTGTGCTGTGATTATATGAGTGTGTTAATGTGTGCTGTGATTATATGAGATGTTAATGTGTGCTGTGATTATATGAGTGGTGTTAATGTGTGCTGTGATTATATGAGATGTTAATGTGTGCTGTGATTATATGAGGTGATGTTAATGTGTGCTGTGATTATATGAGATGTTAATGTGTGCTGTGATTATATGAGGTGGTGTTAATGTGTGCTGTGATTATATGAGATGTTAATGTGTGCTGTGATTATATGAGGTGGTGTTAATGTGTGCTGTGATTATATGAGGGTGTTAATGTGTGCTGTGATTATATGAGTGGTGTTAATGTGTGCTGTGATTATATGAGATGTTAATGTGTGCTGTGATTATATGAGTGATGTTAATGTGTGCTGTGATTATATGAGATGGTTAATGTGTGCTGTGATTATATGAGGTGGTGTTAATGTGTGCTGTGATTATATGAGAGTGTTAATGTGTGCTGTGATTATATGAGGTGGTGTTAATGTGTGCTGTGATTATATGAGGTGATGTTAATGTGTGCTGTGATTATATGAGGTGGTGTTAATGTGTGCTGTGATTATATGAGATGTTAATGTGTGCTGTGATTATATGAGATGTTAATGTGTGCTGTGATTATATGAGATGTTAATGTGTGCTGTGATTATATGAGGTGGTGTTAATGTGTGCTGTGATTATATGAGATGTTAATGTGAGCTGTGATTATATGAGATGTTAATGTGTGCTGTGATTATATGAGGTGGTGTTAATGTGTGCTGTGATTATATGAGATGTTAATGTGTGCTGTGATTATATGAGGTGGTGTTAATGTGTGCTGTGATTATATGAGGTGGTGTTAATGTGTGCTGTGATTATATGAGGTGGTGTTAATGTGTGCTGTGATTATATGAGGTGATGTTAATGTGTGCTGTGATTATATGAGGTGGTGTTAATGTGTGCTGTGATTATATGAGATGTTAATGTGTGCTGTGATTATATGAGGTGGTGTTAATGTGTGCTGTGATTATATGAGATGTTAATGTGTGCTGTGATTATATGAGGTGGTGTTAATGTGTGCTGTGATTATATGAGGTGGTGTTAATGTGTGCTGTGATTATATGAGGTGGTGTTAATGTGTGCTGTGATTATATGAGGTGGTGTTAATGTGTGCTGTGATTATATGAGGTGGTGTTAATGTGTGCTGTGATTATATGAGTGTGTTAATGTGTGCTGTGATTATATGAGGTGGTGTTAATGTGTGCTGTGATTATATGAGGTGGTGTTAATGTGTGCTGTGATTATATGAGGTGTTAATGTGTGCTGTGATTATATGAGGTGGTGTTAATGTGTGCTGTGATTATATGAGGTGGTGTTAATGTGTGCTGTGATTATATGAGGTGGTGTTAATGTGTGCTGTGATTATATGAGGTGGTGTTAATGTGTGCTGTGATTATATGAGGTGTGTTAATGTGTGCTGTGATTATATGAGGTGGTGTTAATGTGTGCTGTGATTATATGAGGTGGTGTTAATGTGTGCTGTGATTATATGAGGTGTGTTAATGTGTGCTGTGATTATATGAGGTGGTGTTAATGTGTGCTGTGATTATATGAGGTGGTGTTAATGTGTGCTGTGATTATATGAGGTGGTGTTAATGTGTGCTGTGATTATATGAGGTGGTGTTAATGTGTGCTGTGATTATATGAGGAGGTGTTAATGTGTGCTGTGATTATATGAGGTGGTGTTAATGTGTGCTGTGATTATATGAGGTGGTGTTAATGTGTGCTGTGATTATATGATGGTGTTAATGTGTGCTGTGATTATATGAGGTGTTAATGTGTGCTGTGATTATATGAGGTGTGTAATGTGTGCTGTGATTATATGAGGTGGTGTTAATGTGTGCTGTGATTATATGAGGTGGTGTTAATGTGTGCTGTGATTATATGAGGTGATGTTAATGTGTGCTGTGATTATATGAGGTGGTGTTAATGTGTGCTGTGATTATATGAGGTGTTAATGTGTGCTGTGATTATATGAGGTGGTGTTAATGTGTGCTGTGATTATATGAGATGTTAATGTGTGCTGTGATTATATGAGATGTTAATGTGTGCTGTGATTATATGAGGTGGTGTTAATGTGTGCTGTGATTATATGAGATGTTAATGTGAGCTGTGATTATATGAGATGTTAATGTGTGCTGTGATTATATGAGGTGGTGTTAATGTGTGCTGTGATTATATGAGATGTTAATGTGTGCTGTGATTATATGAGGTGGTGTTAATGTGTGCTGTGATTATATGAGATGTTAATGTGTGCTGTGATTATATGAGGTGGTGTTAATGTGTGCTGTGATTATATGAGGTGGTGTTAATGTGTGCTGTGATTATATGAGATGTTAATGTGTGCTGTGATTATATGAGGTGGTGTTAATGTGTGCTGTGATTATATGAGGTGGTGTTAATGTGTGCTGTGATTATATGAGGTGGTGTTAATGTGTGCTGTGATTATATGAGGTGGTGTTAATGTGTGCTGTGATTATATGAGATGTTAATGTGTGCTGTGATTATATGAGGTGGTGTTAATGTGTGCTGTGATTATATGAGATGTTAATGTGTGCTGTGATTATATGAGGTGGTGTTAATGTGTGCTGTGATTATATGAGATGTTAATGTGTGCTGTGATTATATGAGGTGGTGTTAATGTGTGCTGTGATTATATGAGATGTTAATGTGTGCTGTGATTATATGAGGTGGTGTTAATGTGTGCTGTGATTATATGAGATGTTAATGTGTGCTGTGATTATATGAGATGTTAATGTGTGCTGTGATTATATGAGATGTTAATGTGTGCTGTGATTATATGAGATGTTAATGTGTGCTGTGATTATATGAGGTGGTGTTAATGTGTGCTGTGATTATATGAGGTGGTGTTAATGTTGTGTTTTCTTCCTTTAGACGGCTGAGTCAGAGGCCGACTGCTGAAGAACTGGAGCAGCGGAACATCCTGCAGCGTGAGTGCCGCTCTCCTTCCTGCAGCCCTTGTGCGAGAGTGACTGCAGTTTAACGAGCCCTTGTGCGAGAGTGACTGCAGTTTAACGAGCAATTGTGCGAGAGTGACTGCAGTTTAACGAGCCCTTGTGCGAGAGTGACTGCAGTTTAACGAGCCCTTGTGCGAGAGTGACTGCAGTTTAACGAGCCCTTGTGCGAGAGTGACTGCAGTTTAACGAGCCCTTGTGCGAGAGTGACTGCAGTTTAACGAGCCCTTGTGCGAGAGTGATTTATTATTATTATTATTATTATTATTATTATTATTATTATTAATATTATTATTATTATTATCTTCCCTTCAAATGCACCATTTGAAATGAGTGGACACTTGGATGACCAAACTGCTTCCCTTTCTCATGTTCACAGTCTAATCTGTTTGTTTAATTTCCTCCAGCAAGAAATGAAGCTGATCGACAGGCAGAAAGACGAGAAATCAAGCGGAGGCTCACAAGAAAGGTAGGGATCTGGCTGATAGCCTGTGTCACCCAGAAATTGTGAGGATGTGCTTTTTTAACGTTGGGTATTGTTTGTATACTGAGCACAGTGAAGTTTGGGTTTCTGTTTTCTGTAGTTTGCTAAAGTAAAAGCGGGCTTTCAAAATAATTAGGTACAGTAAATACCATTGTCTGTGCATCCTAGTACAGTAAATACCATTGTCTGTGCATCCTAGTACAGTAAATACCATTGTCTGTGCATCCTAGTACAGTAAATACCATTGTCTGTACATCCTAGTACAGTAAATACCATTGTCTGTGCATCCTAGTACAGTAAATACCATTGTCTGTGCATCCTAGTACAATAAATACCATTGTCTGTGCATCCTAGTACAGTAAAAACCATTGTCTGTGCATCCTAGTACAGTACAAACCATTCTGTGCATCCTAGTACAGTAAAAACCATTGTCTGTGCATCCTAGCACAGTAAATACCATTGTCTGTGCATCCTAGTACAGTAAATACCATTGTCTGTCCATCCTAGTACAGTAAATACCATTGTCTGTCCATCCTAGTACAGTAAATACCATTGTCTGTGCATCCTAGTACAGTAAATACCATTGTCTGTGCATCCTAGCACAGTAAAAACCATTGTCTGTGCATCCTAGCACAGTAAATACCTGTCTATGCATCCTAGCACAGTAAAAACCATTGTCTGTGCATCCTAGTACAGTAAATACCATTGTCTGTGCATCCTAATACAGTAAATACCATTGTCTGTGCATCCTAGTACAGTAAATACCATTGTCTGTGCATCCTAGTACAGTAAATACCATTGTCTGTGCATCCTAGTACAGTAAAAACCATTGTCTGTGCATCCTAGTACAGTAAATATCATTGTCTGTGCATCCTAGTACAGTAAATACCATTGTCTGTGCATCCTAGCACAGTAAATACCATTATCTGTGCATCCTAGCACAGTAAATACCATTATCTGTGCATCCTAGTACAGTAAATACCATTGTCTGTGCGTCCTAGTACAGTAAATACCATTGTCTGTGCATCCTAGTACAGTAAATACCATTGTCTGTGCATCCTAGTACAGTAAATACCATTGTCTGTGCATCCTAGTACAGTAAATACCATTGTCTGTGCATCCTAGTAACTTACACAATACTGAAGCCAGTGTTAATTTTATAGATGTTTATATATATATATATAGATAAATACATTGCTGCTATATAAAGTAAGCAGCATTAAGCAAAAGTGATTTCTCAGCCAGTCTGTGTCGCAGATTTACAATCTACACATCCAATCTTACGAAGTGAGTATTTATTTCTACAGCACCTCTCATACTACAGCTTTACAAGTCAATGAAAACAGAGTTACAGTAAAATGAATAAAAAAACAGGAATATTCGAGAGAAAAAGAAAACACATGTAAAACAAATACAATGATTTAGTACCAATATTAAAAATGTGTTTATAAATATATGGATGTAATATCAATACATGCATATAAATAGATTTATAGATCACTCACACCAAAAGCACAAACAAGCAATTTTCTAAGTCAATACGATACGTGTTGGGCGTCTCTCACTGTATAATGAATGTCATCTCTGAAGTTTGGGTGAGAGGACCGTGAAGCAGAGCTCAAACTGTGTGAAATGATGTTACAATAAGAGACACGGACACACGACGTAGTAACTTCTTATGAATCACACACATCAACATTGTGTCAAACTAGTGTCAAGTGCATCAAAATTATAGAGTGGAAGTTAATAGGATGCTGGTTAAAAAAGGTACCAGGTTTTTATTTTTGAAGATTGGAATTGGTTGTGATGTTCTATGAACAGAAGAGGTACTGGAATGTTGGCAAATACAGCACTGTGATTGGTTGATTCCTATGCCTCTCTCTCCCTCTCTTGCAGCTGAGTCAGAGGCCCACAGTAGCAGAGCTGCTGGAGAGGAAGATCTTGCGTTTTCACGAGCACGTGGAGTGCACCAATGCACACGACTATGACCGCAGGGCTGACAAGCCGTGGACTAAGCTCACTCCAGCTGATAAAGCACGGGCTCCGCTCACTCTCTCCAGAGTGCCAGCAATGTGCCCTAAAAATATCTTGCTGGCTGTTGTGTTAAATACTGACCCTCCTCCTGAGTGAAATAACCACAGCACTCTGTGAGCCTTCATGGAGTATTCTGTTTACATAACAAGTACAATGTGGGAAAAGAACGTATGTTTGAACCTAAATTAAACTACTGAATTCAGACAAGTGGTGGTTTGCCGGTCATTCTGTTATTGGATGTGAAAGAATGCAAGATGAATTCCAAAATGAGATCCATTTAAAAATAAAATATTCATTCTGCAGCATCAATTATTTCTCTTTCAATATTTCATCTTAAAATGAGTGGGTTATCACTTTAACTTGTGTAAAATTACAAATTGCACATCCTGTTTCAGTTTGTGTTTTCTTGGCTTTTTCCCACCTGCAGGCTGCAATCCGAAAGGAGCTCAATGAATTCAAAAGCTCAGAAATGGAAGTTCATGAGAAAAGTAGGATTTATACAAGGTAAAGAACTCTAGTTTGGCTTGTGGAGTTGCCAAGCTATATATTTAAATAGGTAATCACTGGTGAGGGGAAACATTGAAAATACAAATTCAGCATTTTATCATGAGCCCTGTGTAGAAATAAGACATGTTGTAATATCTCACACCAGACCACAGCTCAGATGGTCAGTGAGACAACATTGATTATCCAATACAGGATTGTCTAAGGGGTGAAATTGAAGAAGAGGCACAGACTAGAAGTGAAGCTACTGTGCTGAGTTTTGCAAGTGTTCTCAATTTCAGTAGTTCTTGTAAGATCCTATTTAGTGTTTTGAACACTTCAGTTCTAAACTTCTAAAGTAGGACAACATATTGGCAAGGCAGCCCAACACCAGGTGAACGGTCTTTGTAAGGTCACTAATGTTTGTCAAGACCTCCTCAATAAGGTTGACCCTGCATTGAGTTTAAATGCATTTTTACAAATCTTACATATTTCCTTTTCTTGTTTTTCAGGTTTCATCGGCCTTAGCATCCCCGATATAGGGAATCCAGCACTTACTGTTCAAGTCCTGCAAGGGATTGCAGAGACTTTGTGCTCCCGAGGGGACTGCCGCTCTGAATGTACTTCATCAGGAATCCTGGAACGATAATAATAATAATAATAATAATAATAATAATAATAATAATAATAGTAATAATAAGAAGAAGAGTAATAGAAAGAAGATGCAGTATTTCACCCAGGAACTGGGGGACTGTGTGCCAAGGCAGCGGAAGGAGAGGGAAGGTTTGAATTCAAGACTTCTCTCTGCTCGGTGATCCTGCATTCCTCCTGGAGAAACTGGCCTCAACACTCTGCCTTCTTCCTCAGAAATGATGCCTGTTTGCCTCTACTATGTACAGAACATTAGATTTTTTATTGTATTGTTTTATCTTTTTTTTTCCATTTGGAATGATCAGGGGAAAAAATCTAACAAAATGGACCTTAATGTCTCATAATAGTGCACTGGTAACGCTTGTATATAAACTGCTGTAGTGTTTCATAGCAGGATAACCTATGGAAAATAGTAGTAATAATGTTGCAAATATTCCTATTGCACAAACATTAGTTTTAGTAAGACCCATCTCTAATTTGGGGGTTGGTTCTTTTCTGTCACTACTGGCCAACAGTTGAGAATTTTAGGTGGATTAATAAAGGCTTCCGCCACAGCACAAAGCTTCTACAGAGCAACTGGTTGCCTTTCTTTATGCTGTACAGCTGGATTCTTTCTTTATGCTGTACAGCTGAATGCTTTCTTTATGCTGTACAGCTGGATGCTTTCTTTATGCTGTACAGCTGGATTCTTTATGCTGTACAGCTGGATGCTTTCTTTATGCTGTACAGCTGGATTCTTTTTATGCTGTACAGCTGGATTCTTTCTTCAATGCTGAACAGCTGGATTCTTCTTCCAGTCTTAATTGTAGTCCTCAACTATCAGCTCAGTGGGGAAACTAACTAATCACATGATTAGTGAGATAACAGTTTTTAAATTATCCCACACAACTACACCCCAAGAAACTCACCCCTGTATCAATGGAAGAAGGCGGCTCCTTAAATACACATAAACAAACTATTTAGTAGACTGACATTCAGGGTACAGACACACAACACCTACAACCCACCGAGATAGACGGAGAACCATTTCGGCAGGAACTTTTGTTTTGTTCGTTTTGTTTCCTTTAGTTTCTGTTTGGCCAGTAGGAAGTCGATTCCTGCTCCTTTGCTGTATAGAATTGTGTTTCTGTTTGGCCAGTAGGAAGTCGATTCTTCCTCCTTTGCTGTATAGAATTGTGTTTCTGCACATGGAATTGATCGTGCTGTATATCTTGTCTTCCTATCTTACACAAAAAATGAAAACAATTTTAAATATATTTTAAAAAAGTATTATAGGGATTTTTTTTAAGCACAAACTATCTGAAAATGAATTAGACACTACTACAACTGGTAGCAACTGTGTGCCTGCTCTGTATTTTATCTCATGGATGTATCTTTTTTTTTTTTTTTTAAGAAATATGCTACAGAATTTTAGCAACAACTCTTGGAAATGTAAAAGCTATTGCAGAATTTAATTAAAAGCTTATTAAAATACAAGTTTCTTTGTATTGATTGTTACCTGTTTAAATATAATTGTTATCTTTGTTGTTTAATTAAGGTATGCCCACACCCTGTGTCCACTAATGCGTGGGTTTTCACATTTCCCAAAGTCACATTACCAATACAAGGCCCCTCCCAACCATTTTCCCCTCCCTAACCCACTTCTGGTGCCCAATTGCATGTCACCATGTCACACTCCATCACAGATGGGCATGACCTGGCCTGGTGTCCCAGCTGGTGGCATCTGAAACAGGTAGGGGGGGAGGAAGGAGGAACAGAGGTTAAATATCTGTCCCGTTGCTGGTATGGCAACGGGCAGGGCAGCAACTCTACCACAGCTGGTGGCCAGCCTTAGCCTCCATGGAGGGGAGGCAAGGTTGCCCATTGGGGTCGGCGGTCTAGGAGGTCTCGGTCCTGGTGTTGTGGGTGGAGCGGAGAGATGATGTGCTTGGCTGCGCCATTGAACTTGAGCGGTGAGTAGGCGGTGTTGGCGGAGACTAGGAGTCCAGGTAAGCTTCCGGTCATCCTCTGCCACCATTTTCTGCGCCTTGCCCTTGGGGCCGTCATCACCGGTCCAGTTGGTACATGGGGCGGTATCGCCAGACTGACCCTTTCAATCAGTGCGTGTACCTTTCCTCGCTCCTCGATCTCCGTCTGCCATCCAGCACCTCCAACAGCTGACAGTGAAGCATGATCCATCCTGTTTTCTGACACCACGTGTGGCAAAGTGGTTTGCAGCTTGCAGGTGCAGGAGTGATGTGATCAATAACAAACAGACAATGGTAATCCAGGTGCAATGGTGTTTTATTTATAATCCATAAACCACTTGACAACAGTAAATAATAATGAATGGTAGTACACAAGGTTGTGTACTACAGAGTTTAACCCAGGGGTTCTGTCCTGAAAAAATAAACACGGTATTTAATACACCCACAATAGTCCAAAGTGAGTGCTGTAAGTGCTCGTGGTGCAAATACAATTTATCTTGAAAAAGTGCAGTGTTGTCCGGGTTTTGTGCTGGCCTGTAGCGACAGCTCGGATCGTGTTAGCCATCTAATAACAACAAACAGTTTAATTAGACAGGACAAAACAAACAAAAACACTCACGATACACGCACGGTTCTCCTTCCGGGTTAGCGTTAACCATAGCAAAGGAACAGATCACCTCACTACGTCCCCTTATATACCGTCAATCATGACCCCTTGGTTAACGAGTGCAACCGCTCCTCCAATCCACGGCTGCCACATCGTTTCTCTTCCGGGTCGATGATTTAGTGTACCATAGCTCCACCCCCTTTCTAGATGGCCGACTTCCGCCTAACCCTGGGAATTAATTGTCTGGCCATCAAGTCCAGAGCACTCTGTTCCCTTTACACAGTGCTCTCATAAGTCGGGAGGGAGATTTATCACCAAGAATCATTCTGTCTCTGTCACAGGGACGACATAAACAACAGGCTGTAGTGCACAATATGCGTTGTAAGGTTTCTGCCTGAGAAAACAGTACTTAACTGAATACACAGAAGTCCAGACTTGTCTGAAGGCCTCAGTTTATTTTCAATCACATACTTTGTTACCCTGTCCTCACAATCGGGTACACAAGCCACAGGTAGTAAATATATGCATAGTATCATAAGAGTTCCCTGTCTGGTATTTAGTACCAACTCTGAAAGACATTCAGGTTACATTGCCTTTTATAATCCTCTGATATCCCTGCACAACTATTAACCGCCAGTTCAAAAAAGTAACCTGGGTCGACATTGTCCATACCTTTTAGGATTTTGAATGTTTGAATCAGATTGCAGCATAGTCTTCTTTGTTCAAGACTGAATAGATTCAATTCTTTTAGCCTGTCTGCATACAACATGCCTTTTAAACCGGGATAATTCTGGTTGCTCTTCTTTGCATTCTTTCTAGAGCAGCAATATCCTTTTTGTAACGAGGTGACCAGAACTGAACACAATATTCTAAGTGACGTCTTACTAATTCATTGTAAAGTTTTAACATTACTTCCCTTGATTTAAATTCAACACTTCTCACAATATATCCGAGCATCTTGTTGGCCTTTTTTATAGCTTCCCACATTGTCCAGATGAAGACATTTCTGAGTCAACATTAACTCCTAGGTCTTTTTCATAGTTCCCTTCTTCAATTTCAGTATCTCCCATATGATATTTATAATGCACATTTCTATTGCCTCGTGCAGTACTTTACACTTTTCTCTATTAAATTTTATTTGCCATGTGTCTGCCAAATTCTGAATGCTGTCTAGATCATTTTGAATGACCTTTGCTGCTGCAACAGTGTTTGCCACTCCTCCTATTTTTGTGTCGTCTGCAAATTTAACAAGTGTGCTTACTATACCAGAATCTAAATCATTAATGTAGATTAGGAATAGCATAGGACCTAATACTAATCCCTGTGGTACACCACTGGTTACCTCGCTCCATTTTGAGGTTTCTCCTCTAATCAGTACTTTCTGTTTTCTACATGTTAACCACTCCCTAATCCATGTGCATGCATTTCCTTGAATCCCTACTGCGTTCAGTACATTCAGTTCAATACATTTAATAGTTGTCTTACCTGAGCTGTTGCCTTTGTTTTGATGTGGTCTCCCTTCTGTTTTTTTTTGTTTTCTTCCCCCTTCGTTTCTAGTTTAAATGCTTCTGGACCTCCTCAAGGATCCTTTCTCCAAGTAGATTGGTTCCCTTTCTGTTTAAGTGCAGTCCGTCCCACCTATATAGATAGTCCTTGTTGTAGAATGTGCTCCAATGTTCAAGAAAGGTGAAGCCTTCCTGTGTGCACCACAATTTCAGCCATGCATTTTGATTTTGTATTTCCAGCTGTCCATATGGTCCTTTGCAAGGTGCCGGCAGTATCCCAGAAAATACCACAGTTTTGGTCTTGTCTTTTAATTTCCTTCCTAGCTCTCTGAATTTGTTTTGCAGGGATCTTGGCTTGTCTCTTCCTATGTTGTTTCTACCGATGTGGACGACTACTAACGGTCGTCTCCTGTTTGTTCTAGGAGCCTGTCCATGTTCTCAGTGATGTGCTTGACAGGGGCTCCTGTTCTTTGGGTGATGCGCTGTGTTGGGTTTGTGCCAAACATAACGCTTTGCATTTAGGCCAAAAAGTTCAATTTTAGTTTCATCAGACCAAAAACTTTTTGCCACATGGCTACAGAATCTCCTGAGTGTTTTTTTGCATACTTCAAACGGGATTCAAATTGGGCTTTCTTGAGTAATGGCTTCCTTCTTGCCACCCTACCATACAGGCCAGATTTGTGGAGTGCTTGGGATATTGTTGTCACATGCACACTTTGACCAGTCTTGGTTGACCAGTCTTGTAGCTCTTGCAAAGTTGCCATTGGCCTCTTGGTAGCCTCTCTGATCAGTCTCCTTCTTGCTCGGTCATCCAGTTTGGAGGGACGGCCTGATCTAGGCAGGGTCTTGGTTGTGCCATAAACCTTCCACTTCTTAATAATCGTCTTGACCGTGCTTCAAGGGATATTCAAAGCCTTTGATATTTTTTTATACCCATCCCCTGATCTGTGCCTTTCAATAACTTTGTCCTGGAGTTCTTTTGAAAGCTCCTTGGTGCTCATGGTTGTCTTTGCTTTGAAATGCACTACCCAGCAGAGGGAACCTACAAGAACTGCTGAATTTATCCTGAAATCATGTGAATCACTACAATTTAACACAGGTGGAGGCCACTTAACTCGGTGTGTGATTTTGAAGGTGATTGGTTACACCTGAGCTAATTTAGGATTGCTATTACAAGGGGGTGGACACTTATCCAACCAAGCTATTTCAGTTTTTATTTTGAATTAATTTTCTATGAATTTCTAGAATATTTTTTTCACTTGGAAGTTGTGGGGTAGGATGTGTCGATAAATGAAAAAAAAAACAATTTTAATGCATTTTAATTCCATGCTTTATGGCAACAAAAGGGTTATATATATATATATATATATATATATATATATATATATATATATATATATATATATATATATATATATATATTTCGGTTCTGTGAGGAGTTGCCCTTTTACCCACTTTCTAACCCCTAAGCCCGAAAGTGACTTTTGCCCTGTCGGAGCGCTTTACATAGGGTGCAGTGCTGCACCCTCCGGCGTGGTGGCAATGCTAGCAGCATTGCAGGGCACTCCAGCAGGGGCCACCCTGGCAGCGTTGCGGGGCTCTCCAGCCGTGGCCACCCTGGCAG
>CM060273.1:12777608-12806668 GCA_030684275.1 Acipenser oxyrinchus oxyrinchus | reverse complement strand
TAACAATGGAAGCAACCCCATCCTTTCGAAGGGTGCCAGGGTCCAAGGACCTGCTCCTCCAGCACACGCCGAAGCTGCCAGTGTCTCCGCTGCCATTAAGGCGGCCACTGTGCGCTTTGTGGCAAAGGCACCGGAAGAGGTCCGGAGGGATGCCGTGGCCCATGTCGTGTCACAGGGAGGTGACCCCGGGAACAACATGCTGGTCCTCAGCCAGAGTACCATGCAGTTTGGTAAGTACCGGGGTCAAACCTTCCAGTGGCTGCTGACAAACGACATGGGCTACGCGGTGTCCCTGGTGACCAGCCACCAGAGGGAGCGGGAGGGTGACAGCTCGATGTCACCCTACATGGCGAACAAGGACGCCCTGACCAGCTATGCCTGTGCTTTCCCTGACGTTGCCTCGGCTGTCGGGGACCGGAGAGCACAGGACGTAGCCCGGCTGCGCTCCTCCCAGCCCGGTCAGGAGGACCTGCGCCTTGTGGCCTTTGGGGTGCACAAGGACCTCACCTGGAGGGATCTGTACGAGGCTACGGACAAGGAGAAGAGAGGGTTTGTATTGCACAATTATTAATTTTATTTTTTGTTATGTAACCAAAAATTCAGACACAAATATAACACTCTGTATTATGTCTCGCAGCTACGTCAAATGGCTCCGGCGTCAAACACCCCGAACCGGAACGCAGATGGAGGCGTTGCAGAAATATATCCTGCGGCGAGACCAGGAGTCCCGGTCCCCAGCGTCGTCACAGGTTGGGTCTTCGCAGGCTGTCCCCACGCAGCTTGCGCCTTCTCGGCCTGCTTCCCCTCGGCCTGGGACCTCACAGCCGTCCCCGACCCCTGCGCGTTCGCCAGTGGCGAGCAGCCGCCATCTGCGCCTGAGGACACCGAAGGTCGTGCCTCGTGCACCTTCAGCTCAAGGTAGGTGTTAGACTTAATTTCACTTTATTATTTCCTCATTCATCATGTACATGGCATTATTATTATTATTATTATTATTATTATTATTATTATTATTATTAGTTTTTTTCTACTTTCCAGGGATGTCCAAACGCCAGCCAGCTTCGCCTGCCTTCTGGGAGGAGGTCACAGATACGGAGCTGGTTGCCATCTGCGACGTAGCCCCTCCCAGTAAGTATAACACTCAATTTTAATGTCAGAATCACATATTGTACAGTATTGAAACTCTCATTTTTTAGATGATTTTATGACTGTTTTGTGTTGCTGTGTTTATTAGCTAACGACTGAGTTCCTTGAACGTGATAAGGTAGGTCTTGGTGTCAGACCCTGTGTCTTCACTGTACATTAAAATCGCATTACTCTCTGCCCTTTTTCACTCTCCTGACTGACTGCCCTGCACAATGCGCATGCCTCATCTCCCACCTCGGATTGCCCCTCCATCCTTTCTCACATTAAGCACTCGTGGCTTGCTTGCATGTTTTTAGTGGTGTTGTAGTTTGTGGCACAGTAGATTTTAATGCGAATCACTACAGCTTGCTTGCTTGCTTTGATCATTTAGAGTGTATAGTGCATGTATATCATTAGTAACATGTCAAATCTATGTGTGTGTGTGTGTGTGTGTGTGTGTGTGCTCTACAAGCCGGTCCTGTACAGTTCCCTCATGTCCAAGAGCACTCCCAACCGACGGCTGAACCGGCAAAGCAGCCTTCGCAAACGCGACCAGCACAGAGTGCTGAGGTGAGAGGTCATTTTTTTTTTTTTCTTTACACAAACTAAGTGTGAAAAAGTAAACGCAGTTTGTGCCCTATATTGCATTGTAAATGTGTGCAGTTATAATGTGCATATATGTTTGTTTTTATTTTTCCTGCAGGTGCTTCTTCCTGAAGCATGGAAGCAGTCGCTGCCCAAGGAGCAGCACGAGTGGATCGCCAGGGCTCTGTTCATCAGGAACAGGATTGGGAAGCTGGAGCTGACCTCGGACCTGCGTCTGTGGTGGTTCCCTCCCCAGCCCCGGCTGATCCACAATCAGCCTCCAGCATCGCCAGGCCCCTTCTTCTGCCGTCCGCTGTTTCTCTGGATGCCCTACCGCATGTGGGCATTCAAGCTGACGTGCACCCAGCCAGAGTGCCTCGGCCACAAGCTGACTGGCGCCGGGCTGTACAAGACCGTCCGGAGGGTCTTGAGCATCGACGGCTGGTACGACATGGCCACGGAGTACCTGGAGTGCCGTCGGTGCAAGAAGAAGGTGGCTGGCTGGTCCGGTCATGTGCTGAATCAGCTGGATCCAGCTCATCGGAGCCACTTCCCGGCGATTCTCACGTACCGGTAAGTGTAACGTGTTTTTTTCCATTAAAAAAACAAACAAACAAAAAAAAACATTAGTTGCTTCTGTTGAATGATGCACATTTAATAACCGTGTCTTGCAGGCTGTCTTGCGACATGAGGGTGCTGAGGGTGATGCGGGAGCGCACTCTGGGAAACAGTGCCACCCAGCTGTACAATACGCTGTGTGAACAGCACAGCGAGGCCTGGATGCAGCGGTCCCTGCAGTACCTCGCCGAGTTTGAGCCCTTCCTGGCCCAGGGCGTCGTGCAGCCCAACATCATCGCACCCCCTCCCATGCTGCCGGTGCCCAGACCCCGATGGCTGCTGAGAGTGTACGGCTACGACGTCCTCTCGCGGCTGGAAGAGGTCAAGGCCAGGGTCACCTCAACGTTCGGGTCCATCCTGAAAATGGACTCGACCAAGAAGGTAAAAATGATTTGTTAACTCCATAATATGTTTATACAGAACATTTGCACACCAAATTATTGTTTAAAAAAAATAAATAAAAAAAAATGAAAAAATAAATAAAAAAACCACTACATTCTGTTGCTTTGGATGCGTTTTCAGGTGACAAAGAAGCTCGCGGGTGCTGCTGCCGGCACGGCTGCCTGGTCCACGAACGTGGGGAACGAGTTTGGGCAGGTCCTCATGTCCGTGCTGACCTCGCACGAGGGTGAGGGCCTGCTCCCCATGGCTGCCGGGCTGATGCAGCGGTACCAGAAATCCGGCGAGGCTCCCCCTAAGCTCCTATACGTGGACCGCGACTGCTGCTCCCTCGGCGGGGTGTCGAAGGCTGCCGCCATGTTCCCGGAGTGGGACCAGCTGGTCATCCGGCTCGACGTGTGGCATCTGATGCGCCGGTTCGCAGCAGGCTGCACCACGGAGAGCCACCAGCTGTATGGCACCTTCATGGGGCGGCTGTCTGCCTCCATCTTTCAGTGGGCCGAGGAGGACGTTGCCCTACTGATGGAGGCCAAGCGGTCGGAGCTTGAGGGGAAGCAGCGGGTGTTCGGCCTGACGGACGCCGAGGTCTCAAGCCGCATCTCCAAGAAGGAGCTGGCTCTCCACTGTCGTCGCCGGACTCGGGGAGCGGAGGAGACAGCACGGCTCTTGGAGGAGCTGATTGAGACCTTCGACGGCGAGAAGGGTCTGGACACGATGGGCATCCCGCTGCTGGACCACGACCGCATCCAGGCCATCTGGCTGGTGCAGAGACGTCACCTCCACTGCATCCAGGACCCCCCAGGTGTACAGCTGTACACCAAGATCGGGCAGCTCACGAAGGGTGGTGTGACGCTGCCGGTCTACCGCTGCGCGCGCGGGTCGACTTCCTTGGAGTCTTTCCATCTCCACCTCAACCGCTTCATCCCAGGTAAATAACCAATATTGACCTGTGCTGTATGTTTTGGGAAGCTGTGTCGTGAAAGCAAATTTCCGTCATTTTGTGTGTTTTCAGTATTACAGTGGGCGTTTTCTCTTGTGTTTTTCAGGTACCAGTGCAAGTGCCATGCACTTTCAGGCGTACCTGCTGGAGGGGCTGGTGAGGTGGAACGAGGACCGCGCCGCAGCTGCAGTGGAGGGACCAAGACAGATCCTGCACAGCTACAGTGGCTCCTGCAGCACGCCCTCAACAGATTGAGCCAGAAACTTCTTGGCTGCAGTCTGGTTGAGGATTTCACCAAGCCTGGCGAGTATACAGGTATGTAACAGCATTTACTTGTCAACTGCTTGTAACTGTGACTACGAAAACAATAAAGCTGCTTACACTTTTCTTTTTTTTTCTTTCCAGGCGAGCTCATTGGAGTTGAGTACCTGTACTCGCAAACAGGCAGCGTGCTGCAGGCCGTCAACTTGGACCCGGACGCTCCGGACGAGGCTGCAGATGAGGATCTGGACGTTGAGGATGAGGGGTTTGAGGATGACGTGGACGACGAGGTCGAGGACCCCACCATCCCTGGCCTCGTTCACCCGCTAGCAGTGCCATGCTGCGCCCCAAGTCTCAGTCGTTCCGATCCTGTCGGCAGTCCGGTCCGGTCAAGTCGACGTTTCGTGGCCTTCGTTGCCCCGGAAACGCCAGCGCCAGGCGTCTCCCCGGACGTCTCCTCAGGCGTCTCCTCATGCGTCTCCTCATGCGTCTCCTCGGGCTCTCACTCCTGCTGGTTCACCTGTGAGAGATCCTGAGGTGAGACTAATGCATAGATGTTAAACATATTTGTTTTTTGCATGCTGTTACACAAAAGCCATAATTTACGCTAATACACATCTAAGTACAATTTTATTTCTCTGTTTACAGGAGTCATATGGACCTGATGGTGCCCCCGGGTACCAGCACGTCCAGCGCCTGGCCAGCAGTCTGGTGAGCCTGCGTGGCTTGGCCTGTCTGATGGAGCAGAAGGTAGATGAGCTGATTCAGCTGTGGAGTCTCCTCCCCGAGGGAGATAAGCAGCGTCTCACCTACCCTGCCCGTCACCAGGACAGGCTGATTCAGGGGCGATTCAAGGCAACGAAGGCCACCTCCTCTGTCACCCCAGGCACGGACAGCCTGAAACGGTGAGTTAGTTCATGTGTAATGTCATTGCAATAGTACAAAGATAAAGAAAGAAAAAACATGTGCATACACACACACACACACACACACACAAAACCCTAAAATAAACATGTACCCATTGCTACTAAAACTTTTACTCCTGTTGCTTGGTTGCAGGTGCCTGCTCGGACAGGGCTCGGGACCTGCCCAGTGGCCACAGACGAGCAGACTTGTCGAGGCCATCTGCATCCAGCTCTGCCGCCTCCACCCATCCCCCACCAAGTCCAAAGGTGTGAGGACTTCCCGGTGGGCGGCAATCCTCGGCGACTACTCCAAAGTCCGAGAGCTGGTGCTGGGCAGCCCGAGGCTCATGGAGAAGACCACCCTCCAGCTGTTCGAGTTGAATCAGCACACCCTTTCTCAATGGTAAGTTTCGTCTCTTGACTGGACACTGATGACATTACACCTCGAAAAGCATAGTGTTGAGATGTCCTTTAAGAATGACAACATCTCGATCGCTATACAGTTTGAGGTTAAAGGCTGAAAGAAAAACACACATAATCTACACAACTACCACAAACAAGTGACTGTGTTTTTGTTGAAACGTTAAACTGACAATGTCATACATTTGCTGTGTTTTAGGCACAACAAACGCCAGAAGGGGCAGGAGCAGGCTGTCCTTCAACAGGGGGTGGCACCCCCTAGCGCCAGCGCAGTGGACCCAGAGCCTCAACCGCAGCAGCGCCCGCTGCTACAGGAGGGCATGACATACGGACACCAGCCGTATGTCTTTCCATGCCCCCCAAACACCGCGGGTCAGGCAAAGCAGCGGAAACGCCCTGGGGCCACGGCGCAGACCGCAGTCCTGGGCCACTCGGCCACCCCTGCGCCACATCCCACTTCATCTCCTTCCACCTCTTCAGCTGCTGGTGCTGCTGCTGCTGCTGCTGCTGCTGCTCCTCCCGTGCCCAGGACCACCAGCTGGCGACACAAGAAGAGGGCAGAGGAGGAGGAGGAGGGGGGCTCCAACACCGGGAAGAGGAAGTATGAGCGGAAGAGAGCAGAGAACTTGTGTTCTCTGTGCGGACAGCCAAAGCGAAAGGAGTTCGACCACAGCCGCTTTGGCAACGTTGCCTTCTGCTCTGCTTCCTCGGGCAAAACTGTGGAGCAGTGGTTGGCTGAAATGCGTGCCAAGAAAAAATAAGTCCTTCTCCCCACTTTTTTTTTTTTTTAAGCCCCATTTTCTGCCATTTTTTAAAATTTCTAATTATTGTAAATTATTACTAATTATTTTAAGCATTATTTTCTTTGTCTCACAACTGAAAATTGCACATATTGACTCAGGAGAGATGAAGGCAAGCACTCCCTTTTTTAAAATATTTTTTATGGTGGTGCATTGTTTCTTTTTTCTGTTTTGTGTTCTAATGTACCCCATCAAACCTATATAGCATTTCATTCAGCACAAGTTGGACTTTCCTCTGGTCAAAGCCCCTACGCGTAAAGCTGATTGCAATATTGAACCACAAGTTCATGTAAACACTAAAATGTATATATTATAATCTGTTTTGTTCCAGTTTAACCTGTTTTGTTTGCTATGTTGAAAGCTGTACTGTTGAATTTGTCTTTCAATGTCATTTAAATATTTCTAGTATGTTATTCATGTATTGCACTACCTGGTCCACTGTTAAAAAGTATCAGTATCTCTGGACATCACTCATAAACACATTTTCTCATAAACACCTGCACTGAACTCTGAAATAAAAGTTGTATACTTATTGGTTGCACGAGATATGCCTTTAATTTCCATTCATGCAATGTAACAGAACAATGTCCTGTAGTAAATTGTATGTAATTGCCTGGTGTGGATTTAATGCATTTTCCATCTGGTTTTATCTTTTTTTTTGTTGTACAAAAGTTAAGATTTATCAATAAAATGCATTCTTACTTTTAAGTACATTGTATTGCTTCATTTCATTTTAAAATGCCTGTAATAGAAAAAGAATTAGCAATACATAATAATTGATTTAAAAAAATCTTCTCAGGGGTTTTCCTTACTGTTGACATCATTAATATATCATTATTGTTATTATTATAGTATTAGTAGTAGAATTATGCATACATTATGCTATCAATGTTATATTCTATAGCATCTTTCACAAAGACATAAACACTACATACTAGAATAAAAAAAAACGAATAAACTAGAATACTAGAATAAAACTAGAATAAAAACAAAACATTACACAATCAGTATTGTAAAAACATGACCCGTTTTCAAAATAAATGCATTTAAAAACAATACAGGGGCTGTAGGAAAGTGAAGGTTTGCATGTGATCTGGACGTTTATTTATTTGGAAAGGCGATACTTTTATATTATTGTATTAAGAGCGCATTTGCGCACCGGGTCACGTGACACACAGATTAATGTGGAAGTTTTTTTATTTTATTTCTTTTTCCAGGGCAGATACTGTCGATGCTGTGACTGTGGCTTTTTGAAAGCACTTGAGACGGCGCGTCGCGGCCGGGTCTTTATTGGAGGGTTGGTCTTAATCTTCTATGTATGTGTTGTATTGGAGGGTTGGTCTCAGGCTTCTCTCTGTGTTGTATTGGAGGGCTGGTCTCAGGAGGCTTCTCTGTGTGTGTTGTATTGGAGGGTTGGTCTCAAGCTTCTCTGTATGTGTTGTATTGAAGGGTTGGTCTCAAGCTTCTCTGTATGTGTCGTATTGGATGGTTGGTCTCAGGCTTCTCTCTGTGTTGTATTGGAGGGTTGGTCTCATGCTTCTCTGTATGTGTTGTATTGGAGGGTTGGTCTCAAGATGCTTCTCTGTATGTGTTGTATTGGAGGGTTGGTCTCAAGCTTCTCTGTATGTGTTGTATTGGAGGGTTGGTCTCAGGATGCTTCTCTGTATGTGTTGTATTGGAGGGTTGGTCTCAGGCTTCTCTGTATGTGTTGTATTGATGGGTTGTTCTCAAGCTTCTCTGTATGTGTCGTAATGGATGGTTGGTCTCAGAAGGCCTGTCTGTATGTTGTATTGGATGGTTGGTTTAAGAAGGCTTCTCTGTATGTGTTGTATTGGATGGTTGGTCTCAGAAAGCTTCTCTGTATGTGTTGTATTGGAGGGTTGGTCTCATGTTGCTTCTCTGTATGTGTTGTATTGGAGGGTTGGTCTCAGGATGCTTCTCTGTATGTGTTGTATTGGAGGGTTGGTCTCATGCTTCTCTGTATGTGTCGTATTGGAGGGTTGTTCTTAAGCTTCTCTGTATGTGTGTATTGGAGGGTTGGTCTCAGAAGGATTCTCTGTATGTTGTACTAGAGGGTTGGTCTCAAACTTCTCTGTATGTTGTATTGCAGGGTTGGTCTCAAAGCTTCTCTTTATGTGTTGTATTGGAGGGTTGGTCTCAGGCTTCTCTCTGTGTTCTATTGGAGTGCTTCTCTGTATGTGTTGTATTGGAGGGTTGGTCTCAGGCTTCTCTCTGTGTTGTATTGGAGGGTTGGTCTCATGCTTCTCTGTATGTGTTGTATTGGAGGGTTGGTCTCAAGCTTCTCTGTATGTGTTCTATTGGAGGGTTGGTCTCATGATGCTTCTCTGTATGTGTTGTATTGGAGGGTTGGTCTCAAGCTTCTCTGTATGTGTTGTATTGGAGGGTTGGTCTCAGGCTTCTCTCTGTGTTGTATTGGAGGGTTGGTCGCAGGAGGCTTCTCTGTATGTGTTGTATTGGAGGGTTGGTCTCAGGCTTCTCTCTGTGTTGTATTGGAGGGCTGGTCTCAGGAGGCTTCTCTGTGTGTGTTGTATTGGAGGGTTGGTCTCAAGCTTCTCTGTATGTGTTGTATTGAAGGGTTGGTCTCAAGCTTCTCTGTATGTGTCGTATTGGATGGTTGGTCTCAGGCTTCTCTGTATGTTGTATTGGATGGTTGGTCTCAGAAGGCTTCTCTGTATGTGTTGTATTGGATGGTTGGTCTCAGAAGGCTTCTCTGTATGTGTTGTATTGGAGGGTTGGTCTCAAGCTTCTCTGTATGTGTTGTATTGGAGGGTTGGTCTCAAGCTTCTCTGTATGTGTCGTATTGGATGGTTGGTCTCAGGCTTCTCTGTATGTTGTATTGGATGGTTGGTCTCAGAAGGCTTCTCTGTATGTGTTGTATAGGAGGGTTGGTCTCATGTTGCTTCTCTGCATGTGTTGTATTGGAGGGTTGGTCTTAAGCTTCTCTGTATGTGTTGTATTGGAGGGTTGGTCTCAGGATGCTTCTCTGTATGTGTTGTATTGGAGGGTTGGTCTCAAGCTTCTCTATGTGTTGTATTGGAGTGTTGGTCTCATGCTTCTCTGTATGTGTTGTATTGGAGGGTTGGTCTCAAGCTTCTCTCTGTGTTGTATTGGAGGGTTGGTCTCAGGATGCTTCTCTGTATGTGTTGTATTGGAGGGTTGGTCTCAGGCTTCTCTGTATGTGTTGTATTGGAGGGTTGGTCTCAGGTTTCTCTGTAATTGTTGTATTGGAGGGTTGGTCTCAGGCTTCCCTCTTTGTTGTATTGGAGGTTTGATCTCGTGCCTCTGTATGTGTTGTATTGGAGGGTTGGTCTCAAGCGTCTCTGTATGTGTTGTATTGGAGGGTTGGTCTCAGGCTTCTCTCTGTGTTGTATTGGAGGGTTGGTCTCAGGAGGCTTCTCTTCGACTCTCGATCTTCGGGGCAATGTTGGAACAGAGTGTTCCAACATTGACGGCCAATCGGAGCGGAGGAACCCTTGCCTGCCGACTCTGGCGGCCAATCGGAGCGCCCCGTTCCAACATTCGGCCAATCGGAGCGCCCCGTTCCAACATTCGGCCAATAGAAACGGGCTGTTCCAACATTGGGCCAATCGAAGCGGGCTGTTCCAACATTGGGCCAATAGGAACGGGCTGTTCCAACATTTGCCGGCCAATCGCATCGCGCTGAGCCTGTTCCAACTTTGGAAGGGCGGCGGTTCAAAAAATAAATAAAAATAAACTCATTCTCAGCTGCCTGCAGACGGAGAGAGAGGTCGGTTTGGAGTCTTTTATTCGTATTTAAATGCTGGTTTTCTATTATTTTTTGTATGTCGACCGTATAATCTTTTAATTTAGTCGTGTGTGTTTTTACGCGAATGACAACGTTATATTGCCAAGATTTACTATGATTTCAACTTTGTTTTCGCTGGTCTGTAGACTTTTGTGCGTTTGTTTTGGGGTTTTACTCATATTTTTCCATGACAGCTTGTATTATTATTATTATTATTGTTAACATTTTAAAAGTAAAAAACAACAACAACAAAACACGAGTATTCGGCTTTGTGTTTAGCTAACGCTATTAGCATTTCGTCGAGATCAAGCGTTTGTATTAATAATAATAATAATAATAATAATAATAATAATAGCGTTGTGAGATCAAGCGTTTATCATTCGTTAATTTATTGCGTTTGTTGTACTAGTATTACCGTGTGTATTGGGCTGTGCATATTTAGCTATGCTGCTATTTCGTGGAGATCAAGTGTTTAGTATTTGTAAGTTTTTGCTTTTCATCAATTGCAACGTTTTATAATATTAACCACTTATTTGTTCTTTCTTTCACAGAGTGATCATTAACTATTTGAAAGGTAAAGTGCTATCTCTTTATATCTCCATGTAAAATTAATTCTACTGCATGTGTTTATTATTATTATTATTATTATTATTATTATTATTATTATTATTATTATTATTATTATTATTATTATTATTATTAATAATAATGCTGCATACACTCAGTGTTATGAGTGTGTGTATTTGGCTCAGTGTGTTTAGTTATGCATACTATTATCATGTCTATTAAAATGTTCATCATTCATTAATGTATAGCTTTTGTTGTGCTAGTATTACAGTGTGTATTAGGCTATGTGTATTGCTGCGTTTAGCTATCCAGCTATCCACATGAACTATTGTCATTCCCTGCCACGCAGTGTCCAATGTACTTTTATTGCCTGAATTCAAATCTAACAGTCAAAGGTAAAGATAAGTGTCTCGTCTCTAAGCCTATCTCAGTGTAAAAGGAATTGTAGCTAGTGTGTGTGTGTGTGTGTGTGTGTGTCTGTTTACAGCCATCATTATTATTAATGCTGCATACACTCCAAGTTGTTTTTTATTACCACACATTGACATTCCTAAAAGCTGAAATGCTACTTCATTCGTCACCCCCTTTATGCATTTTCCAAACTGTACTTGCCTGTTGAAAAAATTGTAATTTAAAAAGAATGAATGCATATGTCAGAAAATATCTAGGAGAGGAGCTTTGTTCGTCAGAGTAATAAGTAGTAACATGTAAGTTGTATTCCAGTTATGAACAATGGAAGGAAACCCTGCCTTCAGAAGGGTGCCAGGGTCCCGGGACCTGCTCCTCCAGCCTTCGCCGAAGCTGCCGCTGTCTCCGCCGCCATTAAGGCTGTCGCTGTGTCCAGCGCCTGGCCAGCAGTGTGGTGAGCCTGCGTGGGTTGGCCTGTCTGACGGAGCAGCAGGTAGATGAGTTCATTGAGCAACGGAGACAAGCAGCGCCTCGCCTTCCCTGGCCGTCACCAGGACAGGCTGATTCAGGGGCGATTCAAGACCACCAAGACCGCCTCCTCTGACACCCGGGCACGGACAGCCTGAAACGGTGAGCTAGTTCATGTGTAATGTTATTACAACAGAAAAAAAACAAAAAACTCAACATCCACACACAACCCTAAAATATAAACATGTACCCATTACTACTAAAACTTTTTACTCCTGTTGCTTGGTTGCAGGTGCCTGCTCGGACAGGGCTCGGGACCTGCCCAGTGGCCACAGACGAGCAGACTTGTCGAGGCCATCTGCATCCAGCTCTGCTGCCTCCA
The DNA here is from genome assembly GCA_030684275.1 of Acipenser oxyrinchus oxyrinchus. NCBI lineage: Eukaryota > Metazoa > Chordata > Actinopteri > Acipenseriformes > Acipenseridae > Acipenser > Acipenser oxyrinchus. Next base: position 12,795,003 of record CM060273.1, on the reverse strand, counting down.
CCCATCCCCACCAAGCCTGAGGCTCTGAGGACTCCTCCGAGCTGGTGCAGCCCGAAGCTCATCACCCTCCAGCTGTTCGAGCTGAATCAGCACACCCTGTCTCAATGGTAAGTTTCGTCTCTTGACTGGACACTGATGACATTACACCTCGAAAAGCATAGTGTTGAGATGTCCATTAAGAATGACAACATCTCCATCGCTATACAGTTTGAGGTTAAAGGCTGAAAGAAAACACACATAATCTACACAACTACCACAAACAAGTGACTGTGTTTTTGTTGAAACATAAAACTGACAATGTCATGCATCTGCTGTGTTTCAGGCACAACAAACGCCAGAAGGGGCAGGAGCAGGCTGTCCTTCAGCAGGGGTGGCACCCCTAGCGCCAGCGCAGTGGACCCAGAGCCTCAACCGCAGTCGCACCCGCTGCTACAGGAGGGCATGACATACGGACACCAGCCGCATGTCTTTCCATGCCCCCAAACACCGCGGGACAGGCAAAGCAGCGGAAACGCCCTGGGGCCACGGCACAGACCGCAGTCCTGGACCACTCGGCCACCCCTCGCCACATCCCACTTCATCTCCTTCCACCTCTTCAGCTGCTGGTGCTGCTGCTGCTGCTGCTGCTGCTGCTGCTGCTCCTCCCGTGCCCAGGACCACCAGCTGGCGACACAAGAAGAGGGCAGAGGAGGAGGAGGAGGGGGGCTCCAACACCGGGAAGAGGAAGTATGAGCGGAAGAGAGCAGAGAACTTGTGTTCTCTGTGCGGACAGCCAAAGCGAAAGGAGTTCGGCCACAGCCGCTTTGGCAACGTTGCCTTCTGCTCTGCTTCCTCGGGCAAAACTGTGGAGCAGTGGTTGGCTGAAATGCGTGCCAAGAAAAAATAAGTCCTTCTCCCCACTTTTTTTTTTTTTAAGCCCCATTTTCTGCCATTTTTTAAAATTTCTAATTATTGTAAATTATTACTAATTATTTTAAGCATTATTTTCTTTGTCTCACAACTGAAAATTGCACATATTGACTCAGGAGAGATGAAGGCAAGCACTCCCTTTTTTAAAATATTTTTTATGGTGGTGCATTGTTTCTTTTTTCTGTTTTGTGTTCTAATGTACCCCATCAAACCTATATAGCATTTCATTCAGCACAAGTTGGACTTTCCTCTGGTCAAAGCCCCTACGCGTAAAGCTGATTGCAATATTGAACCACAAGTTCATGTAAACACTAAAATGTATATATTATAATCTGTTTTGTTCCAGTTTAACCTGTTTTGTTTGCTATGTTGAAAGCTGTACTGTTGAATTTGTCTTTCAATGTCATTTAAATATTTATAGTATGTTATTCATGTATTGCACTACCTGGTCCACTGTTAAAAAGTATCAGTATCTCTGGACATCACTCTGTGGCAATGTGGCCACGCCCTTGTGCGTAGTTTGTGTTATATGTTGCATGTTGCGTGTATAAATGTTGGTGTATAGTCATTGGTACACGGGATATAAACGGGTGTGTGTTTCACGTGTATTTAAGATGTAATTGTATTTAGGCACGGGATTGCACATCACTGCACGTGCATTTAAAGTATTTAATATGTGAGCACGAGGTTGCACGTAATTAATTCACGTGCTGGGATTCAAGTGAATAATTAATTAGTAATTGAATCCCAGCACAACAGTATATATAGATGCACGATTCACTCACTCGGGGTTGGGTGTTCGTGAGTGGAGAACGGGTGTGGAGAAGGAGAAAATATAATAATAATAAGAAGAAGAAGTGTTTTTTACTCACCGTGTTTGTTTGTCTCCGTGCACCGTTTGTTAAGTGTTAGTTCGTTTTGTTTGTCTGTTTATTTTGGCGTAAGTGCCGTGTGCTGTTTTTGTGTTCTTTTATTTTGTTTATTAAATGCTGAGCACAACCAAGTGCTCAGCTTCACCAACCTCACTGTCTGTTGTGTATTACTTCCTGTTTCTGGTCTGACGTCACCCACTGTCGGCCGTCTTTGTCACACACTCATAAACACATTTTCTCATAAACACCTGCACTGAACTCTGAAATAAAAGTTGTATACTTATTGGTTGCACGAGATATGCCTTTAATTTCCATTCATGCAATGTAACAGAACAATGTCCTGTAGTAAATTGTATGTAATTGCCTGGTGTGGATTTAATGCATTTTCCATCTGGTTTTATCTTTTTTTTTTGTTGTACAAAAGTTAAGATTTATCAATAAAATGCATTCTTACTTTTAAGTACATTGTATTGCTTCATTTCATTTTAAAATGCCTGTAATAGAAAAGGAATTAGCAATACATAATAATTGATTTAAAAAAAAATCTTCTCCAGGGGTTTTCCTTACTGTTGACATCATTAATATATCATTATTGTTATTATTATAGTATTAGTAGTAGAATTATGCATACATTATGCTATCAATGTTATATTCTATAGCATCTTTCACAAAGACATAAACACTACATACTAGAATAAAAAAACGAATAAACTAGAATACTAGAATAAAACTAGAATAAAAACAAAACATTACACAATCTGTATTGTAAAAACATGACCCGTTTTCAAAATAAATGCATTTAAAAACAATACAGGGGCTGTAGGAAAGTGAAGGTTTGCATGTGATCTGGACGTTTATTTATTTGGAAAGGCGATACTTTTATATTATTGTATTAAGAGCGCATTTGCGCACCGGGTCACGTGACACACAGATTAATGTGGAAGTTTTTTTTATTTTATTTCTTTTTCCAAGGCAGATACTGTCGATGCAGTGACTGGCTTTTTGAAAGCACTTGAGACGGCGTGCGGGCCCACGGGCACGCGCCTTGGGCACGGGCGGCAGCCTCCCCGCCTCCCCTCGCTGCTGGACGGCGCCGGCCCTGGGCTCGCGACTCGAAGATTAGGCCGGGTCTTTATTGGAGGGTTGGTCTTAATCTTCTATGTATGTGTTGTATTGGAGGGTTGGTCTCAGGCTTCTCTCTGGGTTGTATTGGAGGGCTGGTCTCAGGAGGCTTCTCTGTGTGTGTTGTATTGGAGGGTTGGTCTCAAGCTTCTCTGTATGTGTTGTATTGAAGGGTTGGTCTCAAGCTTCTCTGTATGTGTCGTATTGGATGGTTGGTCTCAGGCTTCTCTCTGTGTTGTATTGGAGGGTTGGTCTCATGCTTCTCTGTATGTGTTGTATTGGAGGGTTGGTCTCAAGATGCTTCTCTGTATGTGTTGTATTGGAGGGTTGGTCTCAAGCTTCTCTGTATGTGTTGTATTGGAGGGTTGGTCTCAGAATGCTTCTCTGTATGTGTTGTATTGGAGAGTTGGTCTCAGGCTTCTCTGTATGTGTTGTATTGATGGGTTGTTCTCAACCTTCTCTGTATGTGTCGTAATGGATGGTTGGTCTCAGAAGGCCTGTCTGTATGTTGTATTGGATGGTTGGTTTAAGAAGGCTTCTCTGTATGTGTTGTATTGGATGGTTGGTCTCAGAAAGCTTCTCTGTATGTGTTGTATTGGAGGGTTGGTCTCATGTTGCTTCTCTGTATGTGTTGTATTGGAGGGTTGGTCTCAAGCTTCTCTGTATGTGTTGTATTGGAGGGTTGGTCTCAGGATGCTTCTCTGTATGTGTTCTATTGGAGGGTTGGTCTCAGGATGCTTCTCTGTATGTGTTGTATTGGAGGGTTGGTCTCAGGCTTCTCTGTATGTGTCGTATTGGAGGGTTGTTCTTAAGCTTCTCTGTATGTGTGTATTGGAGGGTTGGTCTCAGAAGGCTTCTCTGTATGTTGTACTAGAGGGTTGGTCTCAAACTTCTCTGTATGTTGTATTGCAGGGTTGGTCTCAAGCTTCTCTGTATGTGTTGTATTGGAGGGTTGGTCTCAAGCTTCTCTGTATGTGTCGTATTGGATGGTTGGTCTCAGGCTTCTCTCTGTGTTGTATTGGAGGGTTGGTCTCATGCTTCTCTGTATGTGTTGTATTGGAGGGTTGGTCTCAAGCTTCTCTGTATGTGTTGTCTTTGAGGGTTGGTCTCAGGATGCTTCTCTGTATGTGTTGTATTGGAGGGTTGGTCTCAGGCTTCTCTGTATGTTGTATTGGATGGTTGGTCTCAGAAGGCTTCTCTGTATGTGTTGTATTGGATGGTTGGTCTCAGAAGGCTTCTCTGTATGTGTTGTATTGGAGGGTTGGTCTCAAGCTTCTCTGTATGTGTTGTATTGGAGGGTTGGTCTCAAGCTTCTCTGTATGTGTCGTATTGGATGGTTGGTCTCAGGCTTCTCTGTATGTTGTATTGGATGGTTGGTCTCAGAAGGCTTCTCTGTATGTGTTGTATAGGATGGTTGGTCTCATGTTGCTTCTCTGTATGTGTTGTATTGGAGGGTTGGTCTCAGGCTTCTCTGTATGTTGTATTGGATGGTTGGTCTCAGAAGGCTTCTCTGTATGTGTTGTATTGGATGGTTGGTCTCAGAAGGCTTCTCTGTATGTGTTGTATTGAAGGGTTGGTCTCATGTTGCTTCTCTGTATGTGTGGTATTGAAGGGTTGGTCTCAAGCTTCTCTGTATGTGTCATATTAGATGGTTGGTCTCAGGCATCTCTGTCTGTGTTGTATTGGAGGGTTGGTCTCAAGCTTCTCTGTATGTGTTGTTTTGGATTGTTGGTCTCAGAAGGCTTCTCTGTATGTGTTGTATTTAATGGTTGGTCTTAGAAGGCTTCTCTGTATGTGTTGTATTGGAGGGTTGGTCTCATGTTGCTTCTCTGAATGTGTTGTATTGGAGGGTTGGTCTCAAGCTTCTCTGTATGTGTTGCATTGGAGGGTTGGTCTCAGGATGCTTCTCTGTATGTGTTGTATTGGAGGGTTGGTCTCAGGCTTCTCTGTATGTGTTGTATTGGAGGGTTGGTCTCAAGCTTCTCTGTATGTGTTGTATTGGAGGGTTGGTCTCAGGCTTCTCTGTATGTGTAGTATTGGAGGGTTGGTCTCAAGCTTCTCTGTATGTGTTGTATTGGAGGGTTGGTCTCAAGCTTCTCTGTATGTGTTGTATTGGAGGGTTGGTCTCAGGCTTCTCTCTGTGTTCTATTGGAGGGTTGGTCTCATGCTTCTCTGTATGTGTTGTATTGGAGGGTTGGTCTCAAGCTTCTCTGTATGTGTTGTATTGGAGGGTTGGTCTCAGGATGCTTCTCTGTATGTGTTGTATTGGAGGGTTGGTCTCAAGCTTCTCTGTATGTGTTGTATTGGAGGGTTGGTCTCAGGATGCTTCTCTGTATGTGTTGTATTGGAGGGTTGGTCTCAGGTTTCTCTGTATGTGTTGTATTGAAGGGTTGGTCTCAAGCTTCTCTGTATGTGTCGTATTGGATGGTTGGTCTTAGAAGGCTTCTCTGTATGTGTTGTATTGGAGGGTTGGTATCAGAAGGCTTCTCTGTATGTGTTGTATTGGATGGTTGATCTCAGGATGCTTCTCTGTATGTGTTGTATTGGAGGGTTGGTCTCATGTTGCTTCTCTGAATGTGTTGTATTGGAGGGTTGGTCTCAACCTTCTCTGTATGTGTTGCATTGGAGGGTTGGTCTGAGGATGCTTCTCTGTATGTGTTGTATTGGAGGGTTGGTCTCAGGCTTCTCTGTATGTGTCGTATTGGAGGGTTGGTCTCAAGCTTCTCTGTATGTGTGTATTGGAGGGTTGGTCTCAGAAGGCTTCTTTGTATGTTGTATTAGAGGGTTGGTCTCAAACTTCTCTGTATGTGTTGTATTGCAGGGTTGGTCTCAACCTTCTCTTTATGTGTTGTAGTGGAGGGTTGGTCTCAGGCTTCTCTGTCTGTGTTGTATTGGAGGGTTGGTCTCAGGCTTCTCTGTATGTGTTGTATTGGAGGGTTGGTCTCAAGCTTCTCTGTATGTGTTGTATTGGAGGGTTGGTCTCAAGCTTCTCTGTATGTGTTGTATTGGAGGGTTGGTCTCAGGCTTCTCTGTATGTGTTGTATTGGAGGGTTGGTCTCAGGAGCTTCTCTGTATGTGTTGTATTGGAGGGTTGGTCTCAGGCTTCTCTGTATGTGTTGTATTGGAGGGTTGGTCTCAGGAGGCTTCTCTGTATGTGTTGTATTGGAGGGTTGGTCTCAAGCTTCTCTGTATGTGTTGTATTGGAGGGTTGGTCTCAGGCTTCTCTGTATGTGTGTATTGGAGGGTTGGTCTCAGAGGCTTCTCTGTATGTGTTGTATTGGAGGGTTGGTCTCAGAGCTTCTCTGTATGTGTTGTATTGGAGGGTTGGTCTCAGGCTTCTCTGTATGTGTTGTATTGGAGGGTTGGTCTCAAGCTTCTCTGTATGTGTTGTATTGGAGGGTTGGTCTCAGAAGGCTTCTCTGTATGTGTTGTATTGGAGGGTTGGTCTCAGAAGGCTTCTCTGTATGTGTTGTATTGGAGGGCTGGTCTCAGGCTTCTCTGTATGTGTTGTATTGGAGGGTTGGTCTCAAGCTTCTCTGTATGTGTTGTATTGGAGGGTTGGTCTCAGGATGCTTCTCTGTATGTGTTGTATTGGATGGTTGGTCTCAGGATGCTTCTCTGTATGTGTTGTATTGGATGATTGGTCTCAAGCTTCTCTGTATGTATTGTATTGGAGGGTTGGTCTCAGAAGGCTTCTCTGTATGTGTTGTATTGGAGGGTTGGTCTCAAGCTTCTCTGTATGTTGTATTGGAGGGTTGGCCTCAAGCTTCTCGGTATGTTGTATTGGAGGGTTGGTCTCAGGCTTCTCTGTGTGTTGTATTGGAGGGTTGGTCTCAAGCTTCTCTGTATGTGTTGTATTGGAGGGTTGGTCTCAAGATGCTTCTCTGTATGTGTTGTATTGGAGGGTTGGTCTCAGGATGCTTCTCTGTATGTGTTGTATTGGAGGGTTGGTCTCAAGCTTCTCTGTATGTGTTGTATTGGAGGGTTGGTCTCAGAAGCTTCTCTGTATGTGTTGTATTGGAGGGTTGGTCTCAGAAGCTTCTCTGTATGTGTTGTATTGGAGGGTTGGTCTCAGGATGCTTCTCTGTATGTGTTGTATTGGAGGGTTGGTCTCATGGCTTCTCTGTATGTGTTGTATTGGAGGGTTGGTCTCAAGCTTCTCTGTATGTGTTGTATTGGAGGGTTGGTCTCAGAGCTTCTCTGTATGTGTTGTATTGGAGGGTTGGTCTCAGAGCTTCTCTGTATGTGTTGTATTGGAGGGTTGGTCTCAAGCTTCTCTGTATGTGTTGTATTGGAGGGTTGGTCTCAGAAGGCTTCTCTGTATGTGTTGTATTGGAGGGTTGGTCTCAAGCTTCTCTGTATGTGTTGTATTGGAGGGTTGGTCTCAAGCTTCTCTGTATGTGTTGTATTGGAGGGTTGGTCTCAGGCTTCTCTGTATGTGTTGTATTGGAGGGTTGGTCTCAGGCTTCTCTGTATGTGTTGTATTGGAGGGTTGGTCTCAAGCTTCTCTGTATGTGTTGTATTGGAGGGTTGGTCTCAAGCTTCTCTGTATGTGTTGTATTGGAGGGTTGGTCTCAGGCTTCTCTGTATGTGTTGTATTGGAGGGTTGGTCTCAGGAGCTTCTCTGTATGTGTTGTATTGGAGGGTTGGTCTCAGGCTTCTCTGTATGTGTTGTATTGGAGGGTTGGTCTCAGAGGCTTCTCTGTATGTGTTGTATTGGAGGGTTGGTCTCAAGCTTCTCTGTATGTGTTGTATTGGAGGGTTGGTCTCAGGCTTCTCTGTATGTGTTGTATTGGAGGGTTGGTCTCAGAGGCTTCTCTGTATGTGTTGTATTGGAGGGTTGGTCTCAGAAGCTTCTCTGTATGTGTTGTATTGGAGGGTTGGTCTCAGTTGCTTCTCTGTATGTGTTGTATTGGAGGGTTGGTCTCAAGCTTCTCTGTATGTGTTGTATTGGAGGGTTGGTCTCAGGCTTCTCTGTATGTGTTGTATTGGAGGGTTGGTCTCAAGCTTCTCTGTATGTGTTGTATTGGAGGGTTGGTCTCAGAGGCTTCTCTGTATGTGTTGTATTGGAGGGTTGGTCTCAGAAGGCTTCTCTGTATGTGTTGTATTGGAGGGTTGGTCTCAGTGCTTCTCTGTATGTGTTGTATTGGAGGGTTGGTCTCAAGCTTCTCTGTATGTGTTGTATTGGAGGGTTGGTCTCAGGATGCTTCTCTGTATGTGTTGTATTGGAGGGTTGGTCTCAGGCTTCTCTGTATGTGTTGTATTGGAGGGTTGGTCTCAAGCTTCTCTGTATGTGTTGTATTGGAGGGTTGGTCTCAGAGCTTCTCTGTATGTGTTGTATTGGAGGGTTGGTCTCAAGCTTCTCTGTATGTGTTGTATTGGAGGGTTGGTCTCAAGCTTCTCTGTATGTGTTGTATTGGAGGGTTGGTCTCAAGGCTTCTCTGTATGTGTTGTATTGGAGGGTTGGTCTCAAGCTTCTCTGTATGTGTTGTATTGGAGGGTTGGTCTCAGGCTTCTCTGTATGTGTTGTATTGGAGGGTTGGTCTCAAGCTTCTCTGTATGTGTTGTATTGGAGGGTTGGTCTCAGGAGCTTCTCTGTATGTGTTGTATTGGAGGGTTGGTCTCAAGCTTCTCTGTATGTGTTGTATTGGAGGGTTGGTCTCAAGCTTCTCTGTATGTGTTGTATTGGAGGGTTGGTCTCAAGGCTTCTCTGTATGTGTTGTATTGGAGGGTTGGTCTCAAGCTTCTCTGTATGTGTTGTATTGGAGGGTTGGTCTCAAGCTTCTCTGTATGTGTTGTATTGGAGGGTTGGTCTCAGGCTTCTCTGTATGTGTTGTATTGGAGGGTTGGTCTCAAGCTTCTCTGTATGTGTTGTATTGGAGGGTTGGTCTCAAGCTTCTCTGTATGTGTTGTATTGGAGGGTTGGTCTCAGGCTTCTCTGTATGTGTTGTATTGGAGGGTTGGTCTCAAGCTTCTCTGTATGTGTTGTATTGGAGGGTTGGTCTCAAGCTTCTCTGTATGTGTTGTATTGGAGGGTTGGTCTCAAGCTTCTCTGTATGTGTTGTATTGGAGGGTTGGTCTCAGGCTTCTCTGTATGTGTTGTATTGGAGGGTTGGTCTCAAGCTTCTCTGTATGTGTTGTATTGGAGGGTTGGTCTCAAGCTTCTCTGTATGTGTTGTATTGGAGGGTTGGTCTCAGAGCTTCTCTGTATGTGTTGTATTGGAGGGTTGGTCTCAAGGCTTCTCTGTATGTGTTGTATTGGAGGGTTGGTCTCAAGCTTCTCTGTATGTGTTGTATTGGAGGGTTGGTCTCAAGCTTCTCTGTATGTGTTGTATTGGAGGGTTGGTCTCAAGCTTCTCTGTATGTGTTGTATTGGAGGGTTGGTCTCAAGCTTCTCTGTATGTGTTGTATTGGAGGGTTGGTCTCAAGGCTTCTCTGTATGTGTTGTATTGGAGGGTTGGTCTCAAGCTTCTCTGTATGTGTTGTATTGGAGGGTTGGTCTCAAGCTTCTCTGTATGTGTTGTATTGGAGGGTTGGTCTCAGGCTTCTCTGTATGTGTTGTATTGGAGGGTTGGTCTCAAGCTTCTCTGTATGTGTTGTATTGGAGGGTTGGTCTCAAGCTTCTCTGTATGTGTTGTATTGGAGGGTTGGTCTCAAGCTTCTCTGTATGTGTTGTATTGGAGGGTTGGTCTCAGGCTTCTCTGTATGTGTTGTATTGGAGGGTTGGTCTCAAGCTTCTCTGTATGTGTTGTATTGGAGGGTTGGTCTCAAGCTTCTCTGTATGTGTTGTATTGGAGGGTTGGTCTCAGGCTTCTCTGTATGTGTTGTATTGGAGGGTTGGTCTCAAGCTTCTCTGTATGTGTTGTATTGGAGGGTTGGTCTCAAGCTTCTCTGTATGTGTTGTATTGGAGGGTTGGTCTCAGGCTTCTCTGTATGTGTTGTATTGGAGGGTTGGTCTCAAGCTTCTCTGTATGTGTTGTATTGGAGGGTTGGTCTCAAGCTTCTCTGTATGTGTTGTATTGGAGGGTTGGTCTCAAGCTTCTCTGTATGTGTTGTATTGGAGGGTTGGTCTCAAGCTTCTCTGTATGTGTTGTATTGGAGGGTTGGTCTCAAGCTTCTCTGTATGTGTTGTATTGGAGGGTTGGTCTCAAGCTTCTCTGTATGTGTTGTATTGGAGGGTTGGTCTCAAGCTTCTCTGTATGTGTTGTATTGGAGGGTTGGTCTCAGGCTTCTCTGTATGTGTTGTATTGGAGGGTTGGTCTCAAGCTTCTCTGTATGTGTTGTATTGGAGGGTTGGTCTCAAGCTTCTCTGTATGTGTTGTATTGGAGGGTTGGTCTCAAGCTTCTCTGTATGTGTTGTATTGGAGGGTTGGTCTCAGAGCTTCTCTGTATGTGTTGTATTGGAGGGTTGGTCTCAAGCTTCTCTGTATGTGTTGTATTGGAGGGTTGGTCTCAAGCTTCTCTGTATGTGTTGTATTGGAGGGTTGGTCTCAGGCTTCTCTGTATGTGTTGTATTGGAGGGTTGGTCTCAAGCTTCTCTGTATGTGTTGTATTGGAGGGTTGGTCTCAAGCTTCTCTGTATGTGTTGTATTGGAGGGTTGGTCTCAAGCTTCTCTGTATGTGTTGTATTGGAGGGTTGGTCTCAGAGCTTCTCTGTATGTGTTGTATTGGAGGGTTGGTCTCAAGCTTCTCTGTATGTGTTGTATTGGAGGGTTGGTCTCAAGCTTCTCTGTATGTGTTGTATTGGAGGGTTGGTCTCAGGCTTCTCTGTATGTGTTGTATTGGAGGGTTGGTCTCAAGCTTCTCTGTATGTGTTGTATTGGAGGGTTGGTCTCAAGGCTTCTCTGTATGTGTTGTATTGGAGGGTTGGTCTCAAGCTTCTCTGTATGTGTTGTATTGGAGGGTTGGTCTCAAGCTTCTCTGTATGTGTTGTATTGGAGGGTTGGTCTCAAGCTTCTCTGTATGTGTTGTATTGGAGGGTTGGTCTCAAGCTTCTCTGTATGTGTTGTATTGGAGGGTTGGTCTCAGGCTTCTCTGTATGTGTTGTATTGGAGGGTTGGTCTCAAGCTTCTCTGTATGTGTTGTATTGGAGGGTTGGTCTCAAGCTTCTCTGTATGTGTTGTATTGGAGGGTTGGTCTCAGGCTTCTCTGTATGTGTTGTATTGGAGGGTTGGTCTCAAGCTTCTCTGTATGTGTTGTATTGGAGGGTTGGTCTCAGGCTTCTCTGTATGTGTTGTATTGGAGGGTTGGTCTCAGGCTTCTCTGTATGTGTTGTATTGGAGGGTTGGTCTCAAGCTTCTCTGTATGTGTTGTATTGGAGGGTTGGTCTCAGGCTTCTCTGTATGTGTTGTATTGGAGGGTTGGTCTCAAGCTTCTCTGTATGTGTTGTATTGGAGGGTTGGTCTCAGAAGGCTTCTCTGTATGTGTTGTATTGGAGGGTTGGTCTCAGGCTTCTCTGTATGTGTTGTATTGGAGGGTTGGTCTCAAGCTTCTCTGTATGTGTTGTATTGGAGGGTTGGTCTCAAGCTTCTCTGTATGTGTTGTATTGGAGGGTTGGTCTCAAGCTTCTCTGTATGTGTTGTATTGGAGGGTTGGTCTCAGGCTTCTCTGTATGTGTTGTATTGGAGGGTTGGTCTCAAGCTTCTCTGTATGTGTTGTATTGGAGGGTTGGTCTCAAGCTTCTCTGTATGTGTTGTATTGGAGGGTTGGTCTCAAGCTTCTCTGTATGTGTTGTATTGGAGGGTTGGTCTCAAGCTTCTCTGTATGTGTTGTATTGGAGGGTTGGTCTCAGGCTTCTCTGTATGTGTTGTATTGGAGGGTTGGTCTCAAGCTTCTCTGTATGTGTTGTATTGGAGGGTTGGTCTCAAGCTTCTCTGTATGTGTTGTATTGGAGGGTTGGTCTCAAGCTTCTCTGTATGTGTTGTATTGGAGGGTTGGTCTCAGGCTTCTCTGTATGTGTTGTATTGGAGGGTTGGTCTCAAGCTTCTCTGTATGTGTTGTATTGGAGGGTTGGTCTCAAGCTTCTCTGTATGTGTTGTATTGGAGGGTTGGTCTCAGGCTTCTCTGTATGTGTTGTATTGGAGGGTTGGTCTCAGAGCTTCTCTGTATGTGTTGTATTGGAGGGTTGGTCTCAAGCTTCTCTGTATGTGTTGTATTGGAGGGTTGGTCTCAGGCTTCTCTGTATGTGTTGTATTGGAGGGTTGGTCTCAAGCTTCTCTGTATGTGTTGTATTGGAGGGTTGGTCTCAGGCTTCTCTGTATGTGTTGTATTGGAGGGTTGGTCTCAAGCTTCTCTGTATGTGTTGTATTGGAGGGTTGGTCTCAAGGCTTCTCTGTATGTGTTGTATTGGAGGGTTGGTCTCAAGGCTTCTCTGTATGTGTTGTATTGGAGGGTTGGTCTCAGGCTTCTCTGTATGTGTTGTATTGGAGGGTTGGTCTCAAGCTTCTCTGTATGTGTTGTATTGGAGGGTTGGTCTCAGAGCTTCTCTGTATGTGTTGTATTGGAGGGTTGGTCTCAGGCTTCTCTGTATGTGTTGTATTGGAGGGTTGGTCTCAAGCTTCTCTGTATGTGTTGTATTGGAGGGTTGGTCTCAAGCTTCTCTGTATGTGTTGTATTGGAGGGTTGGTCTCAAGCTTCTCTGTATGTGTTGTATTGGAGGGTTGGTCTCAAGCTTCTCTGTATGTGTTGTATTGGAGGGTTGGTCTCAGGCTTCTCTGTATGTGTTGTATTGGAGGGTTGGTCTCAAGCTTCTCTGTATGTGTTGTATTGGAGGGTTGGTCTCAAGCTTCTCTGTATGTGTTGTATTGGAGGGTTGGTCTCAGAGCTTCTCTGTATGTGTTGTATTGGAGGGTTGGTCTCAAGCTTCTCTGTATGTGTTGTATTGGAGGGTTGGTCTCAAGCTTCTCTGTATGTGTTGTATTGGAGGGTTGGTCTCAAGCTTCTCTGTATGTGTTGTATTGGAGGGTTGGTCTCAGGCTTCTCTGTATGTGTTGTATTGGAGGGTTGGTCTCAGAAGGCTTCTCTGTATGTGTTGTATTGGAGGGTTGGTCTCAGAGGCTTCTCTGTATGTGTTGTATTGGAGGGTTGGTCTCATGCTTCTCTGTATGTGTTGTATTGGAGGGTTGGTCTCATGCTTCTCTGTATGTGTTGTATTGGAGGGTTGGTCTCAGGCTTCTCTGTATGTGTTGTATTGGAGGGTTGGTCTCAAGCTTCTCTGTATGTGTTGTATTGGAGGGTTGGTCTCAAGCTTCTCTGTATGTGTAGTATTGGAGGGTTGGTCTCAAGCTTCTCTGTATGTGTTGTATTGGAGGGTTGGTCTCAAGCTTCTCTGTATGTGTTGTATTGGAGGGTTGGTCTCAGGCTTCTCTGTATGTGTTGTATTGGAGGGTTGGTCTCATGCTTCTCTGTATGTGTTGTATTGGAGGGTTGGTCTCAAGCTTCTCTGTATGTGTTGTATTGGAGGGTTGGTCTCAGGATGCTTCTCTGTATGTGTTGTATTGGAGGGTTGGTCTCAGGTTTCTCTGTATGTGTTGTATTGGAGGGTTGGTCTCAAGCTTCTCTGTATGTGTTGTATTGGATGGTTGGTCTCAGAAGGCTTCTCTGTATGTGTTGTATTGGAGGGTTGGTCTCAAGGCTTCTCTGTATGTCTTGTATTGGAGGGTTTGTCTCAGGCTTCTCTGTATGTGTTGTATTGGAGGGTTGGTCTCAAGCTTCTCTGTATGTGTTGTATTGGAGGGTTGGTATCAGGCTTCTCTGTATGTGTCGTTTTGGAGGGTTGGGCTCAAGCTTTTCTGTACGTGTTGTATTGTAGGGTTGGTCTCAGAAGGCTTCTCTGTATGTTCTATTGGAGGTTTGATCTCAAGCTTCTCTGTATGTGTTGTATTGAAGGGTTGGTCTCAAGCTTCTCTGTATGTGTCGTATTGGATGGTTGGTCTCAGGCTTCACTCTGTGTTCTATTGGAGGGTTGGTCTCATGCTTCTCTGTATGTGTTGTATTGGAGGGTTGGTCTCAAGCTTCTCTGTATGTGTTCTATTGGAGGGTTGGTCTCATGATGCTTCTCTGTATGTGTTGTATTGGAGGGTTGGTCTCAAGCTTCTCTGTATGTGTTGTATTGGAGGGTTGGTCTCAGGATGCTTCTCTGTATGTGTTGGATTGGAGGGTTGGTCTCAGGTTTCTCTGTATGTGTTGTATTGAAGGGTTGGTCTCAAGCTTCTCTGTATTGTGTCGTATTGGATGGTTGGTCTCAGAAGGCTTCTCTGTATGTGTTGTATTGGAGGGTAAGTCTCAACCTTCTCTGTATGTCTTGTATTGGAGGGTTTGTCTCAGGCTTCTCTGTATGTGTTGTATTGGAGGGTTGGTCTCAAGCGTCTCTGTAGGTGTTGTATTGGAGGGTTGGTCTCAGGCTTCTCTCTGTTTTGTATTGGAGGTTTGGTCTCATGCTTCTCTGTATGTGTTGTATTGGAGGGTTGGCCTCAAGCGTCTCTGTATGTGTTGTATTGGAGGGTTGGTCTCAGGCTTCTCTCTGTGTTGTATTGGAGGGTTGGTCTCATGCTTCTCTGTATGTGTTGTATTGAGGGTTGGTCTCAAACTTCTCTGTATGTTGCATTGGAGTGTTGGTCTCAAGCTTCTCTGTACGTTGTATTGGAGGGTTGTTCTCAGGCTTCTCTGTGTGTGTTGTATTGGAAGGTTGGTCTCAAGCTTCTCTGTATGTGTTGTAGTATTGAAGGGTTGGTTTCAAGCTTCTCTGTATGTTTCGTATTGGATGGTTGGTCTCAGGCTTCTCTGTATGTTGTATTGGATGGTTGGTCTCAGAAGGCTTCTCTGTATGTGTTGTATCGGATGGTTGTTCTCAGAAGGCTTCTCTGTATGTGTTGTATTGAAGGGTTGGTCTCATGTTGCTTCTCTGTATGTGTTGTATTGAAGGGTTGGTCTCAAGCTTCTCTGTATGTGTCGTATTAGATGGTTGGTCTCAGGATTCTGTCTGTGTTGTATTGGAGGGTTGGTCTCAAGCTTCTCTGTATGTGTCTGTGACAGGGTAGCGTTGCGGGCCCAGATGGTATTCGGCAGGCAAAGAGACTCAGAGACAAGGAAACTGCAGTTAACGCGCTTCTGCGCTTTTTAATAAACAAAAGGAAAATCAAAAAGTCAAACAAAACACTGCTCACAGAGCAAAAATAAAACAGTTAAACAAAAACAAAACTTTCAGGCTGGGCAGAGCCTTCACTGAACCGTGAACTTTTAACAAAAATACCGCACCACACCAGCAAACTGTTCACTCACCAACTCCCACCACCAAACAAAGGATTTTCTTTTTATAGCATGTGGCTGGAGCCTAATTATCAATGATTCAATTAGCTCCAGCCACATTCTCACATGTATTTTGGCAGGGATAGGAAATTAACCCCATCCCTGCCAACCACCACCAAATCACCCCACAACAACATTATTTACAGGCAGGGCCCTGCCCTGCTACATTTCCCCTTGTGCGCAGCACACATGGCCCCACGGCCACCTCCCCCTTTGAAAGCCATCCACCCTCCCTCAAGTCCCCTATTGTCCTTCCTCTTCCATCCTTGAGGGAGGGTTAGTCCATAGTCCCGTGCCTTCCTGGCGGGACCGAGACCTGGCGACAGGGGACCCAGGCGTAGTGGATGGGGAGTCAGGAGCGCAGGCAGGCGAGCAGTCGGCTGCAGCCCCAGGCAGAGGTGCGAGCCCAGGCGACTGTGGAGCCACGCCTGGGCAACCAGGGGAGCGGAGCAGGAGACCAGGCGACCTCCTGTGCCTGGTGGTGCTGCGACCTGGGAGTCAGGCCCAGCGACCAGAGGTCCAGACATGCAGCCTGGGTGTCTGGGAGCCCAGGTTGAGGGAACCAACCCCCAGGCGCCGGGCTATGGCACAGGGGTGGTGGTCGGGCTGTGGTGGAGGTGGTCTCCTCACATCCCCCTTTCTTCATGTCCGGCAGCTCCCTTCATGGAGCTCCGCCACAGTGTAGCGACCCCAAGCAAAGCGAAGCCTGCAGTGACCCCAGGCAACGGTGGCAGCGGACCCTCGGGAGGCGACGGCGGCAGCAGCGACCCTCGGGAGGCGACGGGCGGCAGCAGCGGACCCTCGGGAGGCGACGGCGGCAGCAGCGGACCCTCGGGAGGCGACGGCGGCAAAGCAGGACCAGCAGTGACCCTAGGAGAATCAAAGGAGACACAGGCAACCCCAGGCGATGCGGAGCAGCAGACCCCAGGCGATGGAGACGGCGGGAGGGGAGCCCCTGGCCATGAAGGCGCAGCAGGAGCTCCACTTCTCCCAATGGTGGTGTTGGAGGCAGAGGTAGCTCCTGCTCCTCTCCTCTTGATGGCAAAGGCGGCAGGGGCTCCTCCCTTCTGGCTGCAGGCGGCAGGGGCTCCTCCCCTTCTGGCTGCAAGGCGGCAGGGGCTCCTCCCCTTCTGGCTGCGGCGGCAGGGGCTCCTCCCTTCTGGCTGCGGCGGCAGGGGCTCCTCCCCTTCTGGCTGCGGCGGCAGGGGCTCCTCCCCTTCAGGCTGCAGGCGGCAGGGGCTCCTCCCCTTCAGGCTGCGGCGGCAGGGGCTCCTCCCCTTCAGGCTGCGAAGGCGGCAGGGGCTCCTCCCCTTCAGGCTGCGAAGGCGGCAGGGGCTCCTCCCCTTCAGGCTGCGGGCGGCAGGGGCTCCTCCCCTTCAGGCTGCGGCGGCAGGGGCTCCTCCCTTCAGGCTGCGAAGGCGGCAGGGGCTCCTCCCCTTCAGGCTGCGAGGCGGCAGGGGCTCCTCCCCTTCAGGCTGCGAGGCGGCAGGGGCTCCTCCCCTTCAGGCTGCAGGCGGCAGGGGCTCCTCCCCTTCAGGCTGCAGGCGGCAGGGGCTCCTCCCTTCTGCTGGTGGCAGTGGTGGATGCAGAGGCAGCAGGCATTCTTCTGGTGGGAGGGGCAGTTAGCTGGGAAATGACCCCACTCCCCACAGATGCAGCAACAATACTGTACGCCCATGCTGTGGAGGAGGGCTTCCCAGCCATCCTCTTCCTGTGGCTGTGGCTCTGGTTCCACCTCTTCTTCCTGAGGTGGGGAGTGGTAGTAGTCGGGCGACACATGCCCGACCTCACCAACTTCAAAACACCACTCCTCCCCTCAAGCAGGTCAGGCAGACGCCCACCTTGCCAGATGCACGGTGGGGCTTGTGACCAGCCCCGCTGCTGCTTCTGCCGCTGCTTCTTTCCCATTTTTTTTTTTTTTTTTTTTTAAACTACAGTCCCGCTCTGAGTCTCTAGGGGCGCTATCCCACTTCTGACACCATATGTGACAGGGTAGCGTTGCAGGCCCAGATGGTATTCGGCAGGCAAAGAGACTCAGAGACAAGGAAACTGCAGTTAACGCGCTTCTGCGCTTTTAATAAAACAAAAGGAAAATCAAAAAGTCAAACAAAACACTGCTCACAGAGCAAAAATAAAACAGTTAAACAAAAACAAAACTTTCAGGCTGGGCAGAGCCTTCACTGAAC
>CM060273.1:12704467-12777108 GCA_030684275.1 Acipenser oxyrinchus oxyrinchus | reverse complement strand
GTATTGGATGGTTGGTCTCAGGCTTCTCTGTATGTGTTGTATTGGAGGGTTGGTCTCATGGCTTCTCTGTATGTGTTGTATTGGAGGGTTGGTCTCAAGCTTCTCTGTATGTGTTGTATTGGAGGGTTGGTCTCAGGATGCTTCTCTGTATGTGTTGTATTGGAGGGTTGGTCTCAGGCTTCTCTGTATGTGTTGTATTGAAGGGTTGGTCTCAAGCTTCTCTGTATGTGTTGTATTGGAGGGTTGGTCTCAGAGGCTTCTCTGTATGTTGTATTGGATGGTTGGTCTCAGAAGCTTCTCTGTATGTGTTGTATTGGATGGTTGGTCTCAGGATGCTTCTCTGTATGTGTTGTATTGGAGGGTTGGTCTCAAGTGCTTCTCTGTATGTGTTGTATTGGAGGGTTGGTCTCAAGCTTCTCTGTATGTGTTGTATTGGAGGGTTGGTCTCATGATGCTTCTCTGTATGTGTTGTATTGGAGGGTTGGTCTCAAGCTTCTCTGTATGTGTTGTATTGGAGGGTTGGTCTCAGAGCTTCTCTGTATGTGTTGTATTGGAGGGTTGGTCTCAAGGCTTCTCTGTATGTGTTGTATTGGAGGGTTGGTCTCAAGCTTCTCTGTATGTGTTGTATTGGAGGGTTGGTCTCAGAAGGCTTCTCTGTTTTGTATTGGAGGTTTGGTCTCATGCTTCTCTGTATGTGTTGTATTGGAGGGTTGGTCTCAAGCTTCTCTGTATGTGTTGTATTGGAGGGTTGGTCTCAGGCTTCTCTCTGTGTTGTATTGGAGGGTTGGTCTCATGCTTCTCTGTATGTGTTGTATTGGAGGGTTGGTCTCAAACTTCTCTGTATGTTGCATTGGAGTGTTGCTCTCAAGCTTCTCTGTACGTTGTAATGGAGGGTTGTTCTCAGGCTTCTCTGTGTGTGTTGTATTGGAAGGTTGGTCTCAAGCTTCTCTGTATGTGTTGTATTGAAGGGTTGGTCTCAAGCTTCTCTGTATGTTTCGTATTGGATGGTTGGTCTCAGGCTTCTCTGTATGTTGTATTGGATGGTTGGTCTCAGAAGGCTTCTCTGTATGTGTTGTATCGGATGGTTGTTCTCAGAAGGCTTCTCTGTATGTGTTGTATTGAAGGGTTGGTCTCATGTTGCTTCTCTGTATGTGTTGTATTGAAGGGTTGGTCTCAAGCTTCTCTGTATGTGTCGTATTAGATGGTTGGTCTCAGGATTCTGTCTGTGTTGTATTGGAGGGTTGGTCTCAAGCTTCTCTGTATGTGTCGTATTGGATTGTTGGTCTCAGAAGGCTTCTCTGTATGTGTTGTATTTAATGGTTGGTCTTAGAAGGCTTCTCTGTATGTGTTGTATTGGAGGGATGGTCTCATGTTGCTTCTGTGTATGTGTTGTATTGGAGGGTTGGTCTCAAGCTTCTCTGGATGTGTTGTATTGGATGGTTGGTCTCAGGATGCTTCTCTGTATGTGTTGTATTGGAGGGTTGGTCTCATGCTTCTCTGTATGTGTTGTATTGGAGGGTTGGTCTCAAGCTTCTCTGTATGTGTTGTATTGGAGGGTTGGTCTCAGGATGCTTCTCTGTATGTGTTGTATTGGAGGGTTGGTCTCAAGCTTCTCTGTATGTGTTGTATTGGAGGGTTGGTCTCAGGATGCTTCTCTGTATGTGTTGTATTGGAGGGTTGGTCTCAGGTTTCTCTGTATGTGTTGTATTGAAGGGTTGGTCTCAAGCTTCTCTGTATGTGTCGTATTGGATGGTTGGTCTCAGAAGGCTTCTCTGTATGTGTTGTATTGGAGGGTTAGTCTCAGGCTTCTCTGTATGTGTTGTATTGGAGGGTTGGTCTCATGTTGCTTCTCTGAATGTGTTGTATTGGAGGGTTGGTCTCAGGCTTCTCTGTATGTGTTGTATTGGAGGGCTGGTCTCAGGAGCTTCTCTGTATGTGTTGTATTGGAGGGTTGGTCTCAGGCTTCTCTGTATGTGTTGTATTGGAGGGTTGGTCTCAGGCTTCTCTGTATGTTGTATTGGATGGTTGGTCTCAGAAGGCTTCTCTGTATGTGTTGTATTGGATGGTTGGTCTCAGAAGGCTTCTCTGTATGTGTTGTATTGAAGGGTTGGTCTCATGTTGCTTCTCTGTATGTGTTGTATTGAAGGGTTGGTCTCAAGCTTCTCTGTATGTGTTGTATTAGATGGTTGG
Source organism: Acipenser oxyrinchus oxyrinchus (assembly GCA_030684275.1). Classification (NCBI taxonomy): domain Eukaryota; kingdom Metazoa; phylum Chordata; class Actinopteri; order Acipenseriformes; family Acipenseridae; genus Acipenser; species Acipenser oxyrinchus. The sequence goes on along the minus strand of CM060273.1, from coordinate 12,774,918 downwards.
TCTCAGGATTCTGTCTGTGTTGTATTGGAGGGTTGGTCTCAAGCTTCTCTGTATGTGTCGTATTGGATTGTTGGTCTCAGAAGGCTTCTCTGTATGTGTTGTATTTAATGGTTGGTCTTAGAAGGCTTCTCTGTATGTGTTGTATTGGAGGGATGGTCTCATGTTGCTTCTGTGTATGTGTTGTATTGGAGGGTTGGTCTCAAGCTTCTCTGGATGTGTCGTATTGGATGGTTGGTCTCTGGCTTCTCTCTGTGTTCTATTGGAGGGTTGGTCTCATGCTTCTCTGTATGTGTTGTATTGGAGGGTTGGTCTCAAGCTTCTCTGTATGTGTTGTATTGGAGGGTTGGTCTCAGGATGCTTCTCTGTATGTGTTGTATTGGAGGGTTGGTCTCAAGCTTCTCTGTATGTGTTGTATTGGAGGGTTGGTCTCAGGATGCTTCTCTGTATGTGTTGTATTGGAGGGTTGGTCTCATGTTTCTCTGTATGTGTTGTATTGAAGGGTTGGTCTCAAGCTTCTCTGTATGTGTCGTATTGGATGGTTGGTCTCAGAAGGCTTCTCTGTATGTTGTATTGGATGGTTGGTCTCAGGATGCTTCTCTGTATGTGTTGTATTGGAGGGTTGGTCTCATGTTGCTTCTCTGAATGTTGTATTGGAGGGTTGGTCTCAAGCTTCTCTGTATGTGTTGCATTGGAGGGTTGGTCTGAGGATGCTTCTCTGTATGTGTTGTATTGGAGGGTTGTTCTCAGGCTTCTCTGTATGTGTCGCATTGGAGGGTTGGTCTCAAGCTTCTCTGTATGTTGTATTGGATGGTTGGTCTCAGAAGGCTTCTCTGTATGTGTTGTATCGGATGGTTGTTCTCAGAAGGCTTCTCTGTATGTGTTGTATTGAAGGGTTGGTCTCAATCTTCTCTGTATGTGTCGTATTAGATGGTTGGTCTCAGGATTCTGTCTGTGTTGTATTGGAGGGTTGGTCTCAAGCTTCTCTGTATGTGTCTGTAACAGGGCGAGCAGCCCTGTACATTGTTTTGTTTATTTTATTTTAGAGCGGGGTCCCCCTCCGCCCGTGTTTATTTTGTATTGTTTATTTATTGTATTGTATTGTATTTATGACGGCGGCCGGTTGTTTTGTTTATATGACGGCGAGCCATACGCTTTGTTATTGTTTGGTAACGTGGATGGGCAGCCCCATCCACGTAGTGATTAATAAACTCGTGCAGATTGTGGCCGAGGGTAATGGAATAATTACTTGCAAGCTAGTTAAACCCCTCGCCACGATATAAAAGGCTGCAGCTCTCTAGCTCGGGGTGGTGTGTTGTGGGAGTTCAGAGCGAGAGCGAGACTTGATTTAAAAGAACATAGGAACAGTGAAGGCAATCTGCCCAGCCTGACCTTTGTTTGTATTTTTGTGTTCGAGATTTGTTTTGTTAAAACCTTTTTATTTTGCTCTGTGAGCAGTGTTTTCTTTTGTTTAAACTTTTGATTTATTTGTGTTATTAAATAATAACAACGGCAACGCCGCGTGAACTGCAGTACTTGCCTGGTGTCAGTGTTTGTCCGTCCCTGCTTCTGCCGTGACGCCACCGCTCAGTCACTCTGTCACACGTGGTGTCAGAAGAGGGATAACAGCGCTCCAGGACTCAGGCCAGAGCGGGTACCGCAGTTTTTCTTTCCAGTTTTGCCATTAGGGTTTTTTTGTTGTTGTTTTGTTGCTGCAGTAAAGCGAGGATGGGGAGAAAGAGCTGCAGGAAGCAGCAGCAGCAGCAGCAACAACAGCGGCAGCACTCGCCCTGCATGCCGGGCTGGGAGGAGGACAGCCACAACGGGCAGGGTGCCCGTGATACGTGGGCTCATGGAAAGGAGCAGCTGTCACCCCAAGCATCAGTAGCCACCCCTCTAACCCCACTGCCACCGGGTTCCCCACCGTCCCGGAAATATGGGACTGGCTGGTGCACCCCGAGGGGAACTTTGCTAGTGACCTCCCCTGGGTTATTAACACGCCATGGATGCGAGATGGGGAACGATGGGAGGACTGGGAGCAACAGCACAACCCGCATCAGTTCGTGACCTTGCCGCGGTGGTGCTGGGGTACCTAGCTGCAGACATGGGAGGGGTGCCTTCCAGTGAGCAAGAGGGAGAGGAGCAGTCGCTGCCCTCTCCAGTACCTGAGTGGGAGGAGCCCGAACGTCCCACGCCTGAGTGGGAGGAGCCCGAACGTCCCACGCCTGAGTGGGAGGAGCCCGAACGTCCCACGCCTGAGTGGGAGGAGCCCGAACGCCCTACGCCTGAGTGGGAGGAGCCCGAACGCCCCACGCCTGAGTGGGAGGAGCCCGAACGCCCTACGCCTGAGTGGGAGGAGCCCGAACGCCCCACGCCTGAGTGGGAGGAGTCGGTGCGCCCACAGCCCAAGAGGGAGGAGTCGGTGCGCCCACAGCCCAAGAGGGAGGAGTCGGTGCGCCCACAGCCCAAGAGGGAGGAGTCGGTGCGCCCACAGCCCAAGAGGGAGGAGTCGGTGCGCCCACGGCCCAAAAGGGGAAGGTAGAGCGCCCACAGCCCCAGTCTCCACTAGCAGAGGGTGAATTCCTGCTGGTTCCACCTCCACTGCCATGGGAGGACTGCTTGCAGCTCCCACCTCCACCAGCAGAGGGTGAATTCCTGCTGGTCCCGCCGCCACCTCCATCGGCAGGAGCAGAGCAGCAGGAGCTGTCTCTGCCTCCGCCACCTCCACCGCCAGGAGCAGAGCAGCAGGAGCTGCCTCTGCCTCCTCCACCAGCAGAGGGTGAATGTCTGCTGGGTTCCTGTCCACCAGCAGAGGGTGAATGCCTGCTGGGTCCCTGTCCACCAGCAGAGGGTGAATGCCTGCTGGGTCCCTGTCCACCAGCAGAGGGTGAATGCCTGCTGGGTCCCTGTCCACCAGCAGAGGGTGAATGCCTGCTGGGTCCCTGTCCACCAGCAGAGGGAGAATGCCTGCTGGGTCCCTGTCCACCAGCAGAGGGAAAATGCCTGCTGGTCTCCCTTCCGAGGCGGAGCCGCACCAGTCCCCTACAAGAGAGGGAGGGCCGCACCAGTCCCCTGAAACAAGGGTAGACTACACGCTGCTCCCACCTCCGCCGCCAGGAGACTACACGCCGCCCCACCTCCACTGGCAGGAGCAGAGCAGCAGGAGCTGCCTCTGCCTCCGCCACCTCCATCGGCAGGAGCAGAGCAGCAGGAGCTGCCTCTGCCTCCGCCAACCCCACCAGCAGAGGAGGAATGTCTGCTGGTATCACTTCCCCACCAGCAGAGGATGAATGCCTGCTGGTATCACTTCCCCACCAGCAGAGGATGAATGCCTGCTGGTATCACTTTCCCCACCGCCACAAGGAGAGGAGCAGGAGCTGCCTCTCCCGCCACCAGAAGGACCAGGACTAGATGCTGGCGGTCCTCAGCAGCCCTTGCATAGGCTGTTGAGGGAAGCACGGGAAGAACCGCCCGCCGCAGAGGCCGAGAAGAGGGCCAAAACCCGCACCCCAGCTTGTCCTGACTGCCTGCCTCGCCGCCCAAGGATGCCTGCCTCGCCGCCCAAGGATGCCTGCCTCGCCGCCCAAGGATGCCTGCCTCGCCGCCCAAGGATGCCTGCCTCGCCGCCCAAGGATGCCTGCCTCGCCGCCCAAGGATGCCTGCCTCGCCGCCCAAGGATGCTTGCCTCGCCGCCCAAGGATGCTTGCCTCGCCGCCCAAGGATGCTTGCCTCGCCGCCAAGGATGCTTGCCTCGCCCGCCCAAGGATGCTTGCCTCGCTCGCCTAAGGATGCTTGCCTCGCACGCCTGGGGCTGCCTGTCGCCCGCGACGCCTGGGCTGCCTGTCGCCCGCGACGCCTGGGGCTGCCTGTCGCCCGCGACGCCTGGGGCTGCCTGTCGCCCGCGACGCCTGGGGCTGCCTGTCGCCCGCGACGCCTGGGGCTGCCTGTCGCCCGCGACGCCTGGGGCTGCCTGTCGCCCGCGACGCCTGGGGCTGCCTGTCGCCCGCGACGCCTGGGGTTGCCTTTGCTCCACACAGGGTACAGGGTACGAGGGAGAAGTGGAGCTCCCGCTGCCGCCTCTATGGCCAGGGGCTCCTCCCGAAGTTCGCCTCCCGAGGGTCCGCTGCTGCTGCCGCCGCCTCCCGAGGGTCCGCTGCTGCTGCCATCGCCTCCCGAGGGTCCGCTGCTGCTGCCGCCGCCTCCCGAGGGTCCGCTGCCGCCGCCTGGGGTCGCCAGGGATCCTGCTTCGCCTGGGGTCGCCGAGGGTCCTGCTTCGCCTGGGGTCGCCGGGCTTCTGCTTTGCCTCGGGTCACTACACTGTGGCCGGAGCTCCATGAAGGGGAGCTGCCGGCCATGAAGAAAGGGGGAGGTCAGGAGACCAGCTCCCCAGCCGCATTTCCGTGGCAGGAAACACGGTGGCCGGAGCCCCACGGAGGGGAACTGGCGGCCACAAAGAAGGGGGAGGTCAGGAGACCAGCTTCCCCGCAGCAGTTTCGCTGCCAGAAATTGGGTGGCCGGAGCCCCACGGAGGGGAGCTGCCGGCCATGAAGAAGGGGGAGGTCAGGAGACCAGCTCCCCAGCCGCACTTTCGCGGCCGGAGATCGTGGTGGTCGGAGCCCCACGGAGGGGAGCTGCCGCCATGAAGAAGAGGGGGAGGTCAGGAGACCAGCTTCCCCAGCCGCACTTTGCGGCCGGAGATCGTGGTGGTCGGAGCCCCACGAAGGGGAGCTGCCGGCCATGAAGAGGAGGGGGAGGTCAGGAGACCAGTTCCCCAGCCGCACTTTCGCGGCAGGATATGGTGTGGCTGAAGCCCCGGAAGAGGGAGCTGTTAGCCACCAAGAAGTGGGGGTGGAGGACGTTCCACCATGGCCACCCCCAGAAACACCTTGCTTCTCCCTCTTCCGGGACTTTAAGACTGAGGGGGAGGTGGTCAGAGGGCCATGTGTGCGTGCACAAGGGGATATGTAACAGGGCGAGCAGCCCTGTACATTGTTTTGTTTATTTTATTTTAGAGCGGGTCCCTCCGCCCGTGTTTATTTTGTATTGTTTATTTATTGTATTGTATTGTATTTATGACGGCTAAGCCGGTTGTTTTGTTTATATGACGGCGAGCCATACGCTTTGTTATTGTTTGGTAACGTGGATGGGCAGCCCCATCCACGTAGTGATTAATAAACTCGTGCAGATTGTGGCCGAGGGTAATGGAATAATTACTTGCAAGCTAGTTAAACCCCTCGGCCACGATATAAAAGGCTGCAGCTCTCTAGCTCGGGGTGGTGTGTTGTGGGAGTTCAGAGCGAGAGCGAGACTTGATTTAAAAGAACATAGGAACAGTGAAGGCAATCTGCCCAGCCTGACCTTTGTTTGTATTTTTTGTGTTCGAGATTTGTTTTGTTAAAACCTTTTTATTTTGCTCTGTGAGCAGTGTTTTCTTTTTGTTTAAACTTTTGATTTATTTGTGTTATTAAATAATAACAACGGCAACGCCGCGTGAACTGCAGTACTTGCCTGGTGTCAGTGTTTGTCCGTCCCTGCTTCTGCCGTGACGTCACCGCTCAGTCACTCTGTCACAGTGTCGTATTGGATTGTTGGTCTCAGAAGGCTTCTCTGTATGTGTTGTATTTAATGGTTGGTCTTAGAAGGCTTCTCTGTATGTGTTGTATTGGAGGGATGGTCTCATGTTGCTTCTGTGTATGTGTTGTATTGGAGGGTTGGTCTCAAGCTTCTCTGGATGTTTTGTATTGGAGATTTGGTCTCAGGATGCTTCTCTGTATGTGTTGTATTGGAGGGTTGGTCTCAGGCTTCTCTGTATGTTTAGTATTGGAGGGTTGGTCTCAAGCTTCTCTGTATGTGTTGTATTGGAGGGTTGGTCTCAGAAGGCTTCTCTGTATGTGTTGTATTGAAGGGTTGCTCTCAAGCTTCTCTGTATGTGTCGTATTGGATAGTTGGTCTCAGGCTTCTCTCTGTGTTCTATTGGAGGGTTGGTCTCATGCTTCTCTGTATGTGTTGTATTGGAGGGTTGGTCTCAAGCTTCTCTGTATGTGTTGTATTGGAGGGTTGGTCTCAGGATGCTTCTCTGTATGTGTTGTATTGGAGGGTTGGTCTCAGTTTTCTCTGTATGTGTTGTATTGAAGGGTTGGTCTCAAGCTTCTCTGTATGTGTCGTATTGGATGGTTGGTCTCAGATGGCTTCTCTGTATGTTGTATTGGATGGTTGGTCTCAGAAGGCTTCTCTGTATGTGTTGTATTGGATGGTTGGTCTCAGGATGCTTCTCTGTATGTGTTGTATTGGAGGGTTGGTCTCATGTTGCTTCTCTGAATGTGTTGTATTGGAGGGTTGGTCTCAAGCTTCTCTGTATGTGTTGCATTGGAGGGTTGGTCTCAGGATGCTTCTCTGTATGTGTTGTATTGGAGGGTTGGTCTCAGGCTTCTCTGTATGTGTCGTATTGGAGGGTTGGTCTCAAGCTTCTCTGTATGTGTTGTATAGGAGGGTTGGTCTCAGGCTTCTCTCTGTGCTGTATTGGAGGGTTGGTTTCATGCTTCTCTGTATGTGTTGTATTGGAGGGTTGGTCTCAAGCGTCTCTGTATGTGTTGTATTGGAGGGTTGGCTCATGATGCTTCTCTGTATGTGTTGTATTGGAGGGTTGGTCTCAAGCTTCTCTGTATGTGTTGTATTGGAGGGTTGGTCTCAGGATGCTTCTCTGTGTGTGTTGGATTGGAGGGTTGGTCTCAGGTTTCTCTGTATGTGTTGTATTGAAGGGTTGGTCTCAAGCTTCTCTGTATGTGTCGTATTGGATGGTTGGTCTCGGAAGGCTTCTCTGTATGTGTTGTATTGGAGGGTAAGTCTCAAGCTTCTCTGTATGTCTTGTATTGGAGGGTTTGTCTCAGGCTTCTCTGTATGTGTTGTATTGGAGGGTTGGTCTCAAGGTTCTCTGTATGTGTTGTATTGGAGGGTTGGTCTCAAGCGTCTCTGTAGGTGTTGTATTGGAGGGTTGGTCTCAAGCGTCTCTGTATGTGTTGTATTGGAGGGTTGGTCTCAGGCTTCTCTCTGTGTTGTATTGGAGGGTTGGTCTCATGCTTCTCTGTATGTGTTGTAGTGGAGAGTTGGTCTCAAACTTCTCTGTATGTTGCATTGGAGTGTTGATCTCAAGCTTCTCTGTACGTTGTAATGGAGGGTTGTTCTCAGGCTTCTCTGTGTGTGTTGTATTGGAAGGTTGGTCTCAAGCTTCTCTGTATGTGTTGTATTGAAGGGTTGGTCTCAAGCTTCTCTGTATGTTTCGTATTGGATGGTTGGTCTCAGGCTTCTCTGTATGTTGTATTGGATGGTTGGTCTCAGAAGGCTTCTCTGTATGTGTTGTATCGGATGGTTGTTCTCAGAAGGCTTCTCTGTATGTGTTGTATTGAAGGGTTGGTCTCATGTTGCTTCTCTGTATGTGTTGTATTGAAGGGTTGGTCTCAAGCTTCTCTGTATGTGTTGTATTAGATGGTTGGTCTCAGGATTCTGTCTGTGTTGTATTGGAGGGTTGGTCTCAAGCTTCTCTGTATGTGTTGTATTGGATTGTTGGTCTCAGAAGGCTTCTCTGTATGTGTTGTATTTAATGGTTGGTCTTAGAAGGCTTCTCTGTATGTGTTGTATTGGAGGGATGGTCTCATGTTGCTTCTGTGTATGTGTTGTATTGGAGGGTTGGTCTCAAGCTTCTCTGGATGTGTTGTATTGGAGATTTGGTCTCAGGATGCTTCTCTGTATGTGTTGTATTGGAGGGTTGGTCTCAGGCTTCTCTGTATGTGTAGTATTGGAGGGTTGGTCTCAAGCTTCTCTGTATGTGTTGTATTGGAGGGTTGGTCTCAGAAGGCTTCTCTGTATGTTCTATTTGAGGTTTGGTCTCAAGCTTCTCTGAATGTGTTGTATTGAAGGGTTGCTCTCAAGCTTCTCTGTATGTGTCGTATTGGATGGTTGGTCTCAGGCTTCTCTCTGTGTTCTATTGGAGGGTTGGTCTCATGCTTCTCTGTATGTGTTGTATTGGAGGGTTGGTCTCAAGCTTCTCTGTATGTGTTGTATTGGAGGGTTGGTCTCAGGATGCTTCTCTGTATGTGTTGTATTGGAGGGTTGGTCTCAATCTTCTCTGTATGTGTTGTATTGGAGGGTTGGTCTCAGGTTTCTCTGTATGTGTTGTATTGAAGTTTTGGTCTCAAGCTTCTCTGTATGTCGTATTGGATGGTTGGTCTCAGAAGGCTTCTCTGTATGTTGTATTGGATGGTTGGTCTCAGAAGGCTTCTCTGTATGTGTTGTATTGGATGGTTGGTCTCAGGATGCTTCTCTGTACAGTGCCTTGCGAAAGTATTCGGCCCCCTTGAACTTTGCGACCTTTTGCCACATTTCAGGCTTCAAACATAAAGATATGAAACTGTAATTTTTTGTGAAGAATCAACAACAAGTGGGACACAATCATGAAGTGGAACGAAATTTATTGGATATTTCAAACTTTTTAACAAATAAAAACTGAAAAATTGGCGTGCAAAATTATTCAGCCCCTTTACTTTCAGTGCAGCAAACTCTCTCCAGAAGTTCAGTGAGGATCTCTGAATGATCCAATGTTGACCTAAATGACTAATGATGATAAATAGAATCCACCTGTGTGTAATCAAGTCTCCGTATAAATGCACCTGCACTGTGATAGTCTCAGAGGTCCGTTTAAAGCGCAGAGAGCATCATGAAGAACAAGGAACACACCAGGCAGGTCCGAGATACTGTTGTGGAGAAGTTTAAAGCCGGATTTGGATACAAAAAGATTTCCCAAGCTTTAAACATCCCAAGGAGCACTGTGCAAGCGATAATATTGAAATGGAAGGAGTATCAGACCACTGCAAATCTACCAAGACCTGGCCGTCCCTCTAAACTTTCAGCTCATACAAGGAGAAGACTGATCAGAGATGCAGCCAAGAGGCCCATGATCACTCTGGATGAACTGCAGAGATCTACAGCTGAGGTGGGAGACTCTGTCCATAGGACAACAATCAGTCGTATACTGCACAAATCTGGCCTTTATGGAAGAGTGGCAAGAAGAAAGCCATTTCTTAAAGATATCCATAAAAGTGTCGTTTACAGTTTGCCACAAGCCACCTGGGAGACACACCAAACATGTGGAAGAAGGTGCTCTGGTCAGATGAAACCAAAATCGAACTTTTGGCAACAATGCAAAACGTTATGTTTGGCGTAAAAGCAACACAGCTCATCACTCCTGAACACACCATCCCCACTGTCAAACATGGTGGTGGCAGCATCATGGTTTGGGCCTGCTTTTCTTCAGCAGGGACAGGGAAGATGGTTAAAATTGATGGGAAGATGGATGGAGCCAAATACAGGACCATTCTGGAAGAAAACCTGATGGAGTCTGCAAAAGACCTGAGACTGGGACGGAGATTTGTCTTCCAACAAGACAATGATCCAAAACATAAAGCAAAATCTACAATGGAATGGTTCACAAATAAACATATCCAGGTGTTAGAATGGCCAAGTCAAAGTCCAGACCTGAATCCAATCGAGAATCTGTGGAAAGAACTGAAAACTGCTGTTCACAAATGCTCTCCATCCAACCTCACTGAGCTCGAGCTGTTTTGCAAGGAGGAATGGGCAAAAATTTCAGTCTCTCGATGTGCAAAACTGATAGAGACATACCCCAAGCGACTTACAGCTGTAATCGCAGCAAAAGGTGGGCTACAAAGTATTAACTTAAGGGGCTGAATAATTTTGCACCCAATTTTTCAGTTTTTATTTGTTAAAAAAGTTTGAAATATCCAATAAATTTCGTTCCACTTCATGATTGTGTCCCACTTGTTGTTGATTCTTCACAAAAAATTACAGTTTCATATCTTTATGTTTGAAGCCTGAAATGTGGCAAAAGGTCGCAAAGTTCAAGGGGGCCGAATACTTTCGCAAGGCACTGTATGTCTTGTATTGGAGGGTTGGTCTCATGTTGCTTCTCTGAATGTGTTGTATTGGAGGGTTGGTCTCAAGCTTCTCTGTATGTGTTGCATTGGAGGGTTGGTCTCAGGATGCTTCTCTGTATGTGTTGTATTGGAGGGTTGGTCTCAGGCTTCTCTGTATGTGTCGTATTGGAGGGTTGGTCTCAAGCTTCTCTGTGTGTGTTGAATAGGAGGGTTGGTCTCAGTCTTCTCTCTGTGCTGTATTGGAGGGTTGGTTTCATGCTTCTCTGTATGTGTTGTATTGGAGAGTTGTTCTCAAGCGTCTCTGTATGTGTTGTATTGGAGGGTTGGCTCATGATGCTTCTCTGTATGTGTTGTATTGGAGAGTTGGTCTCAAGCTTCTCTGTATGTGTTGTCTTGGAGGGTTGGTCTCAGGATGCTTCTCTGTGTGTGTTGGATTGGAGGGTTGGTCTCAGGTTTCTCTGTATGTGTTGTATTGAAGGGTTGGTCTCAAGCTTCTCTGTATGTGTCGTATTGGATGGTTGGTCTCAGAAGGCTTCTCTGTATGTGTTGTATTGGAGGGTAAGTCTCAAGCTTCTCTGTATGTCTTGTATTGGAGGGTTTGTCTCAGGCTTCTCTGTATGTGTTGTATTGGAGGGTTGGTCTCAAGGTTCTCTGTATGTGTTGTATTGGAGGGTTGGTCTCAAGCGTCTCTGTAGGTGTTGTATTGGAGGGTTGGTCTCAGGCTTCTATCTGTGTTGTATTGGAGGGTTGGTCTCATGCTTCTCTGTATGTGTTGTATTGGAGAGTTGGTCTCAAACTTCTCTGTATGTTGCATTGGAGTGTTGATCTCAAGCTTCTCTGTACGTTGTAATGGAGGGTTGTTCTCAGGCTTCTCTGTGTGTGTTGTATTGGAAGGTTGGTCTCAAGCTTCTCTGTATGTGTTGTATTGAAGGGTTGCTCTCAAGCTTCTCTGTATGTGTCGTATTAGATGGTTGGTCTCAGGCCTCTCTGTATGTTGTATTGGATGGTTGGTCTCAGAAGGCTTCTCTGTATGTGTTGTATTGGATGGTTGGTCTCAGAAGGCTTCTCTGTATGTGTTGTATTGAAGGGTTGGTCTCATGTTGCTTCTCTGTATGTGTTGTATTGAAGGGTTGGTCTCAAGCTTCTCTGTATGTGTTGTATTGGAGGGTTGGTATCAGGCTTCTCTGTATGTGTCGTATTGGAGGGTTGGGCTCAAGCTTTTCTGTATGTGTTGTATTGGATTGTTGGTCTCAGAAGGCTTCTCTGTATGTGTTGTATTTAATGGTTGGTCTCAGAAGGCTTCTCTGTATGTGTTGTATTGGAGGGATGGTCTCATGTTGCTTCTGTGTATGTGTTGTATTGGAGGGTTGGTCTCAAGCTTCTCTGGATGTGTTGTATTGGAGGGTTGGTCTCAGGATGCTTCTCTGTATGTGTTGTATTGGAGGGTTGGTCTCAGGCTTCTCTGTATGTGTTGTATTGGAGGGTTGGTCTCAAGCTTCTCTGTATGTGTTGTATTGGAGGGTTGGTCTCAGAAGGCTTCTCTGTATGTGTTGTATTGGAGGGTTGGTCTCAAGCTTCTCTGTATGTGTTGTATTGGAGGGTTGCTCTCAAGCTTCTCTGTTTGTGTCGTATTGGATGGTTGGTCTCAGGCTTCTCTCTGTGTTCTATTGGAGGGTTGGTCTCATGCTTCTCTGTATGTGTTGTATTGGAGGGTTGGTCTCAAGCTTCTCTGTATGTGTTGTATTGGAGGGTTGGTCTCAAGCTTCTCTGTATGTGTTGTATTGGAGGGTTGGTCTCAGGCTTCTCTGTGTGTGTTGTATTGGAAGGTTGGTCTCAAGCTTCTCTGTATGTGTTGTATTGGAGGTTGGTCTCAGGCTTCTCTGTATGTGTTGTATTGGAGGGTTGGTCTCAGAAGACTTCTCTGTATGTGTTGTATCGGATGGTTGTTCTCAGAAGGCTTCTCTGTATGTGTTGTATTGAAGGGTTGGTCTCATGTTGCTTCTCTGTATGTGTTGTATTGAAGGGTTGGTCTCAAGCTTCTCTGTATGTGTCGTATTGGATGGTTGGTCTCAGGCTTCTCTCTGTGTTGTATTGGAGGGTTGGTCTCATGCTTCTCTGTATGTGTTGTATTGGAGGGTTGGTCTCAAACTTCTCTGTATGTTGCATTGGAGTGTTGCTCTCAAGCTTCTCTGCACGTTGTAATGGAGGGTTGTTCTCAGGCTTCTCTGTGTGTGTTGTATTGGAAGGTTGGTCTCAAGATTCTCTGTATGTGTTGTATTGAAGGGTTGGTCTCAAGCTTCTCTGTATGTTTCGTATTGGATGGTTGGTCTCAGGCTTCTCTGTATGTTGTATTGGATGGTTGGTCTCAGAAGGCTTTTCTGTATGTGTTGTATTGGATGGTTGTTCTAAGAAGGCTTCTCTGTATGTGTTGTATTGAAGGGTTGGTCTCATGTTGCTTCTCTGTATGTGTTGTATTGAAGGCTTGGTCTCAAGCTTCTCTGTATGTGTCGTATTAGATGGTTGTTCTCAGGATTCTGTCTGTGTTGTATTGGAGGGTTGGTCTCAAGCTTCTCTGTATGTGTCGTATTGGATTGTTGGTCTCAGAAGGCTTCTCTGTATGTGTTGAATTTAATGGTTGGTCTTAGAAGGTTTCTCTGTATGTGTTGTATTGGAGGGTTGGTCTCATGTTGCTTCTCTGAATGTGTTGTATTGGAGGGTTGGTCTCAAGCTTCTCTGTATGTGTTGCATTGGAGGGTTGGTCTCATGTTGCTTCTCTGAATGTGTTGTATTGGAGGGTTGGTCTCAAGCTTCTCTGTATGTGTTGCATTGGAGGGTTGGTCTCAGGATGCTTCTCTGTATGTGTTGTATAGGAGGGTTGGTCTCAGGCTTCTCTCTGTGCTGTATTGGAGGGTTGGTTTCATGCTTCTCTGTATGTGTTGTATTGGAGGGTTGTTCTCAAGCGTCTCTGTATGTGTTGTATTGGAGGGTTGGCTCATGATGCTTCTCTGTATGTGTTGTATTGGAGGGTTGGTCTCAAGCTTCTCTGTATGTGTTGTATTGGAGGGTTGGTCTCAGGATGCTTCTCTGTGTGTGTTGGATTGGAGGGTTGGTCTCAGGTTTCTCTGTATGTGTTGTATTGAAGGGTTGGTCTCAAGCTTCTCTGTATGTGTCGTATTGGATGGTTGGTCTCAGAAGGCTTCTCTGTATGTGTTGTATTGGAGGATAAGTCTCAAGCTTCTCTGTATGTCTTGTATTGGAGGTTTTGTCTCAGGCTTCTCTGTATGTGTTGTATTGGAGGGTTGGTCTCATGTTGCTTCTCTGAATGTGTTGTATTGGAGGGTTGGTCTCAGGCTTCTCTGTATGTGTCGTATTGGAGGGTTGGTCTCATGCTTCTCTGTATGTGTTGTATTGGAGGGTTGGTCTCAAACTTCTCTGTATGTTGCATTGGAGTGTTGCTCTCAAGCTTCTCTGTACGTTGTAATGGAGGGTTGTTCTCAGGCTTCTCTGTGTGTGTTGTATTGGAAGGTTGGTCTCAAGCTTCTCTGTATGTGTTGTATTGAAGGGTTGGTCTCAAGCTTCTCTGTATGTTTCGTATTGGATGGTTGGTCTCAGGCTTCTCTGTATGTTGTATTGGATGGTTGGTCTCAGAAGGCTTCTCTGTATGTGTTGTATCGGATGGTTGTTCTCAGAAGGCTTCTCTGTATGTGTTGTATTGAAGGGTTGGTCTCATGTTGCTTCTCTGTATGTGTTGTATTGAAGGGTTGGTCTCAAGCTTCTCTGTATGTGTCGTATTAGATGGTTGGTCTCAGGATTCTGTCTGTGTTGTATTGGAGGGTTGGTCTCAAGCTTCTCTGTATGTGTCGTATTGGATTGTTGGTCTCAGAAGGCTTCTCTGTATGTGTTGTATTTAATGGTTGGTCTTAGAAGGCTTCTCTGTATGTGTTGTATTGGAGGGATGGTCTCATGTTGCTTCTGTGTATGTGTTGTATTGGAGGGTTGGTCTCAAGCTTCTCTGGATGTGTTGTATTGGAGATTTGGTCTCAGGATGCTTCTCTGTATGTGTTGTATTGGAGGGTTGTTCTCAAACTTCTCTGTATGTTGCATTGGAGTGTTGCTCTAGAGCTTCTCTGTACGTTGTAATGGAGGATTGTTCTCAGGCTTCTCTGTGTGTGTTGTATTGGAGGGTTGGTCTCAAGCTTCTCTGTATGTGTTGTATTGGAGGGTTGGTCTCAGGCTTCTCTCTGTGTTGTATTGGAGGGTTGGTCTCTGGAGGCTTCTCTGTATGTGTTGTATTGGAAGGTTGGTCTCAATCTTCTCTGTATGTGTTGTATTGAAGGGTTGGTCTCAATCTTCTCTGTATGTGTCGTATTGGATGGTTGGTCTCAGAAGGTTTCTCTGTATGTGTTGTATTGGATGGTTGGTCTCAGAAGGCTTCTCTGTATGTGTTTTATTGGAGGGTTGGTCTCAAGCTTCTCTGTATGTGTTGTATTGGAGAGTTGGTCTCAAGCGTCTCTGTATGTGTTGTATTGGAGGGTTGGTCTCAAGCTTCTCTGTATGTGTTGTATTGGAGGGTTGGTCTCAGGATGCTTCTCTGTATGTGTTGTATTGGATGGTTGGTCTCAGAAGGCTTCTCTGTATGTGTTGTATTGGAGGGTTGGTCTCATGTTGCTTCTCTGTATGTGCTGTATTGGAGGGTTGGTCTCAAGCGTCTCTGTATGTGTTGTATTGGAGGGTTGGTCTCAGGCTTCTCTCTGTGTTGTATTGGAGGGTTGGTCTCATGCTTCTCTGTATGTGTTGTATTGGAGGGTTGGTCTCAAACTTCTCTGTATGTTGCATTGGAGTGTTGCTCTCAAGCTTCTCTGTACGTTGTAATGGAGGGTTGTTCTCAGGCTTCTCTGTGTGTGTTGTATTGGAAGGTTGGTCTCAAGCTTCTCTGTATGTGTTGTATTGAAGGGTTGGTCTCAAGCTTCTCTGGATGTGTTGTATTGGATATTTGGTCTCAGGATGCTTCTCTGTATGTGTTGTATTGGAGGGTTGGTCTCAGGCTTCTCTGTATGTGTAGTATTGGAGGGTTGGTCTCAAGCTTCTCTGTATGTGTTGTATTGGAGGGTTGGTCTCAGAAGGCTTCTCTGTATGTTCTATTTGAGGTATGGTCTCAAGCTTCTCTGTATGTGTTGTATTGAAGGGTTGCTCTCAAGCTTCTCTGTATGTGTCGTATCGGATGGTTGGTCTCAGGCTTCTCTCTGTGTTCTATTGGAGGGTTGGTCTCATGCTTCTCTGTATGTGTTGTATTGGAGGGTTGGTCTCAAGCTTCTCTGTATGTGTTGTATTGGAGGGTTGGTCTCAGGATGCTTCTCTGTATGTGTTGTATTGGAGGGTTGGTCTCAAGCTTCTCTGTATGTGTCGTATTGGATGGTTGGTCTCAGAAGGCTTCTCTGTATGTTGTATTGGATGGTTGGTCTCAGAAGGCTTCTCTGTATGTGTTGTATTGGATGGTTGGTCTCAGGATGCTTCTCTGTATGTGTTGTATTGGAGGGTTGGTCTCATGTTGCTTCTCTGAATGTGTTGTATTGGAGGGTTGGTCTCAAGCTTCTCTGTATGTGTTGCATTGGAGGGTTGGTCTGAGGATGCTTCTCTGTATGTGTTGTATTGGAGGGTTGGTCTCAGGCTTCTCTGTATGTGTCGTATTGGAGGGTTGGTCTCAGGCTTCTCTGTATGTGTAGTATTGGAGGGTTGGTCTCAAGCTTCTCTGTATGTGTTTGTGGCGGAGTGTCCCACCCCTATTTATTATTATTTGTATTTGTTTGCGGCGCGGATAAAAGCGCCGCGTCGTTTGTTATTGTTTTTTATATTTATATTTAAAAACCTCGTGAGGATGCATGACTGATCAGCTACTGATTATTTAACTAGCTGACAGTCATGCATCCTTACCAAACGAGTGCAGACTGTGGCCGAGGGGTAATAAGATAATTAACAACTAGTTAACCCCTCGGCCAGAGTATAAGAACCAGCAGCTGTTCGGGTTGGTGGTTGAGTGTACAGAGGAGAGTGCGGGAGAGCGGAGAGAGAGCGTAGAGTACAAAACAATTGCTAAAACGTGCTGGTTTAGCCAGCACGCCACTTACTTGTTTGCTGTTTATTCGTTTGGCCCTCATGCCCTTTGCTTTGGTTTGTGTTTTGTTGTTTTGTTTAAATCTTTTGTTTTGTTTATTTGTTTATTAAAACGCTGAGTGCCATAGCATTCAGCTTCACCCGCCCATCCACTGTTTGTGATTCAGTTACTTCCTGGTCCGTGACGTCATCACACTCACCACTGCGAGCCAGACTGTCACATATGGTGTCCTGCGTGGGACAAACAACGCCTCCAACAGCCGGACCAGGAAAAGGACGTTTTTTTTGTTTGTTTTTTTTCAAAAAGTGTTTTTTGGGGGTTTTTGTTTGTTTTTTTTCAAAAAAAGTGTTTTTGTGGGGTTTTGGAAAAAATAAATAAATAAAATGGAAGGCTGGAGCTGGAGAAACGGCTGCGGGGAACTGGAGGACCTCCTCGGTGGTCTGGAGGACCAAGGCTGGTGCCTTGCTTGCGGGGTCTATGGGCACACTGTAGCAATCTGCCCCTTCCAGGATGAGGAGGAGGAATTGGCCCAGGAGAAGAAGGCAGGGAGAAGGAGCAGGAAGAGAAGGGGAGAGGAAGGCTGCAGCAACAGCAACCGCAGCAACAGCAGGAGGAGATCGGTGGCGATGACTGTGAGGTTTATATTGTGAACCTCGTGGCGGAGTTGTGCCCTGGCTGTGGGGCATATGGGCACACGTTGGCCATATGCCCCACGCAATATGAAGAGGCGGAGCGAGCATCCAGCGCCCAGAAGGGGGAGCCCGTGCATCCAGCGCCGGAAGGGGGCGCGAGCATCCAGCGCCGGAAGGGGAGCCCGTGCATCCAGCGCCCGGAAGGGGAGCCCGTGCATCCAGCGCCCGGAAGGGGAGCCCGTGCATCCAGCGCCCGGAAGGGGGAGCCCGTGCATCCAGCGCCGGAAGGGGAGCCCGTGCATCCAGCGCCGGAAGGGGAGCCCGTGCATCCAGCGCCCAGGCCTCCAGCAGCAGAGGAAGAATACCTGCTGCCTCTGCCTCCACCACCAGGAGCAGAGCAGCAAGAGCTGCCTCTGCCTCCGCCACCTCCATCGCTTCCACCACCAGGAGCAGAGCAGCGGGAGCTGCCTCTGTCTCCGCCACCTCCATCGCTTCCACCGCCAGGAGCAGAGCAGCGGGAGCTGCCTCTGCCTCCGCCACCTCCACCGCCAGGAGCAGAGCAGCAGGAGCTGCCTCTGCCTCCGCCACCTCCACCGCCAGGAGCAGAGCAGCAGGAGCTGCCTCTGCCTCCTCCACCGCCAAGAGCAGAGCAGCAGGAGCTGCCTCTGCCTCTGCCACCTCCACCAGCAGAGGGTGAATGCCTGCTGGTTCCGTCTCAAGAGCCGTGGGAAGACAGCTTACGCTCCCAGCTCCACCAGCAGAGGGTGAATGCCTGCTGGTTCTGCCTCAATCGCCGTGGGAGGACTGCTTGCCCCTCCCACCTCCACCAGCAGAGGGTGAATGCCTGCTGGTTCCATCTCAAGCGCCGTGGGAGGACTGTTTACCGCTCCCAGCTCCACCAGCAGAGGGTGAATTCCTGCTGGTTACGCCTCAACCGCTGTGGGAGGATTGCTTGCCCCTCCCACCTCCACCAGCAGAGGGTGAATACCTGCTGGTTCCGCCTCAACCGCCGTGGGAGGACTGCTTGCCGCTCCCACCTCCACCAGCAGAGGGTGAATACCTGCTGGTTCCGCCTCAACCGCCCGTGGGAGGACTGCTTGCCACTCCCAGCTCCACCAGCAGAGGGTGAATACCTGCTGGTTCCGCCTCAACCGCCGTGGGAGGACTGCTTGCCCCTCCCACCTCCACCAGCAGAGGGTGAATACCTGCTGGTTCCATCTCCACCTCCACCAGCAGAGGGTGAATACCTGCTGGTTCCACATCCACCATCATGGGAAGGACTGCTCCTGCCCTGCTTCGCACCGCCCAAGGATGCCTGTTGCTTCGCACCGCCCAAGGATGCCTGTTGCTCCGCATCGCCCAAGGATGCCTGTTGCTCCGCATCGCCCAAGGATGCCTGTTGCTTCGCACCGCCCAAGGATGCCTGTTGCTTCGCACCGCCCAAGGATGCCTGTTGCTCCGCATCGCCCAAGGATGCCTGTTGCTCCGCATCGCCTGGGGCTGCCTGTTGCTCCGCATCGCCTGGAGAGCCACCAGTTACAGGGTACAAGGGAGAAGTGGAGCTCCGCTGCCGCCTCCATGGCCAGGGGCTCCCTTCCCGAGTTCGCCTCCCGAGGGTCCGCTGCTGCTGCCGTCGCCTCCCGGCGTCCGCTGCTGCTGCCGTCGCCTCCCGAGGGTCGCTGCTGCTGCCGTCGCCTCCCGAGGGTCGCTGCTGCTGCCGTCGCCCGAGGGTCGCTGCTGCTGCCGTCGCCCCGAGGGTCGCTGCGGCTGCCGTCGCCCCGAGGGTCCGCTGCAGCCGTTGCCTGCCGAAGGTCTGCAGCTGCTACCTTCGCCTCCCGAGGGTCCTGTTTTGCCTGGAGTCGCTACCAGTCCTGCCATGCGGCAGGAAATACTGTGGCTGGAGCACCATGAAGGGGAGCTGCCGGCCACGGAAAAGGGGGAGGTCAGGAGACCAGCTCCCCAGCCGCACTTCGCGGCAGGAAATACTATGGCTGGAACCCCATGAAGGGGAGCTGCCGGCCACGGAAAAGGGGGAGGTCAGGAGACCAGCTCCCCAGCCGCACTTTCGCGGCAGGAAATACTGTGGCTGGAGCCCCATGAAGGGGAGCTGCCGGCCATGAAGAAGGGGGAGTTCAGGAGACCAGCTCCCCGCAGCAATTTCGCTGCAGGAAATACTGTGGCGGAGCCCCACGGAGGAGATGCCAGCCATGAAGAAGGGGGCAGGTCTGGAGACCACCCCAAAATTTTTCTGGCCAGAGGGGCGGCCTGTGCGTGGTCCACTAGGGCGCTACAGTTGTTGGGGTGGGAGGAGGACATCCCGCCGTGGCCGCCCGGAGACACCTTGCTTCCCCTGTTCGGGGCCAGGACTGCTAGCCGGGACTTTAGGGAATAAGGGGAGGTGGCGAAAAGGCCATGTGTGCTGCGCACAAGGGGGCATGTGTGGCGGAGTGTCCCACCCCTATTTATTATTATTTGTATTTGTTTGCGGCGGATAAAAGCGCCGCGTCGTTTGTTATTGTTTTTATATTTATATTTAAAAACCTCGTGAGGATGCATGACTGATCAGCTACTGATTATTTAACTAGCTGACAGTCATGCATCCTTACCAAACGATGCAGACTGTGGCCGAGGGGTAATAAGATAATTAACAACTAGTTAACCCCTCGGCCAGAGTATAAGAACCAGCAGCTGTTCGGGTTGGTGGTTGAGTGTACAGAGGAGAGTACGGAGAGCGGAGAGAGAGCGTAGAGTACAAAACAATTGCTAAAAGCGTGCTGGTTTAGCCAGCACGCCACTTACTTGTTTGCTGTTTATTCGTTTGGCCCTCATGCCCTTTGCTTTGGTTTGTGTTTTGTTGTTTTGTTTAAATCTTTTGTTTTGTTTATTTGTTTATTAAAACGCTGAGTGCCATAGCATTCAGCTTCACCCGCCCATCCACTGTTTGTGATTCAGTTACTTCCTGGTCCGTGACGTCATCACACTCACCACTGCGAGCCAGACTGTCACAGTGTTGTATTGGAGGGTTGGTCTCAGAAGGCTTCTCTGTATGTTCTATTTGAGGTATGGTCTCAAGCTTCTCTGTATGTGTTGTATTGAAGGATTGCTCTCAAGCTTCTCTGTATGTGTCGTATCGGATGGTTGGTCTCAGGCTTCTCTCTGTGTTCTATTGGAGGGTTGGTCTCATGCTTCTCTGTATGTGTTGTATTGGAGGGTTGGTCTCAAGCTTCTCTGTATGTGTTGTATTGGAGGGTTGGTATCAGGCTTCTCTGTATGTGTCGTATTGGAGGGTTGGGCTCAAGCTTCTCTCTATGTGTTGTATTGGAGGGTTGGTCTCAGAAGGCTTCTCTGTATGTTCTATTGGAGGTTTGATCTCAAGCTTCTCTGTATGTGTTGTATTGAAGGGTTGGTCTCAAGCTTCTCTGTATGTGTCGTATTAGATGGTTGGTCTCAGGATTCTGTCTGTGTTGTATTGGAGGGTTGGTCTCAAGCTTCTCTGTATGTGTTGTATTGGAGGGTTGGTCTCAAGCTTCTCTGTATGTGTCGTATTGGATGGTTGGTCTCAGAAGGCTTCTCTGTATGTTGTATTGGATGGTTGGTCTCAGAAGGCTTCTCTGTATGTGTTGTATTGGATGGTTGGTCTCAGGATGCTTCTCTGTATGTGTTGTATTGGAGGGTTGGTCTCATGTTGCTTCTCTGAATGTGTTGTATTGGAGGGTTGGTCTCAAGCTTCTCTGTATGTGTTGCATTGGAGGGTTGGTCTGAGGATGCTTCTCTGTATGTGTTGTATTAGAGGGTTGGTCTCAGGCTTCTCTGTATGTGTCGTATTGGAGGGTTGGTCTCAGAAGGCTTCTCTGTATGTGTTGTATCGGATGGTTGTTCTCATAAGGCTTCTCTGTATGTGTTGTATTGAAGGGTTGGTCTCATGTTGCTTCTCTGTATGTGTTGTATTGAAGGGTTGGTCTCAAGCTTCTCTGTATGTGTCGTATTAGATGGTTGGTCTCAGGATTTTGTCTGTGTTGTATTGGAGGGTTGGTCTCAAGCTTCACTGTATGTGTTGTATTGAAGGGTTGGTCTCAAGCTTCTCTGTATTTGTCGTATTGGATGGTTGGTCTCAGGCTTCTCTCTGTGTTCTATTGGAGGGTTCGTCTCATGCTTCTCTATATGTGTTGTATTGGAGGTTTGGTCTCAAGCTTCTCTGTATGTGTTGTATTGGAGGGTTGGTCTCACAATGCTTCTCTGTATGTGTTGTAATGGAGGGTTGGTCTCATGCTTCTCTGTATGTGTTGTATTGGAGTGTTGCTCTCAAGCTTCTCTGTATGTGTCGTATTAGATGGTTGGTCTCCGGCCTCTCTGTATGTTGTATTGGATGGTTGGTCTCAGAAGGCTTCTCTGTATGTGTAGTATTGAAGGGTTGGTCTCATGTTGCTTCTCTGTATGTGTTGTATTGAAGGGTTGGTCTCAAGCTTCTCTGTATGTGTTGTATTGGAGATTTGGTCTCAGGATGCTTCTCTGTATGTGTTGTATTGGAGGGTTGGTATCAGGCTTCTCTGTATGTGTCGTATTGGAAAGTTGGGCTCAAGCTTCTCTCTATGTGTTGTATTGGAGGGTTGGTCTCAGAAGGCTTCTCTGTATGTTCTATTGGAGGTTTGATCTCAAGCTTCTCTGTATGTGTTGTATTGAAGGGTTGGTCTCAAGCTTCTCTGTATCTGTCGTATTGGATGGTTGGTCTCAGGCTTCTCTCTGTGTTCTATTGGAGGGTTGGTCTCATGCTTCTCTGTATGTGTTGTATTGGAGGGTTGGTCTCAAGCTTCTCTGTATGTGTTGTATTGGAGGATTGGTCACATGATGCTTCTCTGTATGTGTTTTATTGGAGGGTTGGTCTCAAGCTTCTCTGTATGTGTTGTATTGGAGGGTTGGTCTCAGGATGCTTCTCTGTATGTGTTGGATTGGAGGTTTGGTCTCAGGTTTCTCTGTAAGTGTTGTATTGAAGGGTTGGTCTCAAGCTTCTCTGTATGTGTCGTATTGGATGGTTGGTCTCAGAAGGCTTCTCTATATGTGTTGTATTGGAGGGTAAGTCTCAAGCTTCTCTGTATGTCTTGTATTGGAGGGTTTGTCTCAGGCTTCTCTGTATGTGTTGTATTGGAGGGTTGGTCTCAAGCGTCTCTGTAGGTGTTGTTTTGGAGGGTTGGTCTCAGGCTTCTCTCTGTTTTGTATTGGAGGTTTGGTCTCATGCTTCTCTGTATGTGTTGTATTGGAGGGTTGGTCTCAGGCTTCTCTCTGTGTTGTATTGGAGGGTTGGTCTCATGCTTCTCTGTATGTGTTGTATTGAGGGTTGGTCTCAAACTTCTCTGTATGTTGCATTGGAGTGTTGCTCTCAAGCTTCTCTGTAAGTTGTAATGGAGGGTTGTTCTCAGGCTTCTTTGTGTGTGTTGTATTGGAAGGTTGGTCTCAAGCTTCTCTGTATGTGTTGTATTGAAGGGTTGGTCTCAAGCTTCTCTGTATGTTTCGTATTGGATGGTTGGTCTCAGGCTTCTCTGTATGTTGTATTGGATGGTTGGTCTCAGAAGGCTTCTCTGTATGTGTCGTATTGGATGGTTGGTCTCAGAAGGCTTCTCTGTATGTTGTATTGGATGGTTGGTCTCAGAAGGCTTCTCTGTATGTGTTGTATTGGAGGGTTGGTCTCATGTTGCTTCTCTGAATGTGTTGTATTGGAGGGTTGGTCTCAAGCTTCTCTGTATGTGTTGCATTGGAGGGTTGGTCTGAGGATGCTTCTCTGTATGTGTTGTATTGGAGGGTTGGTCTCAGGCTTCTCTGTATGTGTCGTATTGGAGGGTTGGTCTCAGAAGGCTTCTCTGTATGTGTTGTATCAGATGGTTGTTCTCATAAGGCTTCTCTGTATGTGTTGTATTGAAGGGTTGGTCTCATGTTGCTTCTCTGTATGTGTTGTCTTGAAGGGTTGGTCTCAAGCTTCTCTGTATGTGTCGTATTGGATGGTTGGTCTCAGAAGGCTTCTCTGTATGTTGTATTGGATGGTTGGTCTCAGAAGGCTTCTCTGTATGTGTTGTATTGGATGGTTGGTCTCAGGATGCTTCTCTGTATGTGTTGTATTGGAGGGTTGGTCTCATGTTGCTTCTCTGAATGTGTTGTATTGGAGGGTTGGTCTCAAGCTTCTCTGTATGTGTTGCATTGGAGGGTTGGTCTGAGGATGCTTCTCTGTATGTGTTGTATTGGAGGGTTGGTCTCAGGCTTCTCTGTATGTGTCGTATTGGAGGGTTGGTCTCAGAAGGCTTCTCTGTATGTGTTGTATCGGATGGTTGTTCTCATAAGGCTTCTCTGTATGTGTTGTATTGAAGGGTTGGTCTCATGTTGCTTCTCTGTATGTGTTGTATTGAAGGGTTGGTCTCAAGCTTCTCTGTATGTGTCGTATTAGATGGTTGGTCTCAGGATTCTGTCTGTGTTGTATTGGAGGGTTGGTCTCAAGCTTCTCTGTATGTGTTGTATTGAAGGGTTGGTCTCAAGCTTCTCTGTATTTGTCGTATTGGATGGTTGGTCTCAGGCTTCTCTCTGTGTTCTATTGGAGGGTTGGTCTCATGCTTCTCTGTATGTGTTGTATTGGAGGTTTGGTCTCAAGCTTCTCTGTATGTGTTGTATTGGAGGGTTGGTCTCACAATGCTTCTCTGTATGTGTTGTAATGGAGGGTTGGTCTCATGCTTCTCTGTATGTGTTGTATTGGAGGGTTGGTCTCAAACTTCTCTGTATGTTGCATTGGAGTGTTGCTCTCAAGCTTCTCTGTATGTGTCGTATTAGATGGTTGGACTCAGGCCTCTCTGTATGTTGTATTGGATGGTTGGTCTCAGAAGGCTTCTCTGTATGTGTTGTATTGAAGGGTTGGTCTCATGTTGCTTCTCTGTATGTGTTGTATTGAAGGGTTGGTCTCAAGCTTCTCTGTATGTGTTGTATTGGAGATTTGGTCTCAGGATGCTTCTCTGTATGTGTTGTTTTGGAGGGTTGGTATCAGGCTTCTCTGTATGTGTCGTATTGGAGGGTTGGGCTCAAGCTTCTCTCTATGTGTTGTATTGGAGGGTTGGTCTCAGAAGGCTTCTCTGTATGTTCTATTGGAGGTTTGATCTCAAGCTTCTCTGTATGTGTTGTATTGAAGGGTTGGTCTCAAGCTTCTCTGTATCTGTCGTATTGGATGGTTGGTCTCAGGCTTCTCTCTGTGTTTTATTGGAGGGTTGGTCTCATGCTTCTCTGTATGTGTTGTATTGGAGGGTTGGTCTCAGAAGGCTTCTCTGTATGTTCTATTTGAGGTTTGGTCTCAAGCTTCTCTGTATGTGTTGTATTGAAGGGTTGCTCTCAAGCTTCTCTGTATGTGTTGTATTGGAGGGTTGGTCTCAGGCTTCTCTCTGTGTTGTATTGGAGGGTTGGTCTCAGGAGGCTTCTCTTCGACTCTCGATCTTCGGGGCAATGTTGGAACAGAGCGTTCCAACATTGACGGCCAATCGGAGCGGAGGAACCCGTGCCTGCCGACTCTGGCGGCCAATCGAGCCCGTTCCAACATTCGCCAATCGGAGCCCGTTCCAACATTCGCCAATCGAAACGGGCTGTTCCAACATTGGGCCAATCGAAACGGGCTGTTCCAACATTGGGCCAATAGGAACGGGCTGTTCCAACATTTGCCGCCAATCGCATCGCTGGAGCCTGTTCCAACTTTGGAAGGGCGGCGGTTCAAAAAGAAATAAAAATAAACTCATTCTCAGCTGCCTGCAGACGGAGAGAGAGGTCGGTTTGGAGTCTTTTATTCGTATTTAAATGCTGGTTTTCTATTATTTTTTGTATGTCGACCGTATAATCTTTTAATTTAGTCGTGTGTGTTTTTTAGCGAATGACAACGTTATATTGCCAAAATTTACTATGATTTCAACTTTGTTTTCGCTGGTCTGTAGACTTTTGTGCGTTTGTTTTGGGGTTTTACTCATATTTTTCCATGACAGCTTGTATTATTATTATTATTATTATTATTGTTAACATTTTAAAAGTAAAAACAACAACAACAAAACACGAGTATTCGGCTTTGTGTTTAGCTAAGCGCTATTAGCATTTCGTCGAGATCAAGCGTTTGTATTAATAATAATAATAATAATAATAATAATAATAATAATAATATATCGTTGTGAGATCAAGCGTTTATCATTCGTTAATTTATTGCGTTTGTTGTACTAGTATTACCGTGTGTATTGGGCTGTGCATATTTAGCTATGCTGCTATTTCGTGGAGATCAAGTGTTTAGTATTTGTAAGTTTTTGCTTTTCATCAATTGCAACGTTTTATAATATTAACCACTTATTTGTTCTTTCTTTCACAGAGTGATCATTAACTATTTGAAAGGTAAAGTGCTATCTCTTTATATCTCCATGTAAAATTAATTCTACTGCATGTGTTTATTATTATTATTATTAAGTGTGTGTGTGTGTGTGTGTGTGTGTGTGTGTGTGTGTGTGTGTGTGTGTGTGTGTGTGTGTGTGTCTGTTTACAGCCATCATTATTATTAATGCTGCATACACTCCAAGTTGTTTTTTATTACCACACATTGACATTCCTAAAAGCTGAAATGCTACTTCATTCATCACCCCCTTTATGCATTTTCCAAACTGTACTTGCCTGTTGAATAAATTGTAATTTAAAAAGAATGAATGCGTATGTCAGAAAATATCTAGGAGGAGAGGAGCTTTGTTCGTCAGAGTAATAAGTAGTAACATGTAAGTTGTATTCCAGTTATGAACAATGGAAGGAAACCCTGCCTTCAGAAGGGTGCCAGGGTCCCGGGACCTGCTCCTCCAGCCTGCGCCCGAAGCTGCCGCTGTCTCCGCCGCCATTAAGGCTGTCGCTGTGTCCAGCGCCTGGCCAGCAGTGTGGTGAGCCTGCGTGGGTTGGCCTGTCTGACGGAGCAGCAGGTAGAAGAGTTCATTGAGCAACGGAGACAAGCAGCGCCTCGCCTTCCCTGGCCGTCACCAGGACAGGCTGATTCAGGGGCGATTCAAGACCACCAAGACCGCCTCCTCTGACACCCCGGGCACGGACAGCCTGAAACGGTGAGCTAGTTCATGTGTAATGTTATTACAACAGAAAAAAAACAAAAAACTCAACATCCACACACAACCCTAAAATATAAACATGTACCCATTACTACTAAAACTTTTTACTCCTGTTGCTTGGTTGCAGGTGCCTGCTCGGACAGGGCTCGGGACCTGCCCAGTGGCCACAGACGAGCAGACTCGTCGAGGCCATCTGCATCCAGCTCTGCTGCCTCCACCCATCCCCCACCAGCCTGAGGCTCGTGGAGAAGATCACCCTCCAGCTGTTTGAGCTGAATCAGCACACCCTGTCTCAATGGTAAGTTTCGTCTCTTGACTGGACACTGATGACATTACACCTCGAAAAGCATAGTGTTGAGATGTCCATTAAGAATGACAACATCTCCATCGCTATACAGTTTGAGGTTAAAGGCTGAAAGAAAACGCACATAATCTACACAACTACCACAAACAAGTGACTGTTTTTGTTGAAACATAAAACTGACAATGTCATGCATCTGCTGTGTTTCAGGCACAACAAACGCCAGAAGGGGCAGGAGCAGGCTGTCCTTCAGCAGGGGGTGGCACCCCCTAGCGCCAGCGCAGTGGACCCAGAGCCTCAACCGCAGTCGCACCCGCTGCTACAGGAGGGCATGACATACGGACACCAGCCGCATGTCTTTTCCATGCCCCCCAAACACCGCGGGACAGGCAAAGCAGCAGAAACGCCCTGGGGCCACGGCACAGACCGGTCCTGGACCACTCGGCCACATCCCACGTCGTCCCCTTCCACCTCTTCAGCTGCTCCCAGTTTTTACAATATCCAATTTATTATTTTAAGGCTTTCTCTCACAACTGCAACTTGCCAATATTGACTCAGGAGAGACGAAGGCAAGCACTCCCGTCCTCCGAAACCATTTTTTAAAAATATTTTTTATGGTGGTGCATTGTTGCTTTTTTCCGTTTTGTGTTCTCATGTACCCCAGCAAACCTGTATAGCATTTCGTTCAGCACAAGTTGGACTTTCCTCTGGTCAAAGCCCCCATGTGTAAAGCTGATCCCCATACTGAACCACAAGTGTAATGTAAACACTAAAATGTATATGTTATAATTTGTTTTGTTTGCTATGTTGAAAGCTGTATTGTTGAATTTGTCTTTCAATGTCATTAAATATTTCTAGTATGTTATTCATGTATTGCACTACCTGGTCCACTGTTTAAAAAGTATCAGTATCTCTGGACATCACTTTTCTCATAAACACGTTGGGTTTACCACTATGTCCTTGGATGTTAGGCTGGTGTAATCAAGACAGCCAGACAGGTGGGGGTGAAACACTGAACACTGAAAAAAAAGATCATCTTGTTGGTTGCATGAGATATGCCTTTAATTTCTATTCATTCAATGCAACAAAATAATTTCCTGTAATAAATATATATGTATGTAATCATTTCTGTTCATTCAATGTCACAGAATAATGTATTGTAATAAATATATATGTATGTAATAATGTGTATACATTCAATGCCACAGAATAATTTCCTGTAATACATATATATGTAATTGTTTGGTGTGGATTTAAACACTGAAATGCCTATATTCTAATCAGTTTTGTTCCAGATGTACCTGTTTTGTTTACTATGTTGAAAACTCTATTGTCTTTCAATGCAATTAAATATTTCTAGTTTACAAGTATGGTATTCATATTTCATACTACCTGCTCCACTGTTTAAAAAATATCAGTGTCTCTGGACATCACTCATAAACACAGTTTCTCATAAACACCTGCACTGAACACTGAAATAAAAGTTGTATACCTATTGGTTGCACGAGATATGCCTCTAATTTCCATTCATGCAATGTAACAGAACAATGTCCTGTAGTAAATTGTATGTAATTGCCTGGTGTGGATTTAATGCATTTTTCATCTGGTTTTATCTTTTTTTGTGCAAAAGTTAAGATTTATCAATAAAATGCATTCTTACTTTTAAGTACATTGTATTGCTTCATTTCATTTTAAAATGCCTGTAATAGAAAAGGAATTAGCAATACATAATAATCGATTTAAAAAAATCTTCTCCAGGGGTTTTCCTTACTGTTGACATCATTAATATATCATTATTGTTATTATTATAGTATTAGTAGTAGAATTATGCATACATTATGCTATCAATTTTATATTCTATAACATCTTTCACAAAGACATAAACACTACATACTAGAATAAAAAAAAACGAATAAACTAGAATACTAGAATAAAACTAGAATAAAAACAAAACATTACACAATCTGTATTGTAAAAACATGACCCGTTTTCAAAATAAATGCATTTAAAAACAATACAGGAGCTGTAGGAAAGTGAAGGTTTGCATGTGATCTGGACGTTTATTTATTAGGAAAGGCGATACTTTTATATTATTGTATTAAGAGCGCATTTGCGCACCGGGTCACGTGACACACAGATTAATGTGGAAGTTTTTTTATTTTATTTCTTTTTCCAAGGCAGATACTGTCGATGCTGTGACTGTGGCTTTTGAAAGCACTTGAGACGGCGTCGCGGGCCGCGGGCCCGCGCCTGAGGGCACGGGCGGCGGCCTCCCCGCCTCCCCTCACTGCGCGGGACGGCGCCGGCGCCGCGCCGCCGCGCCAGCGGGCCCGCGACTCGAAGATTGGGCGGGTCTTGGCTTCTCTCGACTCTCGATCTTGGGGCAATGTTGGAACAGAGCGTTCCAACATTGACGGCCAATCGGAGCGGAGGAACCCGTGCCTGCCGACTCTGGCGGCCAATCGAGCGCCCGTTCCAACATTCGGCCAATCGGGCGCCCGTTCCAACATTCGGCCAATCGAAACGGGCTGTTCCAACATTGGGCCAATCGAAGCGGGCTGTTCCAACATTGGGCCAATAGGAACGGGCTGTTCCAACATTTGCCGCCAATCGCATCGCTGGAGCCTGTTCCAACTTTGGAAGGGCGGCGGTTCAAAAAGAAATAAAAATAAACTCATTCTCAGCTGCCTGCAGACGGAGAGAGAGGTCGGTTTGGAGTCTTTTATTCGTATTTAAATGCTGGTTTTCTATTATTTTTTGTATGTCGACCGTATAATCTTTTAATTTAGTCGTGTGTGTTTTTTAGCGAATGACAACGTTATATTGCCAAAATTTACTATGATTTCAACTTTGTTTTCGCTGGTCTGTAGACTTTTGTGCGTTTGTTTTGGGGGTTTTACTCATATTTTTCCATGACAGCTTGTATTATTATTATTATTATTATTATTGTTAACATTTTAAAAAGTAAAAAACAACAACAACAAAACACGAGTATTCGGCTTTGTGTTTAGCTAAGCGCTATTAGCATTTCGTCGAGATCAAGCGTTTGTATTAATAATAATAATAATAATAATAATAATAATAATAATATTCGGCGTTGTGAGATCAAGCGTTTATCATTCGTTAATTTATTGCGTTTGTTGTACTAGTATTACCGTGTGTATTGGGCTGTGCATATTTAGCTATGCTGCTATTTCGTGGAGATCAAGTGTTTAGTATTTGTAAGTTTTTGCTTTTCATCAATTGCAACGTTTTATAATATTAACCACTTATTTGTTCTTTCTTTCACAGAGTGATCATTAACTATTTGAAAGGTAAAGTGCTATCTCTTTATATCTCCATGTAAAATTAATTCTACTGCATGTGTTTATTATTATTATTATTAAGTGTGTGTGTGTGTGTGTGTGTGTGTGTGTGTGTGTGTGTGTGTGTGTGTGTGTGTGTGTCTGTTTACAGCCATCATTATTATTAATGCTGCATACACTCCAAGTTGTTTTTTATTACCACACATTGACATTCCTAAAAGCTGAAATGCTACTTCATTCATCACCCCCTTTATGCATTTTCCAAACTGTACTTGCCTGTTGAATAAATTGTAATTTAAAAAGAATGAATGCGTATGTCAGAAAATATCTAGGAGGAGAGAGCTTTGTTCGTCAGAGTAATAAGTAGTAACATGTAAGTTGTATTCCAGTTATGAACAATGGAAGGAAACCCTGCCTTCAGAAGGGTGCCAGGGTCCCGGGACCTGCTCCTCCAGCCTTCGCCGAAGCTGCCGCTGTCTCCGCCGCCATTAAGGCTGTCGCTGTGTCCAGCGCCTGGCCAGCAGTGTGGTGAGCCTGCGTGGGTTGGCCTGTCTGACGGAGCAGCAGGTAGATGAGTTCATTGAGCAACGGAGACAAGCAGCGCCTCGCCTTCCCTGGCCGTCACCAGGACAGGCTGATTCAGGGGCGATTCAAGACCACCAAGACCGCCTCCTCTGACACCCCGGCACGGACAGCCTGAAACGGTGAGCTAGTTCATGTGTAATGTTATTACAACAGAAAAAAACAAAAAACTCAACATCCACACACAACCCTAAAATATAAACATGTACCCATTACTACTAAAACTTTTTACTCCTGTTGCTTGGTTGCAGGTGCCTGCTCGGACAGGGCTCGGGACCTGCCCAGTGGCCACAGACGAGCAGACTCGTCGAGGCCATCTGCATCCAGCTCTGCTGCCTCCACCCATCCCCCACCAGCCTGAGGCTCGTGGAGAAGATCACCCTCCAGCTGTTTGAGCTGAATCAGCACACCCTGTCTCAATGGTAAGTTTCGTCTCTTGACTGGACACTGATGACATTACACCTCGAAAAGCATAGTGTTGAGATGTCCATTAAGAATGACAACATCTCCATCGCTATACAGTTTGAGGTTAAAGGCTGAAAAAAAACGCACATAATCTACACAACTACCACAAACAAGTGACTGTTTTGTTGAAACATAAAACTGACAATGTCATGCATCTGCTGTGTTTCAGGCACAACAAACGCCAGAAGGGGCAGGAGCAGGCTGTCCTTCAGCAGGGGTGGCACCCCTAGCGCCAGCGCAGTGGACCCAGAGCCTCAACCGCAGTCGCACCCGCTGCTACAGGAGGGCATGACATACGGACACCAGCCGCATGTCTTTTCCATGCCCCCAAACACCGCGGGACAGGCAAAGCAGCAGAAACGCCCTGGGGCCACGGCACAGACCGGTCCTGGACCACTCGGCCACATCCCACGTCGTCCCCTTCCACCTCTTCAGCTGCTCCCAGTTTTACAATATCCAATTTATTATTTTAAGGCTTTCTCTCACAACTGCAACTTGCCAATATTGACTCAGGAGAGACGAAGGCAAGCACTCCCGTCCTCGAAACCATTTTTTAAAAATATTTTTATGGTGGTGCATTGTTGCTTTTTTCCGTTTTGTGTTCTCATGTACCCCAGCAAACCTGTATAGCATTTCGTTCAGCACAAGTTGGACTTTCCTCTGGTCAAAGCCCCCATGTGTAAAGCTGATCCCCATACTGAACCACAAGTGTAATGTAAACACTAAAATGTATATGTTATAATTTGTTTTGTTTGCTATGTTGAAAGCTGTATTGTTGAATTTGTCTTTCAATGTCATTAAATATTTCTAGTATGTTATTCATGTATTGCACTACCTGGTCCACTGTTTAAAAAGTATCAGTATCTCTGGACATCACTTTTCTCATAAACACGTTGGGTTTACCACTATGTCCTTGGATGTTAGGCTGGTGTAATCAAGACAGCCAGACAGGTGGGGGTGAAACACTGAACACTGAAAAAAAAGATCATCTTGTTGGTTGCATGAGATATGCCTTTAATTTCTATTCATTCAATGCAACAAAATAATTTCCTGTAATAAATATATATGTATGTAATCATTTCTGTTCATTCAATGTCACAGAATAATGTATTGTAATAAATATATATGTATGTAATAATGTGTATACATTCAATGCCACAGAATAATTTCCTGTAATACATATATATGTAATTGTTTGGTGTGGATTTAAACACTGAAATGCCTATATTCTAATCAGTTTTGTTCCAGATGTACCTGTTTTGTTTACTATGTTGAAAACTCTATTGTCTTTCAATGCAATTAAATATTTCTAGTTTACAAGTATGGTATTCATATTTCATACTACCTGCTCCACTGTTTAAAAAATATCAGTGTCTCTGGACATCACTCATAAACACAGTTTCTCATAAACACCTGCACTGAACACTGAAATAAAAGTTGTATACCTATTGGTTGCACGAGATATGCCTCTAATTTCCATTCATGCAATGTAACAGAACAATGTCCTGTAGTAAATTGTATGTAATTGCCTGGTGTGGATTTAATGCATTTTTCATCTGGTTTTATCTTTTTTTGTGCAAAAGTTAAGATTTATCAATAAAATGCATTCTTACTTTTAAGTACATTGTATTGCTTCATTTCATTTTAAAATGCCTGTAATAGAAAAGGAATTAGCAATACATAATAATCGATTTAAAAAAATCTTCTCCAGGGGTTTTCCTTACTGTTGACATCATTAATATATCATTATTGTTATTATTATAGTATTAGTAGTAGAATTATGCATACATTATGCTATCAATTTTATATTCTATAACATCTTTCACAAAGACATAAACACTACATACTAGAATAAAAAAAAACGAATAAACTAGAATACTAGAATAAAACTAGAATAAAAACAAAACATTACACAATCTGTATTGTAAAAACATGACCCGTTTTCAAAATAAATGCATTTAAAA
Source organism: Acipenser oxyrinchus oxyrinchus (assembly GCA_030684275.1). Taxonomy (NCBI): domain Eukaryota; kingdom Metazoa; phylum Chordata; class Actinopteri; order Acipenseriformes; family Acipenseridae; genus Acipenser; species Acipenser oxyrinchus. Next base: position 12,742,518 of record CM060273.1, on the reverse strand, counting down.
ACAATACAGGAGCTGTAGGAAAGTGAAGGTTTGCATGTGATCTGGACGTTTATTTATTAGGAAAGGCGATACTTTTATATTATTGTATTAAGAGCGCATTTGCGCACCGGTCACGTGACACACAGATTAATGTGGAAGTTTTTTATTTTATTTCTTTTTCCAAGGCAGATACTGTCGATGCTGTGACTGTGGCTTTTGAAAGCACTTGAGACGCGCGTCGCGGCCCGCGGGCCCGCGCGCCTGAGGGCACGGGCGGCGGCCTCCCCGCCTCCCTCGCTGCGCGGGACGGCGCCGGCGCCGCGCGCCGCCCAGCGGGCCCGCGACTCGAAGATTGGGCGGGTCTTGGCTTCTCTTCGACTCTCGATCTTGGGGCAATGTTGGAACAGAGCGTTCCAACATTGACGGCCAATCGGAGCGGAGGAACCCGTGCCTGCCGACTCTGGCGGCCAATCGAGCGCCCGTTCCAACATTCGGCCAATCGGGCGCCCGTTCCAACATTCGCCAATCGAAACGGGCTGTTCCAACATTGGGCCAATCGAAACGGGCTGTTCCAACATTGGGCCAATAGGAACGGGCTGTTCCAACATTTGCCGCCAATCGCATCGCTGGAGCCTGTTCCAACTTTGGAAGGGCGGCGGTTCAAAAAGAAATAAAAATAAACTCATTCTCAGCTGCCTGCAGACGGAGAGAGAGGTCGGTTTGGAGTCTTTTATTCGTATTTAAATGCTGGTTTTCTATTATTTTTTGTATGTCGACCGTATAATCTTTTAATTTAGTCGTGTGTGTTTTTTAGCGAATGACAACGTTATATTGCCAAAATTTACTATGATTTCAACTTTGTTTTCGCTGGTCTGTAGACTTTTGTGCGTTTGTTTTGGGGGTTTTACTCATATTTTTCCATGACAGCTTGTATTATTATTATTATTATTATTATTATTGTTAACATTTTAAAAAGTAAAAAACAACAACAACAAAACACGAGTATTCGGCTTTGTGTTTAGCTAAGCGCTATTAGCATTTCGTCGAGATCAAGCGTTTGTATTAATAATAATAATAATAATAATAATAATAATAATAATATTCGGCGTTGTGAGATCAAGCGTTTATCATTCGTTAATTTATTGCGTTTGTTGTACTAGTATTACCGTGTGTATTGGGCTGTGCATATTTAGCTATGCTGCTATTTCGTGGAGATCAAGTGTTTAGTATTTGTAAGTTTTTGCTTTTCATCAATTGCAACGTTTTATAATATTAACCACTTATTTGTTCTTTCTTTCACAGAGTGATCATTAACTATTTGAAAGGTAAAGTGCTATCTCTTTATATCTCCATGTAAAATTAATTCTACTGCATGTGTTTATTATTATTATTATTAAGTGTGTGTGTGTGTGTGTGTGTGTGTGTGTGTGTGTGTGTGTCTGTTTACAGCCATCATTATTATTAATGCTGCATACACTCCAAGTTGTTTTTTATTACCACACATTGACATTCCTAAAAGCTGAAATGCTACTTCATTCATCACCCCCTTTATGCATTTTCCAAACTGTACTTGCCTGTTGAATAAATTGTAATTTAAAAAGAATGAATGCGTATGTCAGAAAATATCTAGGAGAGGAGCTTTGTTCGTCAGAGTAATAAGTAGTAACATGTAAGTTGTATTCCAGTTATGAACAATGGAAGGAAACCCTGCCTTCAGAAGGGTGCCAGGGTCCCGGGACCTGCTCCTCCAGCCTTCGCCGAAGCTGCCGCTGTCTCCGCCGCCATTAAGGCTGTCGCTGTGTCCAGCGCCTGGCCAGCAGTGTGGTGAGCCTGCGTGGGTTGGCCTGTCTGACGGAGCAGCAGGTAGATGAGTTCATTGAGCAACGGAGACAAGCAGCGCCTCGCCTTCCCTGGCCGTCACCAGGACAGGCTGATTCAGGGGCGATTCAAGACCACCAAGACCGCCTCCTCTGACACCCCGGCACGGACAGCCTGAAACGGTGAGCTAGTTCATGTGTAATGTTATTACAACAGAAAAAAACAAAAACTCAACATCCACACACAACCCTAAAATATAAACATGTACCCATTACTACTAAAACTTTTTACTCCTGTTGCTTGGTTGCAGGTGCCTGCTCGGACAGGGCTCGGGACCTGCCCAGTGGCCACAGACGAGCAGACTCGTCGAGGCCATCTGCATCCAGCTCTGCTGCCTCCACCCATCCCCCACCAGCCTGAGGCTCGTGGAGAAGATCACCCTCCAGCTGTTTGAGCTGAATCAGCACACCCTGTCTCAATGGTAAGTTTCGTCTCTTGACTGGACACTGATGACATTACACCTCGAAAAGCATAGTGTTGAGATGTCCATTAAGAATGACAACATCTCCATCGCTATACAGTTTGAGGTTAAAGGCTGAAAGAAAACGCACATAATCTACACAACTACCACAAACAAGTGACTGTTTTTGTTGAAACATAAAACTGACAATGTCATGCATCTGCTGTGTTTCAGGCACAACAAACGCCAGAAGGGGCAGGAGCAGGCTGTCCTTCAGCAGGGGGTGGCACCCCCTAGCGCCAGCGCAGTGGACCCAGAGCCTCAACCGCAGTCGCACCCGCTGCTACAGGAGGGCATGACATACGGACACCAGCCGCATGTCTTTTCCATGCCCCCCAAACACCGCGGGACAGGCAAAGCAGCGGAAACGCCCTGGGGCCACGGCACAGACCGGTCCTGGACCACTCGGCCACATCCCACGTCGTCCCCTTCCACCTCTTCAGCTGCTCCCAGTTTTACAATATCCAATTTATTATTTTAAGGCTTTCTCTCACAACTGCAACTTGCCAATATTGACTCAGGAGAGACGAAGGCAAGCACTCCCGTCCTCGAAACCATTTTTAAAAATATTTTTATGGTGGTGCATTGTTGCTTTTTTCCGTTTTGTGTTCTCATGTACCCCAGCAAACCTGTATAGCATTTCGTTCAGCACAAGTTGGACTTTCCTCTGGTCAAAGCCCCCATGTGTAAAGCTGATCCCCATACTGAACCACAAGTGTAATGTAAACACTAAAATGTATATGTTATAATTTGTTTTGTTTGCTATGTTGAAAGCTGTATTGTTGAATTTGTCTTTCAATGTCATTAAATATTTCTAGTATGTTATTCATGTATTGCACTACCTGGTCCACTGTTTAAAAAGTATCAGTATCTCTGGACATCACTTTTCTCATAAACACGTTGGGTTTACCACTATGTCCTTGGATGTTAGGCTGGTGTAATCAAGACAGCCAGACAGGTGGGGTGAAACACTGAACACTGAAAAAAAGATCATCTTGTTGGTTGCATGAGATATGCCTTTAATTTCTATTCATTCAATGCAACAAAATAATTTCCTGTAATAAATATATATGTATGTAATCATTTCTGTTCATTCAATGTCACAGAATAATGTATTGTAATAAATATATATGTATGTAATAATGTGTATACATTCAATGCCACAGAATAATTTCCTGTAATACATATATATGTAATTGTTTGGTGTGGATTTAAACACTGAAATGCCTATATTCTAATCAGTTTTGTTCCAGATGTACCTGTTTTGTTTACTATGTTGAAAACTCTATTGTCTTTCAATGCAATTAAATATTTCTAGTTTACAAGTATGGTATTCATATTTCATACTACCTGCTCCACTGTTTAAAAAATATCAGTGTCTCTGGACATCACTCATAAACACAGTTTCTCATAAACACCTGCACTGAACACTGAAATAAAAGTTGTATACCTATTGGTTGCACGAGATATGCCTCTAATTTCCATTCATGCAATGTAACAGAACAATGTCCTGTAGTAAATTGTATGTAATTGCCTGGTGTGGATTTAATGCATTTTTCATCTGGTTTTATCTTTTTTTTGTGCAAAAGTTAAGATTTATCAATAAAATGCATTCTTACTTTTAAGTACATTGTATTGCTTCATTTCATTTTAAAATGCCTGTAATAGAAAAGGAATTAGCAATACATAATAATCGATTTAAAAAAATCTTCTCCAGGGGTTTTCCTTACTGTTGACATCATTAATATATCATTATTGTTATTATTATAGTATTAGTAGTAGAATTATGCATACATTATGCTATCAATTTTATATTCTATAACATCTTTCACAAAGACATAAACACTACATACTAGAATAAAAAAACGAATAAACTAGAATACTAGAATAAAACTAGAATAAAAACAAAACATTACACAATCTGTATTGTAAAAACATGACCCGTTTTCAAAATAAATGCATTTAAAAACAATACAGGAGCTGTAGGAAAGTGAAGGTTTGCATGTGATCTGGACGTTTATTTATTAGGAAAGGCGATACTTTTATATTATTGTATTAAGAGCGCATTTGCGCACCGGTCACGTGACACACAGATTAATGTGGAAGTTTTTTATTTTATTTCTTTTTCCAAGGCAGATACTGTCGATGCTGTGACTGTGGCTTTTGAAAGCACTTGAGACGGCGCGTCGCGGGCCCGGGCCCGCGCGCCTGAGGGCACGGGCGGCGGCCTCCCCGCCTCCCTCACTGCGCTGGGACGGCGCCGGCGCTGGCGCCAGCGCCGCCGGGCCCGCGACTCGAAGATTGGGCCGGGTCTTGGCTTCTCTTCGACTCTCGATCTTCGGGGCAATGTTGGAACAGAGCGTTCCAACATTGACGGCCAATCGGAGCGGAGGAACCCTTGCCTGCCGACTCTGGCGGCCAATCGGAGCGCCCGTTCCAACATTCGGCCAATCGAGCCCGTTCCAACATTCGGCCAATCGAAACGGGCTGTTCCAACATTGGGCCAATCGAAACGGGCTGTTCCAACATTGGGCCAATAGGAACGGGCTGTTCCAACATTTGCCGCCAATCGCATCGCGCTGAGCCTGTTCCAACTTTGGAAGGGCGGCGGTTCAAAAAATAAATAAAAATAAACTCATTCTCAGCTGCCTGCAGACGGAGAGAGAGGTCGGTTTGGAGTCTTTTATTCGTATTTAAATGCTGGTTTTCTATTATTTTTTTTGTATGTCGACCGTATAATCTTTTAATTTAGTCGTGTGTGTTTTTTTCGCCGAATGACAACGTTATATTGCCAAGATTTACTATGATTTCAACTTTGTTTTCGCTGGTCTGTAGACTTTTGTGCGTTTGTTTTGGGGTTTTACTCATATTTTTCCATGACAGCTTGTATTATTATTATTATTATTGTTAACATTTTAAAAAGTAAAAAACAACAACAACAAAACACGAGTATTCGGCTTTGTGTTTAGCTAAGCGCTATTAGCATTTCGTCGAGATCAAGCGTTTGTATTAATAATAATAATAATAATAATAATAATATTCGGCGTTGTGAGATCAAGCGTTTATCATTCGTTAATTTATTGCGTTTGTTGTACTAGTATTACCGTGTGTATTGGGCTGTGCATATTTAGCTATGCTGCTATTTCGTGGAGATCAAGTGTTTAGTATTTGTAAGTTTTTGCTTTTCATCAATTGCAGCGTTTTATAATATTAACCACTTATTTGTTCTTTCTTTCACAGAGTGATCATTAACTATTTGAAAGGTAAAGTGCTATCTCTTTATATCTCCATGTAAAATTAATTCTACTGCATGTGTTTATTATTATTATTATTATTATTATTATTATTATTATTATTATTATTATTATTATTATTAATAATAATAATGCTGCATACACTCAGTGTTATGAGTGTGTGTATTTGGCTCAGTGTGTTTAGTTATGCATACTATTATCATGTCTATTAAAATGTTCATCATTCATTAATGTATAGCTTTTGTTGTGCTAGTATTACAGTGTGTATTAGGCTATGTGTATTGCTGCGTTTAGTTATCCAGATATCCCAAGTGAACTATTGTCATTCCCTGCCACGCAGTGTCCAATGTACTTTTATTGCCTGAATTCAAATCTAACAGTCAAAGGTAAAGATAAGTGTCTCGTCTCTAAGCCTATCTCAGTGTAAAAGGAATTGTAGCTAATGTGTGTGTGTGTGTGTGTGTGTGTGTGTGTGTGTGTGTGTGTGTGTGTGTGTCTGTTTACAGCCATCATTATTATTAATGCTGCATACACTCCAAGATGTTTTTTATTACCACACATTGACATTCCTAAAAGCTGAAATGCTACTTCATTCGTCACCCCCTTTATGCATTTTCCAAACTGTACTTGCCTGTTGAATAAATTGTAATTTAAAAAGAATGAATGCGTATGTCAGAAAATATCTAGGAGAGGAGCTTTGTTCGTCAGAGTAATAAGTAGTAACATGTAAGTTGTATTCCAGTTATGAACAATGGAAGGAAACCCTGCCTTCAGAAGGGTGCCAGGGTCCCGGACCTGCTCCTCCAGCCTTCGCCGAAGCTGCCGCTGTCTCCGCCGCCATTAAGGCTGTCGCTGTGTCCAGCGCCTGGCCAGCAGTGTGGTGAGCCTGCGTGGGTTGGCCTGTCTGACGGAGCAGCAGGTAGATGAGTTCATTGAGCAACGGAGACAAGCAGCGCCTCGCCTTCCCTGGCCGTCACCAGGACAGGCTGATTCAGGGGCGATTCAAGACCACCAAGACCGCCTCCTCTGACACCCCGGCACGGACAGCCTGAAACGGTGAGCTAGTTCATGTGTAATGTTATTACAACAGAAAAAAACAAAAACTCAACATCCACACACAACCCTAAAATATAAACATGTACCCATTACTACTAAAACTTTTTACTCCTGTTGCTTGGTTGCAGGTGCCTGCTCGGACAGGGCTCGGGACCTGCCCAGTGGCCACAGACGAGCAGACTTGTCGAGGCCATCTGCATCCAGCTCTGCCGCCTCCACCCATCCCCCACCAAGTCCAAAGGTCTGAGGACTTCCCGGTGGGCGGCAATCCTCGGCGACTACTCCAAAGTCCGAGAGCTGGTGCTGGGCAGCCCGAGGCTCATGGAGAAGACCACCCTCCAGCTGTTCGAGTTGAATCAGCACACCCTTTCTCAATGGTAAGTTTCGTCTCTTGACTGGACACTGATGACATTACACCTCGAAAAGCATAGTGTTGAGATGTCCATTAAGAATGACAACATCTTGATCGCTATACAGTTTGAGGTTAAAGGCTGAAAGAAAACCGCACATAATCTACACAACTACCACAAACAAGTGACTGTGTTTTTGTTGAAACGTTAAACTGACAATGTCATACATTTGCTGTGTTTTAGGCACAACAAACGCCAGAAGGGGCAGGAGCAGGCTGTCCTTCAACAGGGGGTGGCACCCCCTAGCGCCAGCGCAGTGGACCCAGAGCCTCAACCGCAGCCGCGCCCGCTGCTACAGGAGGGCATGACATACGGACACCAGCCGTATGTCTTTCCATGCCCCCCAAACACCGCGGGTCAGGCAAAGCAGCGGAAACGCCCTGGGGCCACGGCGCAGACCGCAGTCCTGGGCCACTCGGCCACCCCTGCGCCACATCCCACTTCATCTCCTTCCACCTCTTCAGCTGCTGGTGCTGCTGCTGCTGCTGCTGCTGCTGCTGCTGCTGCTCCTCCCGTGCCCAGGACCACCAGCTGGCGACACAAGAAGAGGGCAGAGGAGGAGGAGGAGGGGGGCTCCAACACCGGGAAGAGGAAGTATGAGCGGAAGAGAGCAGAGAACTTGTGTTCTCTGTGCGGACAGCCAAAGCGAAAGGAGTTCGGCCACAGCCGCTTTGGCAACGTTGCCTTCTGCTCTGCTTCCTCGGGCAAAACTGTGGAGCAGTGGTTGGCTGAAATGCGTGCCAAGAAAAAATAAGTCCTTCTCCCCACTTTTTTTTTTTAAGCCCCATTTTCTCCCATTTTTAAAATTTCTAATTATTGTAAATTATTACTAATTATTTTAAGCATTATTTTCTTTGTCTCACAACTGAAAATTGCACATATTGACTCAGGAGAGATGAAGGCAAGCACTCCCTTTTTTAAAATATTTTTTATGGTGGTGCATTGTTTCTTTTTTCTGTTTTGTGTTCTAATGTACCCCATCAAACCTATATAGCATTTCATTCAGCACAAGTTGGACTTTCCTCTGGTCAAAGCCCCTACGCGTAAAGCTGATTGCAATATTGAACCACAAGTTCATGTAAACACTAAAATGTATATATTATAATCTGTTTTGTTCCAGTTTAACCTGTTTTGTTTGCTATGTTGAAAGCTGTACTGTTGAATTTGTCTTTCAATGTCATTTAAATATTTATAGTATGTTATTCATGTATTGCACTACCTGGTCCACTGTTAAAAAGTATCAGTATCTCTGGACATCACTCATAAACACATTTTCTCATAAACACCTGCACTGAACTCTGAAATAAAAGTTGTATACTTATTGGTTGCACAAGATATGCCTTTAATTTCCATTCATGCAATGTAACAGAACAATGTCCTGTAGTAAATTGTATGTAATTGCCTGGTGTGGATTTAATGCATTTTCCATCTGGTTTTATCTTTTTTTTTGTTGTACAAAAGTTAAGATTTATCAATAAAATGCATTCTTACTTTTAAGTACATTGTATTGCTTCATTTCATTTTAAAATGCCTGTAATAGAAAAGGAATTAGCAATACATAATAATTGATTTAAAAAAATCTTCTCCAGGGGTTTTCCTTACTGTTGACATCATTAATATATCATTATTGTTATTATTATAGTATTAGTAGTAGAATTATGCATACATTATGCTATCAATGTTATATTCTATAGCATCTTTCACAAAGACATAAACACTACATACTAGAATAAAAAAACGAATAAACTAGAATACTAGAATAAAACTAGAATAAAAACAAAACATTACACAATCTGTATTGTAAAAACATGACCCGTTTTCAAAATAAATGCATTTAAAAACAATACAGGGGCTGTAGGAAAGTGAAGGTTTGCATGTGATCTGGACGTTTATTTATTTGGAAAGGCGATACTTTTATATTATTGTATTAAGAGCGCATTTGCGCACCGGTCACGTGACACACAGATTAATGTGGAAGTTTTTTATTTTATTTCTTTTTCCAAGGCAGATACTGTCGATGCAGTGACTGGCTTTTGAAAGCACTTGAGACGGCGTCGTGGGCCCGCGGGCACGCAGCGCCTTGGGGCACGGGCGGCAGCCTCCCAGCCTCCGCTGCTGCTGGACGGCGCCAGCCCATGTGGCCCTGACTCGAAGATTGGGCGGGTCTTTATTGGAGGGTTGGTCTTAATCTTCTATGTATGTGTTGTATTGGAGGGTTGGTCTCAGGCTTCTCTCTGTGTTGTATTGGAGGGCTGGTCTCAGGAGGCTTCTCTGTGTGTGTTGTATTGGAGGGTTGGTCTCAAGCTTCTCTGTATGTGTTGTATTGAAGGGTTGGTCTCAAGCTTCTCTGTATGTGTCGTATTGGATGGTTGGTCTCAGGCTTCTCTGTGTGTTGTATTGGAGGGTTGGTCTCATGCTTCTCTGTATGTGTTGTATTGGAGGGTTGGTCTCAAGATGCTTCTCTGTATGTGTTGTATTGGAGGGTTGGTCTCAAGCTTCTCTGTATGTGTTGTATTGGAGGGTTGGTCTCAGGATGCTTCTCTGTATGTGTTGTATTGGAGGGTTGGTCTCAGGCTTCTCTGTATGTGTTGTATTGATGGGTTGTTCTCAAGCTTCTCTGTATGTGTCGTAATGGATGGTTGGTCTCAGAAGGCCTGTCTGTATGTTGTATTGGATGGTTGGTTTAAGAAGGCTTCTCTGTATGTGTTGTATTGGATGGTTGGTCTCAGAAAGCTTCTCTGTATGTGTTGTATTGGAGGGTTGGTCTCATGTTGCTTCTCTGTATGTGTTGTATTGGAGGGTTGGTCTCAAGCTTCTCTGTATGTGTTGTATTGGAGGGTTGGTCTCAGGATGCTTCTCTGTATGTGTTCTATTGGAGGGTTGGTCTCAGGATGCTTCTCTGTATGTGTTGTATTGGAGGGTTGGTCTCAGGCTTCTCTGTATGTGTCGTATTGAAGGGTTGGTCTCAAGCTTCTCTGTATGTGTCGTAATGGATGGTTGGTCTCAGAAGGCCTGTCTGTATGTTGTTTTGGATGGTTGGTTTAAGAAGGCTTCTCTGTATGTGTTGTATTGGATGGTTGGTCTCAGAAAACTTCTCTGTATGTGTTGTATTGGAGGGTTGGTCTCATGTTGCTTCTCTGTATGTGTTGTATTGGAGGGTTGGTCTCAAGCTTCTCTGTATGTGTTGTATTGGAGGGTTGGTCTCAGGATGCTTCTCTGTATGTGTTGTATTGGAGGGTTGGTCTCAGGATGCTTCTCTGTATGTGTTGTATTGGAGGGTTGGTCTCATGCTTCTCTGTATGTGTCGTATTGGAGGGTTGTTCTTAAGCTTCTCTGTATGTGTGTATTGGAGTTTTGGTCTCAGAAGGCTTCTCTGTATGTTGTACTAGAGGGTTGGTCTCAAACTTCTCTGTATGTTGTATTGCAGGGTTGGTCTCAAAGCTTCTCTTTATGTGTTGTATTGGAGGGTTGGTCTCAGGCTTCTCTCTGTGTTGTATTGGAGTGCTTCTCTGTATGTGTTGTATTGGAGGGTTGGTCTCAGGCTTCTCTCTGTGTTGTATTGGAGGGTTGATCTCATGCTTCTCTGTATGTGTTGTATTGGATGGTTGGTCTCAAGCGTCTCTGTATGTGTTGTATTGGAGGGTTGGTCTCAGGCTTCTCTCTGTGTTGTATTGGAGGGTTGGTCTCAGGAGGCTTCTCTGTATGTGTTGTATTGGAGGGTTGGTCTCAGGCTTCTCTGCTGTGTTGTATTGGAGGGTTGGTCTCAGGAGGCTTCTCTGTGTGTGTTGTATTGGAGGGTTGGTCTCAAGCTTCTCTGTATGTGTTGTATTGAAGGGTTGGTCTCAAGCTTCTCTGTATGTGTCGTATTGGATGGTTGGTCTCAGGCTTCTCTGTATGTTGTATTGGATGGTTGGTCTCAGAAGGCTTCTCTGTATGTGTTGTATTGGATGGTTGGTCTCAGAAGGCTTCTCTGTATGTGTTGTATAGGAGGGTTGGTCTCAAGCTTCTCTGTATGTGTTGTATTGGAGGGTTGGTCTCAAGCTTCTCTGTATGTGTTGTATTGGAGGGTTGGTCTCAGGATGCTTCTCTGTATGTGTTGTATTGGAGGGTTGGTCTCAAGCTTCTCTGTATGTGTTGTATTGGAGTGTTGGTCTCATGCTTCTCTGTATGTGTTGTATTGGAGGGTTGGTCTCAAGCTTCTCTCTGTGTTGTATTGGAGGGTTGGTCTCAGGATGCTTCTCTGTATGTGTTGTATTGGAGGGTTGGTCTCAGGCTTCTCTGTATGTGTTGTATTGGAGGGTTGGTCTCAGGTTTCTCTGTAATTGTTGTATTGGAGGGTTGGTCTCAAGCTTCTCTGTATGTGTCGTATTGGAGGATTGGTCTCAGGCTTCTCTGTATGTTGTAGTGGAGGGTTGGTCTCAAAAGGCTTCTCTGTATGTGTTGTATTGGAGGGTTGGTCTCAGGCTTCTCTGTATGTGTTGTATTGGAGGGTTGGTCTCAAACTTCTCTGTATGTGTTGTATTGGAGGGTTGGTCTCAAGCGTCTCTGTATGTGTTGTATTGGAGGGTTGGTCTCAAGCTTCTCTGTAAGTGTTGTATTGAAGGGTTGCTCTCAGGTTTCTCTGTATACATCATATTGGATGGTTGGTCTCAGGCTTCTCTGTATGTTATATTGGATGGTTGGTCTCAGAAGGCTTCTCTGTATGTTTTGTATTGGAGGGTTGGTCTGAGAAGGCTTCTCTGTATGTTATATTGGATGGTTGGTCTCAGAAAGCTTCTCTGTATGTGTTGTATTGGAGGGTTGGTCTCATGTTGCTTCTCTGTATGTGTTGTATTGGAGGGTTGGTCTCAAGCTTCTCTGTATGTGTTGTATTGGAGGGTTGGTCTCAGGATGCTTCTCTGTATGTGTTGTATTGGAGGGTTGGTCTCAGGATGCTTCTCTGTATGTGTTGTATTGGAGGGTTGGTCTCATGCTTCTCTGTATGTGTCGTATTGGAGGGTTGTTCTCAAGCTTCTCTGTATGTGTGTATTGGAGGGTTGGTCTCAGAAGGCTTCTCTGTATGTTGTACTAGAGGGTTGGTCTCAAACTTCTCTGTATGTTGTATTGCAGGGTTGGTCTCAAAGCTTCTCTTTATGTGTTGTATTGGAGGGTTGGTCTCAGGCTTCTCTCTGTGTTGTATTGGAGTGCTTCTCTGTATGTGTTGTATTGGAGGGTTGGTCTCAGGCTTCTCTCTGTGTTGTATTGGAGGGTTGGTCTCATGCTTCTCTGTATGTGTTGTATTGGATGGTTGGTCTCAAGCGTCTCTGTATTTGTTGTATTGGAGGGTTGGTCTCAGGCTTCTCTCTGTGTTGTATTGGAGGGTTGGTCTCAGGAGGCTTCTCTGTATGTGTTGTATTGGAGGGTTGGTCTCAGGCTTCTCTCTGTGTTGTATTGGAGGGCTGGTCTCAGGAGGCTTCTCTGTGTGTGTTGTATTGGAGGGTTGGTCTCAAGCTTCTCTGTATGTGTTGTATTGAAGGGTTGGTCTCAAGCTTCTCTGTATGTGTCGTATTGGATGGTTGGTCTCAGGCTTCTCTGTATGTTGTATTGGATGGTTGGTCTCAGAAGGCTTCTCTGTATGTGTTGTATTGGATGGTTGGTCTCAGAAGGCTTCTCTGTATGTGTTGTATAGGAGGGTTGGTCTCAAGCTTCTCTGTATGTGTTGTATTGGAGGGTTGGTCTCAAGCTTCTCTGTATGTGTCGTATTGGAGGGTTGGTCTCAGGATGCTTCTCTGTATGTGTTGTATTGGAGGGTTGGTCTCAAGCTTCTCTATGTGTTGTATTGGAGTGTTGGTCTCATGCTTCTCTGTATGTGTTGTATTGGAGGGTTGGTCTCAAGCTTCTCTCTGTGTTGTATTGGAGGGTTGGTCTCAGGATGCTTCTCTGTATGTGTTGTATTGGAGGGTTGGTCTCAGGCTTCTCTGTATGTGTTGTATTGGAGGGTTGGTCTCAGGTTTCTCTGTAATTGTTGTAATGGAGGGTTGATCTCAAGCTTCTCTGTATGTGTCGTTTTGGAGGATTGGTCTCAGGCTTCTCTGTATGTTGTAGTGGAGGGTTGGTCTCAAAAGGCTTCTCTGTATGTGTTGTATTGGAGGGTTGGTCTCAGGCTTCTCTGTATGTGTTGTATTGGAGGGTTGGTCTCAAACTTCTCTGTATGTGTTGTATTGGAGGGTTGGTCTCAAGCGTCTCTGTATGTGTTGTATTGGAGGGTTGGTCTCAAGCTTCTCTGTAAGTGTTGTATTGAAGGGTTGCTCTCAGGTTTCTCTGTATACATCATATTGGATGGTTGGTCTCAGGCTTCTCTGTATGTTATATTGGATGGTTGGTCTCAGAAGGCTTCTCTGTATGTTTTGTATTGGAGGGTTGGTCTGAGAAGGCTTCTCTGTATGTGTTGTATTGGAGGAATGGTCTCATGTTGCTTCTCTGTATGTGTTGTATTGGATGGTTGGTCTCAGGCTTCTCTGTATGTTATATTGGATGGTTGGTCTCAGAAGGCTTCTCTGTATGTTTTGTATTGGCGGGTTGGTCTTAGGCTTTTCTTTATTTGCTGTAAAAAAAGAAATATAGAATCAATAAAAAGAAAGAAAGAAAGAAAGAAAGAACTAAACAGCTCAACATTCCTGGTCGTCTAGTGGTTCACATTCGGTCCTCTAACTTCTGTGGCCTTGGTTTGATTCACGTCCAGGGAAAGATTTTTTTTGCATTTTCTCCAGCAAAGTGGGGAAGGCTAAAAAAAAGCCTCACCCAAACAGGGACGTGAACCCTGGACCCGCAGATTAAAAGTCTGATGTTCTATCAACTGAGCGATCACGGCTTATTAATTATTGCCGAATTATTGCTCCTTCTATAAAATAATTCCAGTAGTTATAGGCTTTCTGAAAATTAATTAATTTCAAGTTCAGAGTCGTATATCTTTTACCAGAATGATTTTGTTTTAACTTGAATGGAGTTCATATTAGAGTGAAGCTATGGTCGCATTGCTGAGTAAGGAGTAACCATAAAACAAGGCACATGCTAATAGTGTGTGGTTTTTAGAACAATACAACTCGAGCAGCACAATAAGATAACTTGTTGTGTTATGAGTTGAATCTTAATGGAAACATTAAACAAAATAATACATTTAACCAATCTCGGACATAACATGTAAAAAAGAAAACCAGAGTGTCCCCTTATATTTATAGAAATTGAATTGGAAAGCATCAGGCTTCTCTCTGTGTTGTATTGGAGGGTTGGTCTCACGCTTCTCTGTATGTGTTGTATTGGAGGGTTGGTCTCAAGATGCTTCTCTGTATGTGTTGTATTGGAGGGTTGGTCTCAACATTCTCTGTATGTGTTGTATTGGAGGGTTGGTCTCAGGATGCTTCTCTGTATGTGTTGTATTGGAGGGTTGGTCTCAGGCTTCTCTGTATGTGTTGTATTGATGGGTTGTTCTCAAGCTTCTCTGTATGTGTCGTAATGGATGGTTGGTCTCAGAAGGCCTGTCTGTATGTTGTATTGGATGGTTGGTTTAAGAAGGCTTCTCTGTATGTGTTGTATTGGATGGTTGGTCTCAGAAAGCTTCTCTGTATGTGTTGTATTGGAGGGTTGGTCTCATGTTGCTTCTCTGTATGTGTTGTATTGGAGGGTTGGTCTCAAGCTTCTCTGTATGTGTTGTATTGGAGGGTTGGTCTCAGGATGCTTCTCTGTATGTGTTCTATTGGAGGGTTGGTCTCAGGATGCTTCTCTGTATGTGTTGTATTGGAGGGTTGGTCTCAGGCTTCTCTGTATGTGTCGTATTGAAGGGTTGGTCTCAAGCTTCTCTGTATGTGTCGTAATGGATGGTTGGTCTCAGAAGGCCTGTCTGTATGTTGTATTGGATGGTTGGTTTAAGAAGGCTTCTCTGTATGTGTTGTATTGGATGGTTGGTCTCAGAAAGCTTCTCTGTATGTGTTGTATTGGAGGGTTGGTCTCATGTTGCTTCTCTGTATGTGTTGTATTGGAGGGTTGGTCTCAAGCTTCTCTGTATGTGTTGTATTGGAGGGTTGGTCTCAGGATGCTTCTCTGTATGTGTTGTATTGGAGGGTTGGTCTCAGGATGCTTCTCTGTATGTGTTGTATTGGAGGGTTGGTCTCATGCTTCTCTGTATGTGTCATATTGGAGGGTTGTTCTTAAGCTTCTCTGTATGTGTGTATTGGAGGGTTGGTCTCAGAAGGCTTCTCTGTATGTTGTACTAGAGGGTTGGTCTCAAACTTCTCTGTATGTTGTATTGCAGGGTTGGTCTCAAAGCTTCTCTTTATGTGTTGTATTGGAGGGTTGGTCTCAGGATGCTTCTCTGTATGTGTTGTATTGGAGGGTTGGTCTCAAGCTTCTCTATGTGTTGTATTGGAGTGTTGGTCTCATGCTTCTCTGTATGTGTTGTATTGGAGGGTTGGTCTCAGGCTTCTCTGTATGTGTTGTATTGGAGGGTTGGTCTCAGGTTTCTCTCTAATTGTTGTAATGGAGGGTTGATCTCAAGCTTCTCTGTATGTGTCGTTTTGGAGGATTGGTCTCAGGCTTCTCTGTATGTTGTAGTGGAGGGTTGGTCTCAAAAGGCTTCTCTGTATGTGTTGTATTGGAGGGTTGGTCTCAGGCTTCTCTGTATGTGTTGTATTGGAGGGTTGGTCTCAAACTTCTCTGTATGTGTTGTATTGGAGGGTTGGTCTCAAGCGTCTCTGTATGTGTTGTATTGGAGGGTTGGTCTCAAGCTTCTCTGTAAGTGTTGTATTGAAGGGTTGCTCTCAGGTTTCTCTGTATACATCATATTGGATGGTTGGTCTCAGGCTTCTCTGTATGTTATATTGGATGGTTGGTCTCAGAAGGCTTCTCTGTATGTTTTGTATTGGAGGGTTGGTCTGAGAAGGCTTCTCTGTATGTGTTGTATTGGAGGAATGGTCTCATGTTGCTTCTCTGTATGTGTTGTATTGGAGGGTTGGTCTTAGGCTTTTCTTTATTTGCTGTAAAAAAAGAAATATAGAATCAATAAAAAGAAAGAAAGAAAGAAAGAAAGAACTAAACAGCTCAACATTCCTGGTCGTCTAGTGGTTCACATTCGGTCCTCTAACTTCTGTGGCCTTGGTTTGATTCACGTCCAGGGAAAGATTTTTTTTGCATTTTCTCCAGCAAAGTGGGAAGGCTAAAAAAGCCTCACCCAAACAGGGACGTGAACCCTGGACCCAAGAGATTAAAAGTCTGATGTTCTATCAACTGAGCGATCACGGCTTATTAATTATTGCCGAATTATTGCTCCTTCTATAAAATAATTCCAGTAGTTATAGGCTTTCTGAAAATTAATTAATTTCAAGTTCAGAGTCGTATATCTTTACCAGAATGATTTTGTTTTAACTTGAATGGAGTTCATATTAGAGTGAAGCTATGGTCGCATTGCTGAGTAAGGAGTAACCATAAAACAAGGCACATGCTAATAGTGTGTGGTTTTTAGAACAATACAACTCGAGCAGCACAATAAGATAACTTGTTGTGTTATGAGTTGAATCTTAATGGAAACATTAAACAAAATAATACATTTAACCAATCTCGGACATAACATGTAAAAAAGAAAACCAGAGTGTCCCCTTATATTTATAGAAATTGAATTGGAAAGCATCTTCACTGTTACCATGAAGAATACGTAACATAAAAATGATGACTGTCGTAAGAATGCAAAGCATGGCGTTTCTTAAATAATCTGTCAAAGACGTCTGGCAAGGCAAGCTGTGGCTTTCAATTTAATATATTAAAAAATAAAATAACAACCACTTTTCTAGGGTGAGCTCAAGCAAACAACCTTTTGCTAAACCCTTTAAAGGACCGAGCGTTTTTCAGTGGGATGCTCCCCCAGGACCAGACATTTTTTGGCTGTATTTGTCTCTCTTCCAATAAAAACAAAATGCAGTAAAAAATGTGCTACAATGGCATCTTGGACTTAGTGTCCTTGTTTTCAGAACATTTTGGGGAACGTTATAACGTACTTCAGAAACCATAAAGCTGCTCTCTTTTTGTTCAACACTATATTTTGTATTTAGTTTAATTTCTTGAAATAAAAAACGTTAAGCATTTTCTGATTATTATCTATTTCGCTTAGTGTTTTCAAAGAGATACATGTATAACAACGTGTTATTCTATGACTTGACGGACCTTATACAATACTTCTTGAATGTTTTGTTGAAAAATATTGCTGCGGGACACAAGGTAAAAAATAACTAGCCATTGATAGGTTGCATTTCTGAAACTGCAGCTCGGCACCGTTTGTTTTGCTTGGCTGAAAAGGGCATAGCTGGAGAAGGCTAATAACTTGGGGCTATAGCTCAGTGGTAGAGCATTTGACTGCAGATTGAGAGGTCTGCGGTTCAACTCCGAGTGCCCCCTTTTTTCTAAATTAAAATACAAAAATGCACGTTGTTATGTATGTGATCTGTACAGTTGATTAAGAGCACTACTTTTCTGGTGTAAGTTTACCACAGTTCCGGTCAGAGGTTCGATAGTGTAATGATACTAAATGTAGGAATGTGTTTGTGGCGCGCTATGTTCTGAAGTAAAAACATGGTTCCAGCAGTCAGAGTGTATGCCTCTTTACTTAAGAATAATTGTGTTAATAGAGTAACATATACAATAAATTGGCGATGAGTGTCGGATAGCCTGTGTTGTTAAAAAAAAAGACACAGAAAAAGAGACTGCATATGTGAGTAAGGAAAAACAATATAAGCAAAAATGTCTGCCTGTGTGGGAAAAATGGACGTGTTTGATAGCACAATAGAAGACTGGGCCACGTATGTCAAAAGGCTTGAACAGTACTGTAAAGCTAATGAAATCGCTGATGAAAAGAGGGTAGCGGTCTTACTGAGCGTAATGGGTGCAAAAACCTACAGCTTGTTACGTAACCTCACAGCGCCAGTGAAGCCGGCTGATAAAACTTACACACAGATTGTTGAAGTGTTACAGAACCACTTATCTCCAAAACCACTGGTAATTGCCGAACGTTTCCGTTTCCATAAGCGTAACCAGCAAACGAACGAAACCATATCTCACTATATAGCAGAGCTGAGACGGCTAGCGGAACACTGTCAGTTTGGAGAAGGCCTTGGAGATGCTTTAAGAGACAGGTTAGTCTGCAGGATACACAATGAAAGCACACAGAAACGTCTTTTGACTGAAAGAGATTTAACCTTAAACCGCGGTACTGAAATAGCTGTGTCAATGGAGACCGCGGCAAAAGACGCAACAGAGTTACAACAGAAGGCGACAGTAGAATGCGCTGCACACAAACTTGCTGCTAGACGTACTAATGCAAAAGAGATAGCTTGTTTTCATTGTGGAAAGAAATCACATGACGCAAGTGACTGCTGGTTTAAGACAAAGATTGCAGACAATGTAATAAGCGAGGTCACATTCAGAAAATGTGTAAATCAGCTGCTAATGTAAAATGACCGCAGCAGTGGAAAAGGAAAGATATGTCGATGCACCACGTCACAGAAACAGATTCTGACTCAGCCGAAGAGGGCTTAGCTTGCCTTGAACTATTCAGCTTAAAAGAAACAGATCGCAAAATAATTTGGATCACACTACAAGTTGAGGGAAAGACACTGAAAATGGAGCTAGACACTGGGTCTGCCTTATCAGTAATTTCTCACGAAGAGTACTTAGAACGTTTTCCAAATGTAAAATTGCGGTCAACCCCAGTCTTGCTGAAAACTTATACAGGAGAAAAGATTTCCCAGTAGGCGGATTCCTGTAAATGTAACTTACAATAATGTCAAGTACCTCCTGGATTTGTATGTAATTCAGCATGGAGGACCACCACTGTTAGGGCGGGAATGGCTGAGGAAGATTCAACTGGACTGGCATTCCATTAAAGCCCTGCGGGTGGCGCCAGAAAAATGTGACAGTTCTACAAATGATAAACTAACTGATTTATTAAACCGGTCATCACAAGTGTTTCAGGATGGCATTGGTACCCTGAAACAAATGAAAGCCAAAATTGTGCTGGAGGCTGAGGCTCAGCCAAGGTTCAACAAAGCATGGCCTGTACCCTATGCTATACCCTATGCTATACGATTCCTGTAAATGTAACTTACAATAATGTCAAGTACCTCCTGGATTTGATTCACGTCCAGAGGTGTTTTTTTTTGCATTTTCTCCAACAAAGTGGGGAAGGTTAAAAAAGAAAGAAAGAAAGAAAGAAAGAAAGAAAATCAAACAGCTCAACATTCCTGGTCGTCTAGTGGTTAGCATTCGGTGTTCTAACCGCTGTGGCCTGGTTTGATTCACGTCCAGGGAAATTTTTTTTTGCATTTTCTCCAACAAAGTGGGGAAGGTTAAAAAAAAAGCCTCGTCCAAGCAGGGACTTGAACCCTGGACCCTCAGATTAAAAGTCTGATGCTCTACCGACTGAGCTATCCAGGCTCATGAAACATAAACCCTTACTTGGGCAGAAAAAAAAAAGAAATATAGAAAGAATAAGAAAAAAAAAAAAAAAGAAATCAAACAGCTCATCATTCCTGGTCGTCTAGTGGTTAGCATTCGGTGCTCCAACAGCTGTGGCCTGGGTTTGATTCATGTCCAGGGAAGGTTTTTTTTTTTGCATTTTCTCCAAGTGGGGAAGGTTAAAAAAGAAAGAAAGACTTTTAAGATCCTTTATTAAACATTCCAATTAAAATCCATTAAAAATCAATAAAGGTAAAACACAAACAAAATTAAGATTTATCAATATTTAAAAAATCTTAAAATACATCATGTTCTCCTTAAAAATAGATTTTAAACAAAAAAAGGATCGTAAAAAAATCAATTAAGAAAAACAGTGTTTTCTTTCTGTTATAAACAGATTAAAGCCAAAATTAATAAAAAACACTGTAAAACAAAAAAATAAAATTAAAAACAAAATTAAAACCTAGAACAAAAACTGGAGCTCCCCCTTCTCACTCACAGCACACAAGGTGTCTCCCACACACCACCTCTCCTGGAAGTCCTCCGGGTTATTATTGAGTTTAAAAAATTCAAAATCCACTCTTATCCGGCTGACCACCAACACCCTGAACTGCACCACAACATCAGTCAGCCCGGCCCCAGAGATACTGTTCTTTCTGTATTTTAAAATGGCCAATTTTGCCTGACCCATTATAAAATTAATTAAAACACACCTGTTTCTCTTTTTAAAACTGTAGGGAACCCCAAAGATAAAAAGCTCTTTCGTGAACTCCTCGCCTAGGCCCTGCAGGAGCTCTTGTAGAAGATAGAAGAGTGGTCCTAGCCTGACACACTCACTATGCATGTGAAACACTGTTTCCTCTGCAGAGCAGAAAACGCACTCTGAGCTAATGCTAGCATCAACTCTGTGGAGAAACCTGCCGGTGGACACAATACAGTGCAGGATCCTCCACTGCAGGTCCCCCGCTCTCTTGGTGAGGGGCAGTTTATACAGAACCCTCCATACTGGCCTGCACCCCTCCTTTACCTCCAGACATGCCCTCCACCTTGAATCCACCAACCCCCTCAACTGGTGGGAATGTAATGCCTTCACACACATCTGGTAGATCTTCTTACTTTCTGCTGTATGAAGAGTTAGATCTTTAACTGTGTCTAAGTTTAATAACATTCCCTCGTTACATACATCCTCCTCTCCTTCACCTACTGCTGGACACACTAGCAGCCCTGGAAAGATGAAGTCTTGTCTCTGCCCTGTGCCGCTGGACATCTCCTCCCTCAAAGCCTCCCTGAGCTCCGGGGAAAGAGAACTCCTTAGTTTACTGACCATTTTCTCAGCCAGTCTCTCAGAGTGCCAGCCCAGCCGCCCAGCCAGCTGTGTAGCAGTCAGCCAGCAGGAGAGCTCAAAGTTGATCAGGTGTCTCAGCCTGGTCACTCCTGCCCTCACAAAACTGGCACAGAGCGTCATTGACTGAGAAAAAAGTACAGGGAAGAGCGGATTGAAAAATAAGGGCTCCTCCAACAGGGCCCTGCCTGTCAGGGGCCCCTCATCTCTTTTTACCCTCACTGCCCTCCAGGCATCTAAAACACTCAAGTAAAAAGAAGAGAGACCTACTTTAGCTAGTCTGGTACTCTCAATTAAAAACAGGTGTTTATCTATCCCCAGCCCCCCTACTCTGCTGACGAAAAAACAAGTCTGACGGCTGCCATCCTGCTGGCAATGCTGACCAGCCCCTGCCCCCCTTCATCAGTGGGGAGATGCAGGACCGCTGGCCTCATCCAATGTCTCCTGCTCCAGAAAAACTCCAACAGTACTCTTTGAATCTCCTGCACCATGCCCCGGGGAGGGTCCAGACACACCAGCCTGTGCCACAGCATGGAGGCCACCAGATTATTGATCACCAGGACCCTTCCCCTAAAGAACAGCTGAGCCAGCTGTCCCCTCCATCTCTGCAGCCGCCCCCTCAACCTGTCCACTAGGCCCTCCCAGTTTTTCTGCATATATGTCTCCACTCCGAGAAACACCCCCAGCACTTTTATACCTGTCCTGTCCCATCTCAGTACCTCGGGCAGGACAGGGGGGGTGCAATCATGCCAACTGCCTGACAGGAAGGTGTCACACTTTGCCCAGTTAACTCTTGCTGTAGAGGCTCTCTGGAATGTGTGCAGGCTCTGCTGTAATGCCTTGATGTCTCCGTCACTGCACACAAACACGTTCACATCGTTTGCATAAGAGGACACCTTCACTGCGACAGGGGAGGGTGAGGAGGGCAATGCCCAGCCAACCAGCCGGCCCCTCAGCAGGTGCAGCAGGGGCTCTAAGGCCAGTGAATAAAGCATTCCAGACAGAGAGCAGCCCTGCCTAATACCCCTGCACACTGGGAAGGGCTGACTCAGCCCATTGTTAATCTTTAAAATGCTAAAAACATTCAAATATAAAAGCTGGATGTAAGAAATAAAAACAGGGCCAAACCCGAAGGCTTCCAGGGTTTTAAATAGGTATGTGTGGTCGACCCTGTCAAGCGCTTTCTCCTGATCTAAAGAAACCAGCCCCACATTCAAATCACATGTATTAGCCATTGATAAAAGTCTTGAATTAAAAACAAATTATCAAAAATGGAACGTCCCGGTATGCAGTAAGTTTGGTCCGTGTGAATTACAGCTCCTATACACATTTTTAGTCTATTGGCCAGACATTTTGAAATTATTTTAAAATCGGAACATAAAAGCGAAACAGGTCTCCAGTTTTTTAGCAAGCACAGGTCTCCTTTCTTGGGCAGTAGTGTGATTACTGCCCTCCTGCAGCTGAGGGGCAGTTCTTTATCTCGGAGGCTCTCTCCCAGCACCTGCAAAAAGTCCTCACCAATCACAGTCCAGAAACTTTTAAAAAATTCAGCGGGCAGTCCATCAATGCCAGGAGCTTTTCCATTTGAAAGCTGTGTAACAGCAATGGTCAGCTCTTGATATGTTAGCGGCTGATCTAATTGGTGCTGTTCTTCCTCGCTCAGGGTGGGCAAATCCTGGAGCAGCAGGTCCGTATCCTTCTGGTCACATGGCTCTTTGCTGTATAGTTCAGAATAAAATTTTACTGCCTCCCTGCTGATCTCCTCCTGGCTGTACAGCTCCCTGCCGCAAGGCGTCCGGACACAGTGCATCTGCCGGCTGTCTGCTCTCCTCCGGTTGAATTGAGTGTGTACTGCTGGCAAAAGATTTTAATCTACATTTTGCCAATGTCCCACCACTGCCGCATATTTTTATAAAGTGTTTTTTCTTTTTTCCATATGTTCCAGAAATCATTAAATTGTTTTACAAAACTTGTGTCCTGTAATAACTTTAAATTAAAATGCCAGTAGGAGGTGCTGTGAGAGTCAGTGGTAAGTATTACTGTAACTAACAGGCAGTGGTGGTCAGAGAGGCTACTGGGGATGATGTTGGCTTTCATGAATTTATTCAGATGAGTGTGTGATGTGTAGAAGCAGTCTAACCTGGCGCTATATATTTGTTGTAAGCGACAATGAGACCAGGTGTACTGTCTTGCATTAGGATGCAGACACCTCCAGACATCAACCAGGCCACTGAACTGAAAAACTGCAGCTAATTCACTTGAGGATTGGGGATTAGGTTTCTCATTATTTCTATCCATTGTAAAATCAATAGTGCAGTTAAAATCTCCTCCCACCACCACCACATCATCATTATCAATACTTAAAAGAGCTTGCTTTAATTTAGTAAAAATTAAAATGTGTTCCCTTCCTTTATTTGGTGCATACATATTAATAAAAACAAATACAGTACCACCCAACCTTGCTCTTACTTTTAGTAACCTCCCTTTTTCAATTTCTTCAATGTCTAAAATTGTTGCTCCAAGGCTGGGCTTAAATAAAATTGCCACTCCCGCACTGGTGCTTGAGCCGTGGATCAGCACACATGGCCCCCTCCACTCTGCCAGCCACGCCGCCTCATTCTCCCTGTCTGAGTGCGTCTCGTGCA
Organism: Acipenser oxyrinchus oxyrinchus; assembly: GCA_030684275.1. Lineage (NCBI taxonomy): Eukaryota > Metazoa > Chordata > Actinopteri > Acipenseriformes > Acipenseridae > Acipenser > Acipenser oxyrinchus. The sequence goes on along the minus strand of CM060273.1, from coordinate 12,719,020 downwards.
GCAGCGCGACCCCCACCCGCTTCTGCTCTAAAAACTCACATAGCTGCGCTCTTTTAAAAGACTGTCTGCAGCCATTCACGTTAAAAGAAATAAAAACGCACTTTTCCATAGCGGCTAACAAATATAAAACTGACAGAATAAAACAAGCAACAATAAAAAAATTCTTAAAAGAAGTATCCATTATAAAATTATTGGTTAGCATCATTAGCGATCTTTTTCTTAATTATTTGTACATATTTTTTAAGACGGTACCTTTTTTTCTGGTCAAACTCCTCTAATGTTGCCTTTCGTGTGACAATGTGTGCTGAGTGGAGGAATAATCTCAAATCGGGGAAGAAGTTTTCAATTTCAACCCCCCTTTTCCCCTTTGTACTTTCCATAAACAGTTTAAATTCATCTAGGGTATAAAATTTTTTCCCCCTGTTAACGGGTTGGCTATTGGAGATAAGCGAGGAGTCAGAGAGCTCCCCCTCCATTTCCCCTGCTCCGTCCTCGCTGCCTGCTCCGCCGTCCACAGCTGCCAGCTCCTCCGCGGCTCTCTCCACCTCTACAGCGCCGCTCTCCTCTCCTCCTCCCAGCACAGCCACAGCCGTCACCGCTGCCTCTGCCTCCGCTTGCTGGGGTTCAGAGAGAGAAGAGCTCTGCACAGCGCCGGGTTGTAAGCCTGTCGCCGTGCCGCTCCCCTCTCCCTCCATGTCAGGAGGGACAGACACCCCTACCTGAGACTGCAGGCTCCCCTCCAGCACAGGCTCAGGGCTATGCTCTGTTCCCCGCTCGCTATTAGGCAGATCTGTAGCTTCTTTGTTTTTCTTTTTTTTTAGTCTTTTTTTAGCTACCATCACAAAACCCTCATCATTTTCAGTAGCTTCATTTTGTGACGGACCGTGACTGAGTCTCTTCAGCCTTGGCTGTGGTGTGAGCGGCTTCAACCCTGTTCGGCGGCTCCCTGGTCTCTGCAGACTCCGGCTGGCGCTGCGATGGGGGAGCAGCCTCATCCTCCCGCTCACCCCCAACATCCCCAGCCTCCTCCCTGCCATCAGTACCCTGCTCCTGCCTTTCCTCATTTCCATTTTTTCTCACCGCACCAGCGTTCAAACGCTACCGCATCTCCGCAAGCTCCTCCCACAATCCCACAATCCTCCGTGAGAGAGAGAGAGAGAGAGAAAAAGAAATAAAGAAAGAAAGAAAGAAAGAAAGAAAGAAAGAAAAAAAAGAAAGAAAATAAAATCAAACAGCTCAACATTCCTGGTCGTCTAGTGGTTCGCATTCGGTGCTCTAACAGCTGTGGCCTTGGATTGATTCACGTCCACATAAAGTTTTTTTTTTTGCATTTTCTCCAACAAAGTGGGGAAGGTTAAAAAAGAATGAAAGAAAGAAAGAAAGAAAGAAAGAAAGAAAGAAAGAAAGAAAGAAAGAAAGAAAGAAAATCAAACAGCTCAACATTCCTGGTCGTCTAATGGTTAGCATTCGGTGCTCTAACCGCTGTGGCCTGGTTTGATTCACGTCCAGGGAAAGTTTTTTTTTTCATTTTCCCCAACAAAGTGGGGAAGGTTAAAAAAAAGTCTCGCCCAAACAGGGACTTGAACCCTGGACCCAGAGGACCCAGCAACCGACACAGGGTAGAAAAGATGGTTGCTGACTGAGGGTGACGATGCCGACACATCTCAGGGGAGAAGGACCCAGCAACTAAAGACAAGATGAAAAGATGGTCACTGACTGAGGGCGACGATGCCGACACATCCCAGGGGCAGAGGACCCAGCAACCGAAGACAGGATAGAAAAGATGGTCACTGACTGAGGGCGACGATGCCGACACATCTCAGGGACAGAGGACCCAGCAACCGAAGACACATACGAGGGTTATGACTCAGGAAGCCGCCCCTTTAGAGGAAGTCGGTCCCGGAAGACCGGGACACGAAAGGAGCTGAGAGAGAGAGGTACCCAGCATCTGAGACTTCTGTAAAGGGGCCCTCGTTAAACCCCCGATTGGCCGATACTTGACGCTGCCTGGGACCCGAAATAAGGACAAAACATAGAGGTTAGTATGGGACTCGAGCACGAGTGGCCACGTCCCAAAAGAAAGACAGAATAGAACAGAGCCTCGAGTGAGGTAAAATAAGCGCAGGAGCTGTGACAGGACAGAGTACGGCCGGGGGTTCGCTCTGACTCACATCGTGAGAACCCCCCTGAAGGTAAGGGAGGCGGATGCCTAGCCCTGAGGTCAGGAAAGTGAGACTCACTTGCCCCTCAAAGGATGGACCCCCGGCACCTCACGAAATCTCCCACACAGTGAGACAAACAAAAGACAGCACATGCCAACGCATAACATAAACAAAAGACCAGAAGGACAAACGGGACAAACAGAGGGATGATTAGTAATTAGTTAGTAGGATGTGACTATGTGTATACCTGCTGCTTAGTGGAGAGGAAAAAACCCCTTGAGGATGATTAGGGGAAAACCTCTGGTGACCCTGGCAGACAGGAAGCCCTCACTCCGGGCATACTAGCAATTTTAAAATGAGCAGCAACTATATGAGAGGAAGATGAATGAATGAAAAGAATCCACTGCAGAAGAGGGCCAGCTCCCCACATTCATGATCTGGCTGTGATTGATGTTGGCCCTTCCGGCAGAGGGGGCCGTACCTACAGAATCATGGTGGGGGGGAGGCCCGCTCTGGAGGCGAGGGTGGAGAGGTAGGTTGAGAACCAGTGACGAGTGATCCTATGAGCGAGAGAAATCAATGAGCAGAGGGTCCAAGGGGGGTTAGAGTAGAGGAGGGAGGCTTGCTCTGGAGGGTGGAGAGGTGGGTTGAGAACCAGTGACGAGTGATGATAGGAGCAAGAGGAATCAATGAACTGAGGGTCCTGGGGGGGGAGGGGTAGAGTAGAGGAGGGAGGCTTGCTCTGGAGGGTGGAGAGGTGGGATGAGAACCAGTGACGAGTGATGATAGGAGCGAGAGGAATCAATGAACTGAGGGTCCTGGGGGAGGGGTAGTCGAAGAGGGAGGCCTGCTCTGGAGGGTGGAGGCCTTCTCTGGAGGGTGGAGGTGGGTTGAGAACCAGTGACAAGTGATTTTAGGAGCGAGAGGAATCAATGAACTGAGGGTCGGGGGGGGCAAGGTTTCTTGCTGGGAAGATACCTTGATGTTGAAAAGAAGGGGCAGATAGGGTACTCTACTTGACCGCTGAATGAACTGAACACGCTGAAATTGATCCGTCTTGGAGGTACAACCGAATGATGAAGTAAATTAGAAGCAGAAGAATCTGTGAGTTCTGAGCTTCTGAGGAGACCGAAAAAGGCTGAGATGCAGATGAGATACCTTGACGTTGAAAAGAAGGGGCAGATGGGGACTCTGCTTGACAGCTGAATGAACTGACCACGCAGAAAGTGATGGCGTTTCCGAAGAGTAGAATGAGCAAATGGAGAATGTTCATTGATGTAGACAGGCGGGAAGGTGAGGCAGAAGGGAAAGCTCTTAAGAATCCCACGGAGGTGAACTGCTGGTATGGAGAGAATGGGGGAGAGAGAGAATCCAGGATCTGGTTTTGATTGAAGGAATAGGATGAATCCGATTCTGGGCACAGAAGGTTGAAAACACTGACCAAGCTGTAGAATATGAAGCTCTCAAAGAAGGGCGAGAGCTGCAGACATGAAATGCTGAGCAGATTGAAGGAGGTTACTGAGAGTAGGATTCAGTCAATTAGCAGCTGGTGAAGCTGGGGAGTCTGGAGGGGGTGTTGGGGCATCAGACGGGACCAGCTGATGGAACTTGGAGACCGAAAGTAGAGGCAGAAGGGGAGCTGGAACTGAGGGCTGAGGTGGCAGCTGGAACTGAACGAACATGTGTAATCGACTGCTGGGGAAGCTCAGCACCCTTTGTGCTCCATTTTCTGGAAACGAGGGCAGAGATGAGATGTCGACCATCCTATGTGTAAGTTAATACAGGATCAATCAGCGGTTTTCTACTATCATGTCTGCTTGAAATGGAAAAGGTGAACTCACATTCAGAGATTGGGTTTCACAACTCCAGTCATTCTCCTAGTAGTGGAACTCCTTAACTCATAATCAAGACAGATTTCCAGTCTCATACCACGTCTCTCATCATGTATTAATGCTGTAATATTTGAGAGGATGTGTGGACATATAAGTAGATTGCTGAGAAAGTCAAGCACCTTGTATTTTGATTAGATGGGGATTAGCATTAGCCTTGATTGCAGAATGCTGCCATGATCTGCATATTGGAGGAAAGCGGGAGCGTTGGAAGCTCTGGAGAAGTGCAGTTACAGATTTAAACTGTAAACTAAAGTAACTTTTGCATGCTATAATAGTGAGTAGATCTGAAGAGGGAGCAGAGATCTGCTGTAGTGAGGAGCAATTAACAGTAGAGGACGGGATCTGCTGAACAGTGCAGAGATCTGAGGAAGTAAACAAAGAAGTGCTGTCAATAATGAGCAGTGGCCTGCTGTAGAGAGCAGAGATCTGCTGAAGCAGTGATCTGTAATAATGAATGGTGGACTGCCATCGGTAGAGTGTGGTGGCCTGCTGTAGAGAGCAGAGATCTGCTGAAGCAGTGATCTGTAATAGTGAATGGTGGACTGCCATCGGTAGAGTGTGGTGGCCTGCTGCAGAGCGCAGAGATCTGCTGAAGCAGTGATCTGTAATAGTGAACGGTGGACTGCCATCGGTAGAGTGTGGTGGTCTGCTGCAGAGAGCAGAGATCTGCTGAATGCGGTGGATATTGGTGTGTGAGTGGTAAGCTGCAGGGAAGCTGGAAGTTAATGTGACGGTAGATTCGGAGCATCTCAGAAAGCCGATAAGTGCGTGGCTTCATGACCATGTCCTCAAAGGGGCGGGGGGCGGTTAGAGTTGAAATTGAAGAATGTCAGTTGATATAGGTAGACAAAAGGTTGAGGCAGGAGGGGAACTCCTGAGAATCCATCAGAGTGAGAACAAACTGCGGGAATGGATAGAAAAGCTGTAGTGTCCGAGCTTAGCAACGATAGCAAACCGGCTTAAAATATAGAGAGAGATCTTGTGGTATTATACTGCCATCTAGAGATTATGATTGGAATTAAACCATTGACTTGCGTGAAGCAGGGTAGAATCTATGAGGTTAGTACGATTAAAATCCTTGTCTATGTTGAACAACATTTGCTTATTCCTTTAGATTTAAATAATAAATATTCTAGACATGATTTAGGACAGTTAGTCATGTATATGAATAAGTTAACGCAGTATTTAGATGTCATGATTCGGCGCGTTGAATTCGTCTCCGCCAGTTGTGAAAGCGCAGCAACAGGAAGCCAGAAGATTGCAGTACTGAGGCACAGAGCACACCAAGCCTGATGAAGCTGCCTGGTCACCATGGCAACTTACCACTCCCCGCAGTCACTCAGTGAGGTAACCATGGACTGTGAGGCGCCGGCGGAAAAGTTGCAGTACAGCACTGTCGTTGGAGCATGTTGTGACCAGTCAAGTCGTGAGCCGCCACTGGTTGAAATGGAGTTTGTAATGGGCTGGATACGTCTTTAAAAGGTTGAAAGTAACTGATGGAGGTCCAGAGCAGGATCTTCTGATGGAACGGTAAGTTGTGCTGGCTCTGTGGGAGCGGGGAGGGGCGTCTGATTTCAGGCGAGGAGTAAAGAGAGATTCCGCAGACAAAGCTTCGTGGTGGATTTAAATACAGCTAAAGTAAGGCAACGGGAATGTAAATGTCTTGTCAAAGGGGCTTGAAAGTTTAGCGGAGGACCAGTCTTTCTGATAAAGTTGCAGACAAGTTGAGTAATGAAGCTGCGCTTTGGACGGCGCTGTTGCCTTTAAATCTAAAGTCTAATCAATTTCCTTATTTCTAAATAAATGTATTCCTACACAAGGATGGCAATATAGTCACGGAAAATATTTAAATAGACAACAGTGGTCTCCAAATGTATTTAAAATACAAACATAAAATAGGTTGCCGGAAATATATTATCAATAGAAATTAGTAAATACTATTTTGCAAATAGTATTTTTTTAATACTTGACACCATCTACCAGCTGTAGCATACACCCATTTTTTATTTATTTTTTTTCATAAAAATTAACTGAAAGATTCAGTATTGCCTCAATCATCAAGCCTGTCAGTACTGTAGTTTGCTCCAAAGGAACTGGTACTTCTATAACAATAATTCCAGTAGTTATAGGCTTTCTTTGAAAATGAATTAATTTCAAGTTCAGAGTCCTACATCTTTTACCAGAAACATTTTGTTTTACATTGAATGGAGTTCATATTAGAGTGAAGCTATGGTCGCATTGCTGAGTAAGGAGTAACCATAAAACAAGGCACATGCTAATAGTGTGTGGTTTTTAGAACAATACAACTCGAGCAGCACAATAAGATAACAAACTGTTGTGCTATGAGTTGAATCTTAATGGAAACATTAAACAAAATAATACATCTAACCAATCTCGGACATAACATGTAAAAAAGAAAACCAGAGTGTCCCCTTATATTTATAGAAATTGAGTTGGAAAGCATCTTCACTGTTACTATGAAGAATACGTAACATAAAAATGATGACTGTCGTAAGAATGCAAAGCATGGCGTTTCTTAAATAATCTGTCAAAGACGTCTGACAAGGCAAGCTGTGGCTTTCAATTTAATATATTAAAAAATAAAATAACAACCACTTTTCTAGGGTGAGCTCAAGCAAACCACCTTTTGCTAAACCCTTTAAAGGACCGAGCGTTTTTCAGTGGGATGCTCCCCCAGGACCAGACATTTTTTGGCTGTATTTGACTCTCTTCCAATAAAAACAAAATGCACTAAAAAATGTGTTACAATGGCATCTTGGACTTAGTGTCCGTTTTCAGAACATTTTGGGGAACGTTATAACGTACTTCAGAAACCATAAAGCTTCTCTCTTTTTGTATTTAGTTTAATTTCTTGAAATAAAAAAACGTTAAGCATTTTCTGATTATTATCTATTTCGCTTAGTGTTTTCAAAGAGATACATGTATAACAACGTGTTATTCTATTACTTGACGGACCTTATACAATACTTCTTGAATGTTTTGTTGAAAAATATTGCTGCGGGACACAAGGTAAAAAATAACTAGCCATTGATAGGTTGCATTTCTGAAACTGCAACGCGGCACCGTTTGTTGTGCTTGGCAGAAAAGGGCATAGCTGGAGTAGGCTAATAACTCGGGGGTATAGCTCAGTGGTAGAGCGTTTAACTGCAGATCAAGAGGTTCCCCGGTTCAAATCCGAGTGCTCCCTTTTTTCCTAAATTAAAATGCACGCGAAATAGCTGTGTCAATGGAGACCGCGGCAAAAGACGCAACAGAGTTACAACAGAAGGCGACATTAGAATGCACTACACACAAACTTGCTGCTAGACGTACTAATGCAAAAGAGATAGCTTGTTTTCATTGTGGAAAGAAATCACATGACGCAAGTGACTGCTGGTTTAAAGACAAAGATTGCAGACAATGTAATAAGCGAGGTCACATTCAGAAAATGTGTAAATCAGCTGCTAATGTAAAACGACCGCAGCAGTGGAAAAGGAAAGATATGTCGATGCACCACGTCACAGAAACAGATTCTGACTCAGCCGAAGAGGGCTTAGCTTGCCTTGAACTATTCAGCTTACAAGAAACAGATCGCAAAATAATTTGGATCACACTACAAGTTGAGGGAAAGACACTGAAAATGGAGCTAGACACTGGGTCTGCCTTATCAGTAATTTCTCACGAAGAGTACTTAGAACGTTTTCCAAATGTAAAATTGCGGTCAACCCCAGTCTTGCTGAAAACTTATACAGGAGAAAAGAATTCCCCAGTAGGCCGGATTCCTGTAAATGTAACTTACAATAATGTCAAGTACCTCCTGGATTTGTATGTAATTCAGCATGGAGGACCACCACTGTTAGGGCGGGAATGGCTGAGGAAGATTCAACTGGACTGGCATTCCATTAAAGCCCTGCGGGTGGCGCCAGAAACAAGTGACAGTTCTACAAATGATAAACTAACTGATTTATTAAACCGGTCATCACAAGTGTTTCAGGATGGCATTGGTACCCTGAAACACATGAAAGCCAAAATTGTGCTGGAGGCTGAGGCTCAGCCAAGGTTCAACAAAGCACGGCCTGTACCCTATGCTATACGCCCCAAAGTAGAATTCACATCCAGGGAAAGTTTTTTTTGCATTTTCTCCAACAAAGTGGGGAAGGTTAAAAAAGAAAGAAAGAAAAAAAGAAAAAGAAAAAGAAAGAAATAAAAAACCAAACAGCTCAACATTCCTGGTCGTCTAGTGGTTAGCATTCGGTGCTCTAACCGCTGTGGCCTTGGTTTGATTCATGTCCAGGGAAGGTTATTTTTTTGCATTTTCTCCAACAAAGTGGAGAAGGTTAAAAAAAGCCTCGCCCAAACAGGGACCTGAACTCTGGACCCTCAGATTAAAAGTCTGATGTTCTACCAACTGAGCTATCCGAGCTCACGAAACATAAACCCTTAGTTTTTTTTTGCATTTTCTCCAACAAAGTGGGGAATGTTAGAAAAGAGTTTGCTTATATACCAGAATCTAAATCATTAATGTAGATTAGGAATAGCAGAGGACCTAATACTGATCCCTGTGGTACACCACTGTTTACCTCGCTCCATTTTAAGGTTTCTCCTCTAATCAGTACTTTCTGTTTTCTACATGTTAACCACTCCATACTCCATGTGCATGTATTTCCTTGAATCCCTATTGCGTTCAGTTTGAGAATTAATCTTTTATGTGGGACTTTGTCAAAAGCTTTCTGGAAATCTAAATAAACCATGTTGTATGCTTTGCAATTATCCATTGTCAAAGTTGCCGGAGGCTATGACAGGAGGCTGTGTGGTCCAGTGGTTAAAGAAAAGGGCTTGTAACCAGTAGGTCCCTGGTTCAAATCCCATCTCAGCCACTGACTCACTGTGTGACCCTAAACAAATCACTTAACCTCCTTGTGCTCCGTCTTTCGGGTGAGATGTAATTGTAAGCGACTCTGCAGCTGATGCATAGTTCACACACCCTAGTCTCTGTAAGTCGTCTTGGATAAAGGCATCTGCTAAATAAACAAATTATAATAATAATAAAGTTGCAACCTCAAAAAAATCAAGCAGGTTAGTTAGACAATATCTCCCTTTCCTAAAACCCTGCTGTCTCCCAGGATATTGTTACCATATAGGTAATTTTCCATTTTGGATCTTACTATAGTTTCCATAAGTTTACATATAATAGAAGTCAGGCTTATTGGTCTGTAGTTACCTGGTTTGGTTTTATCTCCCTTTTTATGGATCGGTATTACGTTTGCAATTTTACAGTCCATCGGTACAACCCCTGTGTCAAGAGACTGTTGCATGATCTTGGTTAGCAGTTTGTAAATAACTTCTTTCATTTCTTTGAGTACTATTGGGAGGATCTCATCCGGCCCAGGGGATTTGTTTATTTTAAGAACTCCCAGTCCCTTTAACACTTCTGCCTCTGTTATGCTAAAGTTATTTAAAACTGGATAGGAACAGGTCGACATGTGGGGCATGTTGTCCATGTCCTCTTTTGTAAAAATCATTTAATATATTTGCTATTTTTTTTTCTTCGCCATTTGTATCCCTTAGACATTTAACCTCCTCTTTGAATGTTCTCTTGCTGTTATAATATTGGAAAAACATTTTGGAATTGGTTTTAGCCCCCTTAGCAATGTTCATTTCTATCTCTCTCTTGGCCTTTCTAACTTCCTTTTTGACTTGTGTTTGCAGTTCTAAGTACTCTTTCTGTGTACTTTGTTTTTGGTCCCTATTAAAAGCTCTGTAAAGTGTCTTTTTTCGCTGAATATTTTTTTTTTAATTGATGTATTATTTTTTTTAATTGATCTATTAAAAACTTGACTAGTAAAAAATAACTAGCCATTGATAGGTTGCATTTCTGAAACTGCAACTCGGCACCGTTTGTTGTGCTTGGCAGAAAAGGGCATAGCTGGAGTAGGCTAATAACTCGGGGGTATAGCTCAGTGGTAGAGCATTTAACTGCAGATCAAGAGGTCCCCGGTTCAAATCCGAGTGCCCACTTTTATTTCTAAATTAAATTACAAAATGCACGTTAACATTTTTTATTTCAGCTAGAAGCAAAAAATAGTGTTTCAAAGACAGCAACAAGGTACAGACGGGGTTTGAAGACGTGATCTTCAATTTACGGGACCAAAAACCTTACCACGTGGCCACCCCACTCTTCACGACTGGAGAAATTAGCAGCTTAGTGTCTCTTGAGGAGAAGGCCGTCTGGGAAGGTAATCTGGTTGGCCAGTTTAATATAAAAAAAGAGTGCCTGGGTGAGCTCAAACCACAAACCTTTCGGTTAACAGTGAACGCCAAGGATGGCAACATAGTCACGGAAAATATTTAAATAGACAACAGTGGTCTCCAAATGTATTTAAAATACAAACATAAAATAGCTTGCCAGAAATATATTATCAATAGAAATTAGTAAATACTATTTTGCAGATAGTATTTTTTTTTAATACTTGACACCAACATTTACAAACGAGAGGAGGCCATTCAGCCCATCTTGCTCGTTTGGTTGTTAGGAACTTATTGATCCCAGAATCTCATCAAGCAGCTTCTTGAAGGATCCCAGGGTGTCAGCTTCAACAACATTACTGGGGAGTTGGTTCCATACCCTCACAATTCTCTGTGTAAAAAAGTGCCTCCTATTTTCTGTTCTGACTGCCCCTTTATCTTATCTCCATTTGTGACCCCTGGTCCTTGTTTCTTTTTCAGCTCGAAAAAGTCTCCTGGGTCAACATTGTCAATACCTTTTAGAATTGTGAATGCTTGAAACAGATCGCAGCATAGTCTTCTTTGTTCAAGACTGAATAGATTCAATTCTTTTAGCCTGTCTGCATACGACATGCCTTTTAAACCCGGGATAATTCTGGTTGCTCTTCTTTGCACTCTTTCTAGAGCAGCAATATCGTTTTTGTAACAAGGTGACCAGAACTGAACACAATATTCTAGATGAGGTCTTACTAATGCATTGTAAATTTTTAACATTACTTCCCTTGATTTACATTCAACACTTTTCACAATATGTCCGAGCATCTTGTTGGCCTTTTTTATAGCTTCCCCACATTGTCTAGATGAAGACATTTCTGAGTCAACATAAACTCCTAGGTCTTTTTCATAGATCCCTTCTTCAATTTCAGTATCTCCCATATGATATTTATAATGCATATTTTTATTTCCTGCGTGCAATACCTTACACTTTACTCTATTAAATGTCATTTGCCATGTGTCTGCCCAGTTCTGAATGCTGCCTAGATCATTTTGAATGACCTTTGCTGCTTTGCACTTCACTTTCCACTGAGAACTGTTTTTCACCACAAGCACTTAAATCACGCATCGTAGGAACTGTGTCTATGTCTTTGTGTTTTGTGTGGGTGATAAAACTGGAATTTTTGGTTGCGGGTCAAACCCGTGGGATTTTACAAAACTGAAGTAATGCATGCCGCTGTAATCACTTTCAGCATTATTATTTACAGGTGTTTGCCTTAAGGCTTTGGACATTGTAGTCATTTCTCAATAAACATCCTTGCACCTGTTAGTAATTGTCTGTGTGATTTGTACCTGCACTGCACTCACCTGTATCCACTCACCACTTTGCCACAATCCTCAAAAAATTCAATCAGTTTAGTTAGACACGATCTCCCTTTCCTAAAACCATGCTGACTGTCTCCCAGGATACTGTTACCATATAGGTAATTTTCCATTTTTGATCTTATTATAGTTTCCATAAGTTTACATATAATATAAGTCAGGCTTATTGGTCTGTAGTTACCTGGTTCGGTTTTGTCTCCCTTTTTGTGGATCGGTATTACGTTTGCAAATTTCCAGTCTCTCGGTACAACCCCTGTGTCAAGAGACTGTTGCATGATCTTGGTTAGTGGTTTGTAAATAACTTCTTTCATTTCTTTGAGTACTATTGGGAGGATCTCATCTGGCCCAGAGGATTTGTTTATTTTAAGAGCTCCTAGTCCCTTTAACACTTCTGCCTCTGTTATGCTAAAGTTATTTCAGTAGTTCGGGACAAACACCAATCACAAAATGTTTTAGTATAAATATTTATTGTGGATAATGTGGAGTATGCGATTTTACAGAGAAGTATGTTGTATATACACATTAATTTGGCATCAAACCTAACTTGATTTGAGGGCTCGCTGCCTGGCCAACTGGATGAGGGTGAGACCCCCAAAAAGAACAAGCCGGTCTCAATGCCGCGATTAGTATTGAATATAGCCCACTTGAAGGTTTAGCCAACCTTTAACAAATGATCATGAGCACGCAGGAGAGGAAAACAAAACCCATTTTTGTGAAATAAACCTCTTGGAATCCATGGCTGATTCGATTTCCCTTCCTCCAGGCAGGCTACTAACGCTTAAGAAAGTACGTTGATGGTGATAGGTAGGCAAGCAGGGGGGAGAAAGAGATTCTGATCGTTGAAGCCCTTTCAGGATTAGTGAAATTTGTGAGTTACTGAGTGTAGAGCTGTACACCAAAAATGAGGTTGTAGAAAAACTGGATGCCGGAAATTGAAATTTTGATGGAGGAAACTCTTATAGCTCTATTCTTAAGGGACATAATATAGGATGACACTACAGGCATTGAAAATGAAGGGAAGGGAATGTTGAATGTAATGTGAATTTTTAAATCCCCAAAAGGAATGCGGCTGCAGCAAATGGATACATTTTGTACAATGACGAGAAGTGATCGGGTATAGGAATGGTGCTGAATTCTTCGGGCCATGGAGCAGAAAAGCAGAATATGTATTGGTCCAGTGTTGGAGACGGGCAGTGGCTTTGGCAGAGAAGGTTTTGCGGTATTCAAAGAAATGGGAACCTCCGAATCTAACTGAGAAGTCTAAAATGATCACCATACAATTATCCAACTCGTGCCGACGGTCGGGATAGAGCTCGCATATAATGGCTGAGAGCTAGAATGAACTTGGACACACACACACATACTGGGCCTGTGCAACACGGTTTTAGTCCGTGTCCTGCCGGACACTGCAGTGCAGTACACACCGACAGTGGCATTACTGTCTTTGGCAGTGTTTATTGTGGATGCTAAGGGCGCCGTGGCTTGTTGCCCTCTACCGACGGTCACTCCTCCCTCTCCGAGTACAGCAAAGGCTCCTTCCTTCATGAATTGGGCTCCTGCAGCTCGGCATTCAGGCTAGACACTCCTCCCTCCCAGTCCTTCGGACACGAAGCCCCACCCTCTCTGACATGATGACGTCACAGAATGTGAGCGACTGCTCCGGCAGCAACAGCTGAACCGGAGACAGCAGCACTCCTCCAGTGGTTGGCCTGCCTCCTCACGCTCTGGGGGCCGGAGCTCCTCCTCTCCGACGTTCGGCAGGATGCTTTTCTCCGTCGCTGACTCTTTCGTCATGGCTTACGCTTGCCCTTGCCCCCCCCAAAAAAAATCGTGGGGGTGGCGCTCAAGCTCCACTTCCAGGCGTTCTCAGCAACCGCAGCACTTCCGGCTCTTGTCCCCAGTATATCACCGCTCTTCTCACACCATCTCTGGGCAGTCTGCCACTCGGAAGCTAGGTCCCCTCTTCAGCGCATCCCACTCTGACACCATATGTGGCATTCTTGCGTGTTGTTCCCGCCCTGAAGCAGGCAGACAGGCAGGTGAGAGCGGAATGGAGGCACGGAGACACAGGTGCAGTGAAACTTGCCAGCACGGCTCAGTATTTATTAACACATAAAACAAAGAAAAACCAAACAATAATGTCATGTGGCGCTACCAGCAATGATAGCGCACAGAGGATGGTACAAGACTGTAAAAGACACTAAAAATAAAACACAATACAACAAACTATAAATCAAAGGTGCCGTGGAAACAGCAGGCCTTGCAGCAGCCCCGATCATAGTGATCTCTATGTTTTATACTGACGCTCTGCTGAGACACACCCACCTGCCTGCTGGAACAGCTGATTGCTTTCAGCTGCTGCTCCACGCAGACAGGTAATCATCCCGGGAGCCACAGCAGTTAAACAATTAATTAAATCAATCTATTTTCAACAATAACGCAAAAATATACAATAAAACTACATATTTCCCATGTGTAGGGCTTCTGCCCTGCCACAGTGTCATATTGGAGGGTTGGTCTCAAGCTTCTCTCTGTGTTGTATTGGAGGGCTGGTCTCAGGCTTCTCTGTATGTGTTGTGTTGGATGGTTGGTCTCAAGTTTCTCTGTATGTGTTGTATTGGAGGGTTGGTCTCAGGATGCTTCTCTGTATGTGTTGTATTGGATGGTTGGTCTCAAGTTTCTCTGTATGTGTTGTATTGGAGGGTTGGTCTCAGGTTTCTCTGTATACATCATATTGGAGGGTTGGCCTCAAGCTTCTCTGTATGTGTTGTATTGGAGGGTTGGTCTCAGGATGCTTCTCTGTATGTGTTGTATTGGAGGGTTGGTCTCAGGATGCTTCTCTGTATGTGTTGTATTGGAGGTTTGGTCTCAAGCTTCTCTGTATGTGTTGTATTGGA
>CM060273.1:12611223-12703967 GCA_030684275.1 Acipenser oxyrinchus oxyrinchus | reverse complement strand
TGGCCGTCAATGTTGGAACACTCTGTTCCAACATTGCCCCGAAGATCGAGAGTCGAAAACAAAGAAGTTTCCTGAGACCAACCCTCCAATACAACACATACAGAGAAGCTTGAGACCAACCCTCCAACACAACACATACATAGAAGCCTCCTGAGACCAACCCTCCAATACGACATATACAGAGAAGCCTGAGACTAACCCTCCAATACAACACATACAGAGAAGCATCCTGAGACCAACCCTCCAATACAACACATACAGAGAAGCTTGAGACCAACCCTCCAATACAACACATACAGAGAAGCCTCCTGAGACCAACCCTCCAATACGACATATACAGAGAAGCCTGAGACTAACCCTCCAATACAACACATACAGAGAAGCATCCTGAGACCATCCCTCCAATACAACACATACAGAGAAGGTTGAGACCAACCCTCCAACACAACACATATAGAGAATCCTCCTGAGACCAACCCTCCAATACAACACATACAGAGAAGGTTGAGACCAACCCTCCAACACAACACATATAGAGAATCCTCCTGAGACCAACCCTCCAATACAACACATACATAGAAGTTTGAGACCAACCCTCCAAAACAACATACAGAAAAGCCTTCTGAGACCAACCCTCCAATACAACACATACAGAGAAGCTTGAGACCAACCCTCCAATACGACACATACAGAGAAGCCTGAGACCAACCCTCCAATACAACACATACAGAGAAGCTTGAGACCAACCCTACAATACAACACATACAGAGAAGCATCCTGAGACCATCCCTCCAATACAAGACATACAGAGAAGCTTGAGGCCAACCCTCCAATATGATGTATACAGAGATACCTGAGACCAACCCTCCAATACAACACATACAGAGAAGGTTGAGACCAACTCTCCAACACAACACATATAGAGAATCCTCCTGAAACCAACCCTCCAATACAACATACAGAGAAGTTTGATACCTACCCTCCAATACAACATACAGAGAAGCCTTCTGAGACCAACCCTCCAATGCAACACATACAGAGAAGCTTGAGACCAACCCTCCAATACGACACATACAGAGAAGCCTGAGACCAACCCTCCCATACAACACATAGAGAGAAGCTTGAGACCAACCCTCCAATACAACACATACGTAGAAGCATCCTGAGACCAACCCTCCAATACAGCACATACAGAGAAGCTTGAGACCAACCCTCCAATACAACACATACAGAGAAGCTTGAGACCAACCCTCCAATACAACACATACAGAGAAGCCTGAGACCAACCCTCCAATACAACATACAGAGAAGCCTGAGACCAACCATCCAATACAACACATAGAGAAGCTTGAGACCAACCCTCCAATACAACATACAGAGAAGCCTTCTGAGACCATCCCTCCAATACAACACATACAGAGAAGCTTCAGACCAACCCTCCAATATGACACATACAGAGAAGCCTCCTGAGACCAACCCTCCAATACGACACATACAGAGAAACCTGAGACCAACCCTCCAATACAACACATACAGAGAAGCTTGATACCAACCCTCCAATACAACACATAGAGAGAAGCATCCTGAGACCAACCTTCCAATACAACACATACAGAGAAGCTTGAGACCAACCCTCCAATACAACACATACAGAGAAGCATCCTGAGACCATCCCTCCAATACAACACATACAGAGAAGCTTTAGGCCAACCATCCAATACGACACATACAGAGAAGCCTGAGACCAACCCTCCTATATGATGTATACAGAGAAACCTGAGACCTACCCTCCAATACAACACATACAGAGATGCTTGAGACCAACCCTCCAATACGACACATACAGAGAAGCCTGAGACCAACCCTCCAATACAACACATATAGAGAAGCATCCTGAGACCAACCCTCCAATACAACACACACAGAGAAGCTTGAGGCCAACCCTCCAATATGATGTATACAGAGAAACCTGAGACCAACCCTACAATACAACACATACAGAGAAGCTTGAGACCAACCCTCCAAACAACATACAGAGAAGCTTGAGACCAACCCTCCAATACAACATACAGAGAAGCCTTCTCAGACAAACCCTCCAATACAACACATACAAAGAAGCATCCTGAGACCAACCCTCCAATACAACACATACAGAGAAGCTTGAGACCAACCATCCAATACAACACATACAGAGAAGCATCCTGAGACCAACCATCCAATACAACACATACAGAGAAGCATCCTGAGACCAACCCTCCAATACAACACATACAGAGAAGCTTGAGACCAACCATCCAATACAACACATACAGAGAAGCCTGAGACCAACCCTCCAATACAACACATACAGAGAAGCCTTAGACCAACCCTCCAATACAACACATACAGAGAAACCTGAGACCAACCCTCCAATACAACACATACAGAGAAGGTTGAGACCAACCCTCCAACACAATACATATAGAGAATCCTCCTGAGACCAACCCTCCAATACAACACATACAGAGAAGGTTGAGACCAACCCTCCAACACAACACATATAGAGAATCCTCCTGAGACCAACCCTCCAATACAACACATATATAGAAGTTTGAGACCAACCCTCCAATACAACATACAGAGAAGCCTTCTGAGACCAACCCTCCAATACAACACATACAGAGAAGCTTGAGACCAACCCTCCAATACGACACATACAGAGAAGCTTGAGACCAACCCTCCAATACGACACATACAGAGAAGCCTGAGACCAACCCTCCAATACAACACATACAGAGAAGCTTGAGACCAACCCTCCAATACAACACATACAGAGAAGCATCCAGAGACCATCCCTCCAATACAACACATACAGAGAAGCTTGAGGCCAACCCTCCAATATGATGTATACAGAGATACCTGAGACCAACCCTCCAATACACCACATACAGAGAAGGTTGAGACCAACCCTCCAACACAACACATATAGAGAATCCTCCTGAGACCAACCCTCCAATACAACATACAGAGATGTTTGAGACCAACCCTCCAATACAACATACAGAGAAGCCTTCTGAGACCATCCCTCCAATACAACACATACAGAGAAGCTTGAGACCAACCCTCCAATACGACACATACAGAGAAGCCTGAGACCAGCCCTACAATACAACACATACAGAGAAGCTTGAGACCAACCCTCCAATACAACATACAGAGAAGCTTGAGACCAACCCTCCAATACAACATACAGAGAAGCCTTCTGAGACCAACCCTCCAATACAACACATACAAAGAAGCATCCTGATACCAACCCTCCAATACAACACATACAGAGAAGCTTGAGACCAACCATCCAATACAACACATACAGATAAGCATCCTGAGACCAACCATGCAATACAACACATACAGAGAAGCATCCTGAGACCAACCCTCCAATACAACACATACAGAGAAGCTTGAGACCAACCATCCAATACAACACATACAGAGAAGCCTGAGACCAACCCTCCAATACAACACATACAGAGAAGCCTGAGGCCAACCCTCCAATATGACACTGTGGCAGGGCGGAAGCCCTACACATGGGAAATATGTAGTTTTATTGTATATTTTTGCGTCATTATTGTAAATAGATTGATTTAATTAATTGTTTAACATGCTGTGGCGCTCTGCCGGGGACGATTACCTGTCTGCGTGGAGTAGCAGGTGAAAGCAATCAGCTGTTCCAGCAGGCAGGTGGGCGTGTCTCAGCAGAGCGTCAGTATAAAAACATAGAGATCACTATGATTGGGGCTGCTGCAAGGCCTGCTGTTTCCACGGCACCTTTGATTTATATTTTGTTGTATTGTGTTTTATTTTTAGTGTCTTTTACAGTCTTGTACCATCCTCTGTGCGCTATCATTGCTGGTAGCGTCACATGACATTATTGTTTGGTTTTTCTTTGTTTTATGTGTTAATAAATACTGAGCGCCGTGCTGGCGAGTTTCACTGCACCTGTGTTCTCCGTGCCTCCATTCCGGCTCTCACCTGCCTGTCTGCCTGCTTCAGGGCGGGAACAACACACAAGAACGCCACATATGGTGTCAGAGTGGGATGCGCTGAAGAGGGGACCTAGCTTCCGAGTGGCAGACTGCCCAGAGATGGTGAAAGAAGAGCGGTGATATACTGGGGGGACAAGAGCCGGAAGTGCTGCGGTTGCTGAGAACGCCTGGAAGTGGAGCTTGAGCTCCACCACCACGATTTTTTTTTGGGGGGACAAGGGCAAGCGTAAGCCATGACGACGCTCAGCAGGCACCGGTAGTGCTGCTGAGGAGAAGAAGAAAAAGCGAGTCAACGACGGAGAAAAGCGTCCTTCCGAACGTCAGAGAGGAGGAGCTCCAGTCCCCAGAGCCTGAGGAGGCAGGCCAACCACTGGAGGAGTGCTGCTGTCTCCGGTTCAGCTGTTGCTGCCGGAGCAGTCGCTCACATTCTGTGACGTCATCACGTCAGAGAGGGTGAGGCTTCGTGTCCGAAGGACTGGGAGGGAGGAGTGTCTAGCCTGAATGCTGAGCTGCAGGAGCCCAATTCATGAAGGAAGGAGCCTTTTCTGTACTCGGAGAGGGAGGAGTGACCGTTGGTAAAGGGCAACAAGCCACGGCGCCCTTAGCATCCACAATAAACACTGCCAAAGACAGTAATGTCACTGCCGGTGTGTACTGCGCTGCAGTGTCCGGCAGGACACGGACTAAAACCGTGTTGCACAGGCCCAGTATGTGTGTGTGTGTCCAAGTTCATTCTAGCTCTCAGCCATTATATGCGAGTTCTATCCCGACCGTCGGCACAAGTTGGATAATTGTATGGCGATCATTTTAGACTTCTCAGTTAGATTCGGAGGTTCCCATTTCTTTGAATACCGCAAAACCTTCTCTGCTAAAGCCACTGCCCGTCTCCAACAATGGAACCAGAGGATCTACTGGGGTACACTGGACCAATACATATTCTGCTTTTTTGCTCCATGGCCCGAAGAATTCAGCACCATTCCTATACCCGATCGCTTCTCGTCATTGTACAAAATGTATCCAGTTGCTGCAGCCGCATTCCTTTTGGGGATTTAAAAATTCACATTACATTCAACATTCCCTTCCCTTCATTTTCAATGCCTGTAGTGTCATCCTATATTATGTCCCTTAAGAATAGAGCTATAAGAGTTTCCTCCATCAAAATTTCAATTTCCGGCATCCAGTTTTTCTACAACCTCATTTTTGGTGTACAGCTCTACACTCAGTAACTCACAAATTTCACTAATCCTGAAAGGGCTTCAACGATCAGAATCTCTTTCTCCCCCCTGCTTGCCTACCTATCACCATCAACGTACTTTCTTAAGCATTAGTAGCCTGCCTGGAGGAAGGGAAATCGAATCAGCCATGGATTCCAAGAGGTTTATTTCACAAAAATGGGTTTTGTTTTCCTCTCCTGCGTGCTCATGATCATTTGTTAAAGGTTGGCTAAACCTTCAAGTGGGCTATATTCAATACTAATCGCGGCATTGAGACTGGCTTGTTCTTTTTGGGGGTCTCACCCTCATCCAGTTGGCCAGGCAGCGAGCCCTCAAATCAAATTAGGTTTGATGCCAAATTAATGTGTATATACAACATACTTCTCTGTAAAATCGCATACTCCACATTATCCACAATAAATATTTATACTAAAACATTTTGTGATTGGTGTTTGTCCCAAACTACTGAAATAACTTTAGCATAACAGAGGCAGAAGTAGTAATATTACTATAGCTTATGTCAAAAGTCAGATTTATGATCATTTTGACCTTTTTTTGACCTTATATGTACGAAAATATGAATATATAATGAGGGGGCGTGGGTTTATGAATTTATGAATATATAATGAGGGGGCGTGGATTTTATGATTGTTACAAGACAGATATGCTTATTGAATATAGGCTTATATATGCCTATAAACTTATTGCACATCTTTTATAATATATGTACAAAAATCAGTGTTTAATATGTTATTTATGTAATCAGGGGATAGTGGGTACCCAAGTTTTTAAATGCTTATGTTAACTTATGCTTGGTGCAGACAACATTAAAGTCTTAGTATTTTTTTACATAAGACACTTAATGAAAAAAGAAAGTTTAAAATAGTGTATTAAAAGCAAAAAGAAAAAGCAAAAAAGAAAACAACTTATTCGACATTTAAAAGCATTTAAACAAACATTACACACAGAAATCACAGTACAACTTTGAGTGTTTTATCGTTTTAAAAAGGGTCAGACATATATGCTTATGGGATATATATATATATATATATATATATATATATATATATATATATATATATATATATATATATATATATACACTTACTGCATTTGTCCATATGTCCAAAAATCATTGTTTAATAAGACGCTTGAGGATGTTCAAAGGTTTGAGGCGCAGAGATTTTACATTTCATAGGTTTGGTGTATACATATTTTTACCAGGCAACGTTAAAAGCAAAAGATATTTTCACATATAAAAACCAATAGTTGAAACCGGAGAAAGTAGCGTATCACAAAAGCAAAAGAAAAAAAAAAACGAAAACAACTTATTTAAAAGGCGTTTTAACAAGTATTGCACACATAAATAACTGTACAACCTGAGCGTTATTCATTTTAAAAGTGTACCGCTAAACAAAACAAAACAGATATTAAATTAAATATTTATAAAAGAACAAAAACAAAACAAAATCGACCAATTTCTGAAAAAGCTCTCTCTCTTACCGTTTTCAAAAAAACTCCCCGGACAAACGCAGAAGTCCTGCCTGAATTCTCTCTCTCATACTTCTCTCTTCAAAGCAGAAGAATGACTGCAAAACTCGCTCTGTGACTTAAATAGGCGGCGTTTCCTTTGGCCCCGAACATGCGCGCAACTACCTATAGGTCGACTCACATGCGCGCACACATGAGCACAGACACTGAGACACCCCCACCCTACACTCCCACAGACACAGAAACATATGCAATGAACAGATAGGATCCTCGGTGTATTAAAAGCACAGATACCGTTTGTTAGAGGAAGGCACCCCACAGAGAAGGCTTGTGAAATGGGTGAATCTTGATGCCTTAAGGTCTGGTCTCAGCAGGATAGGCAAGCAACTGAATATAGTTTTCAATCAAAAAAGATTAGAAAGATGGCCAGAGGAAGACACCCTGCAGAGAAGCATGGTTAGGTGTAAAAAACCTTTCGGGTAGCAGACGTCTTGTCGGGCCGGGATGGAAAGAGTGATATTTATTTAAACTAATGTTTACACATCCTGATGAATGTCCTTTATAAGTTCTATTTTCGATATAGTCAAGTCATTATATATATATATATATATATATATATATATATATATATATATATATATATATATATATATATATATATATATTAGCTCAAAGAGCATGATGACACCAGAAATACTTTTTGATATGTGTATCTTGATGCCTTCGGGTCTAGGTATGAACCGAAAGTAGGGGTGTTTTATTTCAGCCTGAATATACAGCTGCATTCAAAAAGATTAGACTAGAACTGTTTTAAGAAAAAATAAAATAAAATTGAAATACGTATTATATTGCAAATAAAATAAAAGAGAAAAATATTGCAAGTGTTTTATCACAGCCAGTTTTTGAATAGCCTCCGATCAGGCTAATCACCAACAGCTTTGAATAGCTCTCAAACACGATCAAACTATTCTGATGGTTTTTCATTTTATTAAGAAGTTTTTACGGTTTAGATATTTTAAACTATATGAGCATAGTGTAGCGTTATGTTTGAACATCCTGAGGTAATGACCCATTTATAATTTATATTTTCTAAATATCGTCTATGTTATTTCAATGGACACGTGAGGGTGTGTGTGTATAAGGGTCAATTAAATAAAACAGAAGATGTGGTTATTGGGGGAAATAAACAAATAAAACCTCTAAAATGTTATAAAACAGATTGCATAAACGTTCACAAAACGAATGAGAATATTTTTCATTCGATTGTACATTTAATGAACAGAATGGGCCAATATGTGCTGAAAGCAGGCATCATTTACATAGTAAGTTAAACTCCGCTGAAGTAGTTTTATTGGGGGTAGTTGTTACACCATCGTGAAAATCGACTTTTATGGGCATCCGTTTTCCTGACCCGGCCCCCGAGTGGTTACGACCGCCTCGACGATATAAACACGACTATCAGGACATGTAAACAATTCTGAAAAAAGTCTGAATCCTTTAAGAAGGAAGCAAGCAAGCACGCTATCAAGATAATGGACAGTGCACCGATCAAGAACACTGATCTGTTACACGGTACGTAACTCTATGTTTAATGTTTAAATAATGTTTTGACTCTGTGCGAAAAACGATGTTAATTAAATTCTAGGGATTATAAATGTAACGTTTTGAAAATCGTATGTAAATGTTAATATGTAAAAATGTTTGAAATGCGTTTTAACTCAGAGCGTAGGTCTGTATGTGTTAGAAATGTTTGTATGGCTAAATACATACTTTAACGTCGAGAATTTTATTTATGTATTATTTTATGTTGTTATTATTATTATTATTATTATTATTATTATTATTATTATTATTATTATTTATTTATTTATTTATTTATTTTTCATATTTACAGATATCGAGGAACTTATAGAAGAACAGTTAAATTCATATGAAGAGGTAGTGACTGAGTCGCACAACGACCAGACGACTATATTCCCACTATCCCCCACATGGCTTCTAGAGGCTAGGGGCTATAACGGTATGTGTCATACATTTTACTGCCGCTAGACCTAAATATCGCGATCTTTTTTCTCTAAGTATTCATGACGACTTTAAATTACAGAACTTGGCCTCGGAGAGAACATTCAACAAGAGCTAACGGTCCCCGTGTTTGACTCTGATGTCTTTTTAAGTAATCCTTCAGTGGCGGTAGAATCATCTAAAAGTGAGTAAAAACGGTCATGTTTTATTTAAAGTGGTGACTATTACTAACTATATTTATGTCTGTTTTTGATTATTAATAGTGTATACATATATATCATTATTATATACTTGGATATTAAGTTATGTATAATTATTACGGATTAAATACATTATTTTAAAATTATTTTATTATATATTTCATTTTTAAAAAGACGTATCTGTTTCATACAGTTTTAGAAGCGGACTACGTTGAAGACCCCTCTCAACTGGAAGAATGCTTTAGGACATCTTTCAGTGACCTGCCGTCTGACTCAGAAGTGTGTAAAAGTAAGAACAGTATTGTTTTATAGATTAATAAAATATGCTTGTTCGTTTATAAGTAATATTATTTATTTTAGGTTAATAAAACATTCATATTCAACCATTTATATTATTTTAGAAAAGCCTGAAAAAACCCCAAGGAAAGATGTGGCCAGTACATCGGAGGGCATAGATGTACAGACGAGGACGTCCTTAGGCCCCCCCAATAACCAACACAAATCTGAAAAAAGACCTCTCAAAAGTAAGTAACTATTTAAAAATGAAGCATTTTTAAAAATGTATGTTAAATATTTCATTAAACATCTGTTAATGTATTTTGGTCTGATTGTATATTTTGATATATTTTCATTTAGAACGACCCACTAGACCTGCTCTTATTGTATCCAGCGATTCTTCAGAGGACGAAACACCAGTCATCAGGGACCCTAAGTCTAAAAGACCCCGTAAAATTTCCAGAAGACTGCCCAGTTCACCGAGACCAAGAGTCACCCCACCAGTCTTAGAAGAACCTCAAAGGCCAAGACCAGCGCAAGCCTCATCTTCGACTACTAGGTATCACAGCGTCGAGATACTGAAACATGTAGAACTGACAATAGATCAGCTTATATACAGACATCCCGCTATTAGGGCTCTAGTTTCTGACCCTGAGGTGGCTCAGAATATACAAACCTTAATAACCCTGCTGAAAACTCTAGGCTTTTTGAAACAATAACTTGGTCATTGTAGAGCCAATAATGGAACCCTTTCGAAAAAAAACTTGTAAGAGGAAACATTTGGAATTTACTGTTGATGTTGATTCTGACAATGATGATGCTGTGGCTGTTGTTCAAAAAAATAAAAAGGTTTCAATTGATCCGAGTCAAACTGTGTCAAATTCTGTGTTTAATTCTATAATCATTCCCCAAAATACCTTAAATACAAATCCTTCAACAAGCTCTCATACACCTAGTATATCTCCAACCCAAAATAATTTAGGAGGTTTTGAGATTTTTGACCAACTAGACAAACTATTAAATGACTTAAATCATAACTCATATAATTTACCGTCAATCAGGGCTCTGATTGATGAAATTTCTACAGATAGTCCCCCCATAAATGACACCAACCCCAATATGTACACTAATAACTCCCGTGCCCCAGGTTTATTAACGATGCTACCTTGACTCAGATCAATTTTGACTCTTTGGATAAGCTTTTGCAAGAAATGTCTAGAGAAAAGCATGTTACTACAGAGAGTGTAGTTGATATGGAAAACCAGATAGGGAAAGGCTTAAACAGGGGTCTTGCCAAGATGATTCTTTTAGCATAAAACCCCGGGGTGGTGTATTACATGATGATCAAGTGGCTGGTCCTTCTGGTTTACAGGCCCCCATAGGGATAGCGATGGTGTTAGAATTGGGGGAAGGTGTACAGCTTAGACATAGACCGATGTTTAACAATATCGAATTGAAACACCCTCTTAACTTTACACATTTGTATGATTTGAATTCCTATGCTGAAGTTTTTACTGTGCTGCATGAAACGTTAGAGAATATGTTGAGTGAGGTTTCTAGAACGTTAAGACCTGCAGACATTGTGCAGCTTGAATTAAGAGCCGGATCCTTAGATATACCTGTGTATGTAAAATGACTGGAGACAATTTAAGTCTAGACGATTTTCTCAGTCAGATTGAAGCTCTCCTTCAAAGTCATAGTGAAATTTTGGCTGATGACTCTTTAATGTTGATTGTCCAGGTTATAAGGTGTCCTGAAGGAGGGGTCTAAGGAGAGGTTTGCAGACCTTAATGAAAAGTGAGCTTATTAGAAAAAAGCCAAACATCTGATTATATGTTACAACAGAGACAATCAATTATGTTTTGCTTACAGCGTTCTGAGCTTGTTATTTCCAGAATTCAGGGATGCCTATGATATGTGTATGGCTGAGGCTTTAAAACTTCAACAGCGTGTGGGGTTAAGTGAACATCAGATGGTTTCGTTTGCTGACATAGATAAATTTGAACAGGCTCTGGATGTTAGAATCGTGGTGTGGTACAGATGTCCTCAAAAGGACGTGTTCCTGAAACACCAAACAGATACTCGACCAAAAAACAAAACTGTATTTCTGTTTCTTCATGAGAATCATTTCTACGGTATTGTTAACTTGAAAGGTTTTCTGGGCACCGCCTATCTGTGCAATTACTGTTACACAGCCTACAGTAACCGATCTGGACATCGTTGTGAGGGACATTGTAATGTGTGTTTTTCACCAGCCTGTAATAGCGAGTCCTCTGTAAAGGTAAAATGTAATGATTGCAATCGTTATTGTCGATCACAGCGTTGTTATGATGAGCATAAGATTCTTCGAGATAAAGCCAACAGTGAAAAACAGTTCTCTATGTGTGACATTTTAAAACTGTGTACAAGTTGTTATTCTCTCTATAAATGTGACCCTACTAAAACTACGGCTCATAAATGTCCTAGTCCCTACTGCAAGATATGTAAGGCTGTGTTGTTACCTCACACTGATCACAAATGCTTCATTCAAGTGCCAAAACCTTATGAGCCCACAGATAAATATGTGTTTTATGATTTTGAATGCCGGCAGGAAGATGGCTTACACATTCTGAATTATTTGTACTGCATGCACATGGATGGTGAATCATGGTTTTGGGAGGGTGAGGCTTGTGTGAAAAAGTTTTTCGAAAGGTATCGCAGACCCTGTTACGCAGGCTATACTTTCTTGGCACACAATGCAAAGTCGTATGACAGTTATTTACTGATTAATTATTTAGTTGCCAACGGTGTTAACCCTCATATCATAGCTCAGGGTAGCAAGTTAATGTGTTTTACAGACGAGGCTTTTAAGATGCGCTACATTGATTCCTATAACTTTATGCCCATGAAGTTAAGTGCAATGCCTTCAGCTATGGGATTTGAAGCCAGAAAAGGATATTTTCCTCATTTTTCAATACTCTT
This sequence comes from Acipenser oxyrinchus oxyrinchus, assembly GCA_030684275.1. Taxonomy (NCBI): domain Eukaryota; kingdom Metazoa; phylum Chordata; class Actinopteri; order Acipenseriformes; family Acipenseridae; genus Acipenser; species Acipenser oxyrinchus. The sequence goes on along the minus strand of CM060273.1, from coordinate 12,691,778 downwards.
GAAAACCAGAATTACGTTGGGCCCTATCCTGAACCCCATTACTATGGTGTTCAACAAATGATGTCTAAAGAACGTGATGACTTTTACAAATGGTACGATTCGATTAAGAATGGTATTTTTAATTTCAGAAATGAAATAGCTTTCTACTGCAAAAATGATGTTGAAATTTTGAAAGAGGCCTGTATCAGATTCCGTACAGAGGTTTATGCTATAGGACAGATAGACCCCTTCCAATGTACTACAATTGCTTCACTGTGCATGGCTATGTATAGAAGTAAATTTATGCCTAAAGACACAATAGCTATCGTTCCTCCAGACAATTACAGTGACCAACAAAAAGCTTTTCAAATGCATCAATACAATGGTTAATGTATGTATCTGAAACTGAAAATGTTTTCATTCAACATGCTTTAAACTATGGAGAGCTTAAAATAGGGCCCTTTTTCTTGGACGGGTATGCTGTAATTAATGGTAAGCGTCACGGCTTTTGAATTTGCAGGGTGTTTTTCATGGTTGCCCCAATGCTATGATTCCGCCGATGTAAACCCCTTAAGCAAAGTATCCTGCGGTACGATGTATCATCACTTTGATGAAAAGATTGAAACATTGCAAAAGGTTTACGGGTTGGAAGTCAGAGTTATTTGGGAGCATGAATGGAACGCTCTGAAAAAACAGCCTCAAGTTCGCGATTTTTGGTTCGCTCTGATTTTCCAGAGCGTATCAATCCTCGTGAGGCTCTGTTTGGGGTCGTACAAATGCCATTACATTACATTATGTGGCCCAGGAAAATGAAAGGTTGGAATACTTTGATTTCACTAGCTTGTATCCCTTTGTCAACAAAACAAAAGTGTACCCTGTAGATCACCCAACCGTAATCTACCATAATTTTCAGGACTTGAGGCAGTACTTTGGCTTGTTCAAATTAACTGTTCTGCCGCCTAGGGTCTTTTTCCCCATACTGCCTGCAAGAATCTGCGGCAAATTAATGTTTACCCTCTGCCGTTCTTGCGCTGAAACACTAAACCAGACAGGTGTATGTAACCATACCTCTGGAGAAAGAGCCTTGACAGGAACATGGTGCAGTGTAGAGGTAGTCAAAGCTCTTGAGAAAGGTTACAAAGTGTCTAAAATACACGAAGTTTGGCATTTTCCTCAGAAATCTGACACTCTCTTTACAGACTACATTAATAGCCATCTCAAGGGGAAACAGGAAAGTTCAGGTTACCCCTCTCATTGTACCGATGAGGTGAGTAAAGAGCGTTATATTGATGAATATTTTCAGAAAGAGGGGATTCAATTAGATCCTCAAAACATTAATGTTAACCCTGCTAAAAGACAAATCTCCAAACTATCCTTAAATTCCTTTGGGGGAAATTTGGACAGAAACCTAACCACCTCTCTACGAGCTTGGTTAAAGATCCTGACCTGTTTTTCCATTATCTCTTTTCAAAAAGATATCATGTTTCTCATTTTTGTTTTGTAAGTGATACGGTGGCGCTGGTTCAGTGGCGTTATGCTTCTGAAACCTATACACCCCCTGGTAATGTAAATGTCTTCATAGCAGCGTTTACAACCGCTTACGCCCGGCTAGAGCTCTATAACCTCATGGATCGCCTGCAGAGTCGTTGTCTGTATCATGATACGGACTCTGTGATCTTTGTCAGTAGACCCCATGCTTGGCGTCCAGAACTTGGCGATTATCTTGGAGATTTAACTAGCGAGTTGAACCCGGGGAATACATTACAGAGTTTGTGTCAGGAGGGCCTAAAACATATGGATACGTCACAAACAGAGGAAAAACATGTCTCAAAGTAAAGGGTATTACCCTAAACTACGAGAATTCCAAATTAATTAACCTCGCTTCATTAAAAGACCTAGTTCAAAACTTTGTGAATCCTGATAGAAACACCCCTGCAGAGCATATCATGATTCGAGGCTCCCAGATTCACCGTAATAAAAAAGAATTTCAATTGGAAAACAAACCACTCCAGAAAACTTTTCAGATAGTATACAATAAGAGAGTCTTGCTGTCTGATTACACATCTCTTCCTTATGGCTACTGAAGACGGCTTTGATATTAGGCTAACCGTACCTTTTGCCGCTATAATATCAGGGCCCTCCAATTCAGGCAAAAGTTACTTTGTGAAGCAGCTTTTAGAAAACTCTCAACAGATCTTTTCCCAAACCCTGAGAATATCATATGGTGCTATAGCTGCTGGCAACCATTATACAACGAATTGGCACTTAAATTTAAAAATTTAAAATTTATTGAAGGCATACCGTCTTCATTAACCGATGATAATTTAATGCCTCCTAACAAAATCAATTTAATCATTATAGATGACTTGATGGAGGCAGCTAGCGAAAATGATGAAATACAGAAAGCTTTTACAAAATACGTTCATCATAGGAATTTATGCGTGCTGTATTTGGTTCAAAATTTATTTTTCAAGGAAAAATGAGCCGTACCATTAACTTGAATGCCAATTACATTATTCTGTTTAAAAACCCCAGAGATAAACTTCAAATCAACACGCTAGCCCGACAGATGTACCCGGTAACTCCAAGTTTTTCTTAGAAGCGTTTGAAGATGCCACAAAAAAACCCTATGGTTATCTTTTAATAGACTTAAAAGCACAAACCCCCGAAGCATACCGTCTAAGAACTGGTTTATTTACTCCTGATTGGCCAGTTGCTTATATCATGAGAAATACCAAGACAAAACACTTATAAACGACTTGTTATTGCGCTAAAACTTTTATTTATCTAGACTCTTCAACAACGCATCATGTCCGCTAGAATAAAACGTAACCTCCATCTCTTAAAGAGCATAGTTTGCGGCTCTGCTCCTCAGAGAAGAGCAGTCTTACGAGACGCCTCTGACGATTTTATCAAATCTATTGTTGAAATTGCCTTAAACGCCTTAAGGGGTAACATCCCCTTGACCTCGAGTCAGTTAAACACTCTCAAAAAGCAGCGTGTTATAAAGAGCCTATGTAATAAGAACCATTCAATTAAAAAGAAGAAAAAACTGTGAATCAGAGTGGTGGTTTTATTGGTGCTTTAATAAGGATTGCTCTGCCTTTTTATCAGGACTCTTAACACCTCAAAGTTAATTTGTAAAATGACTCACTCCCAGAAAATGTTTCTGGTACCGCAACATCAACTCGATAGACTTCGACAGCCTGAGCCACAACGCCCGAACCTATTAAAAAGCAGTTGAAAGCAGACTTGACTCTGAAATGAAAAGCATTCTACTTAGAACTGACATCAGTGACAATGAGAAAGTTAAACTATACACCAGCTCCTTACAGAGATATCTAGCCTTGATTAAACAGAGTGAAAAAGAGCTTAATACCCTGACTTTGATTACACCTCCCTCTGTGGAAATGGCACAAACTGATGCAGAATCTGAATCTAAGGTTGTGACTGATGTTATGAGTAGCGTCCCTCCAGATCTAAGAAAAATGCTAAATTTATTTTAAACGCAATGTCTCAGAATGCTTTGGTTACCTCATGGAATGATCAAGGGGAATTCATTCTTAGGGGCAAGAACATTAGAGGGTCGCATATGGTTGATTTAATCAGGGCCGCTACTGGGAATACCAACATCCCTGAACATAGGCTACCTGTAGGATGGGTTGAATTCATCAAAGGTTTGGCTGTGATAAATGTCCCTTATTCTACAGTGCCTAATTCTCAAACACGACAACTCTTAGAAGCCTGTAAAAAAAGACTGCTCTTTGGTGGGAAACCTCAATCACGTTCTCAAAAACAGCATAAACAATCATATTAACAGTCTCTGGCAGAGCATTGGCAAAACGCATTTCAAGACGCATATTACCATTTTTTACTAAGGAAAAATGATCTCCACATTCTTGGTCAGGGGTCAAATCAAAGGCATAGAGCGCATAGCCTCTAATAAAGTCTGACCGATCAATTATCAGCGGTTTGTCTTTGAGATGTCTACCCGTGGCTTGTATTAGACTGTAATATTCCCGGACGGGGTTGTGTCCTGCTGTATAGTCAGGTTGTAAAGGTTTTGAGGGGACTTGTTCACCATCGACGTACATAGCTATAAAGTTCCCAGCAAAGTGTTTAAAGTTAAAAGGGTTTTTAGCGTAGGAGCCGCTAAAAGCGTCATTATCTGTTAAACCAATAACTACAAACTTTGGTAACTGCCTGTGGCAATGTGCCCCGCCCCTGTGTGCATGTGTGTGTTATATGTTGTATGTTGCGTGTGTTAATGTTGGTGTATAGTCATTGGGACACGGGATATAAACGGGTCTGTGTTTCACGTGTATTTAAAGATGTAATTGTATTTAGGCACGGGATTGCACATCACTTCACGTGCAGATAAAATGTGTATAATGTGTGTCACGGGGTTGCACTTAATTCACGTGCTGGGATTCAAGTGAATAATTAATTAGTAATTGAATCCCAGCACAACAGTATATATAGATGCACGTTTGACTCACTCGTGGTTGGGTGTTCGTGAGTGGAGAACGGGTGAGAGAGAGAGGAGAAAGAAAGAAAGAAAGAAAGAAAGAAAGAAAGATTGGCTTTGCTTCACTCACCGTTTGTCTGTCTGTTTACTGTTTAGTCCGTTTTGTTTATATATTTATTTTGGCGAAAGTGCCTTGTCCTGTTTCTGTTTTGTGTACAAACCTTTTATTTTCTGTTTAATTATTAAATGCTGAGCGCGATCATGCGCTCAGCGGCATCAAAACCCCAAGTCTTTGTTTATTTATTTCCTGGCTCTGGTCTGACGTCACCCACTCTGGCCGTCTTTGTGACACTGCCCCAGAAACAAATTCTCCTGATTACATACCCTGCTCCCTCTAGGAACACTAAAAACTTTCATAGCCACTCTATCTATAGGATATTTTGCATTAGAGGCCATCAAGGCCTGAGCGTGAGCGATTCTTACCTCCGGGGCTATTTTTACTTTTTTAATATAGAGAGAGGCTTCTAAAATTTTAAGTTTGAACGCCTCTGCGGCATCAGACATTAAACAAAAAGTGTTACTGGCCCTCACCATTTTAATTTTCAGGTCAATTCCATTTAACATGAGTTTTTCTTGAAAAAATATATCCGAGTGCAATGGTCCTAAAAGTTCAACTGTATGGCTTAATCTGGTAAAAGCATGTCGTTTAACTAAACCTTCATTACCCCCTGCAGGATCAGTCTCATCCATGTGTCCTGGGGTATCTTTGTAAAACAAGCCGGCTGTGAATTGAGATTCTAGGGTGTCCTTACTAAAGTTTAACATTGCTTCTATAATGCTACGGTAAGGATAAGTATTACTGCTTTGACTAATTAGGCGGTCTCCTAAAGTTACATCCACTTGTGAAAACATGGTAGCTACGGGGTAATTGATAATACCAGCTAAGCTGTCTGCAGCTAAATCAGTGCCATCAGCCTTAGTAATTTTGCATGAAAGTCTTAAAAGAGTATTATTCAAATCAAGATAATCTTCCCCATTCCCCGCTATGTAAAATTCGAGCGGAGCTGTGTCAGACAAGGCAGACAGGGGGGGAATTTCCACATAAAGGTTTTTTTCAATACTTGTTTGGGTATAAGGGATGGTAAACAGATCCAATTCTGATTTCACACATTCTTGAGACATATGATGTACCAGAGTCATGATTTAAAAGATGTTTCTGTTTTTCTTTGTACCGTGAGTCTTTGGTTTCTTGCTCCTTCTCTGGTTGCCGCTACTAAATGACCTGTATGTATGGGGTTTAGCCTTTTTGTGATGATGATGGCGAGATCCCGGGGGTTTGCTACGTTTTCGCTTGTAGCCTGTGGACATCACCATCAATCCCTCCCTGGACTGGCTGTTGTTGTGGCTAGGAGGGTTATGACTTGTTAGGACATTTGACACTACGTCACTAACAATATTTTTAGCGGCTGATTTAAAATGAGGTTTAACTATTTCAAAACCCCTTCTAAGTAAAGGTAAAGCTTTTCTGAAAAGACTTCGAAAAATACCCCCTATACCCGCTCCATACATCACAGGAGCTCCAGAAAATCCTGGCAAACCATTACCAGCTTGATTTTTGTAATAATTAATATAAGGATTGACATATCCATGAGGTCTCATTTTTCTTTTCAATTAGGTGTAAAAAAGAGGCTTTACAGGTCGGAAATGCAACTTCACTACAACCTTCCCAAAACGGAATGGCACTAACTTGTTTTGATCCGTCTTAATTTGTATAGTTATAGTATCAAAGCTGGTCTTGCTGAGGGGTACGTAATGAGGTCTGTCGTAAGTTACCGTGATTATATCGTTGTTTTTGCCTTTAATAGGGACACACCTTAGAAGAGGCACGTAACTATCTCCAACGGCTTGATGTGTAATGATATCTGTATAGACATACATGGTGTAAAAACCTGCTCGGATATCGGCGGGATAGATGGTCCTCAAATGAGCGGTATACAGTTTAGCCTCATTAGGCCCCAATAGTCCAATAGTTTCACCTTTTATAGTCTCACGAAATCCCAACATTTGTCCGAGTTGTTCTTGGGCAAAAATCACAAATGGAGTAGTACTTTCTATATAAATTCTTCTTTCTATAGGTTTATATACTAATTTCAAATCATTTTTATATTGTTCATCAGGAGCCTTGTCACCTTTATGATCTAGTCCTTTTCCGAGCAGGACATCGTTCATGGTCGTTATTACATCCTGAAGGGTCTCATAATATCCTTTAGGGATAGTATAATCACGTTTTATGGCCTTTTCTATTTCGAAAGTAATAAAACTGCTGTCATTAAGGTTTATATTATCCCAGGTATGGGAGTATTGAATCTCTGCTAAGCAAACTTCCCATTTTCCCGGTAGATTCATTGTTTTAACCAACTTGGTAGTAAAATCGGCTATAGCGTTTTTAGGGAAAACATCCTGTGAAGCGTTACTAGGCAGAGTCACATAAAAAGAGTCTTGAGACATCTTGAATAATGTTTTAAGTGTAATTAAATACACCCAGGACTTGTTAAATCTTTAGATCCACCATCTGATGCCCTGCGACCCAACTGTTACATTTTTCAGGCCAGCCGCCCATTTTATGAGATAAGACTTTTACCGTTTTCCTTTTTCTCAGCAACTATCTTCTCTATCCTAAACAACCTATCAGTCTTGACATTTATTTTTGCAATTCTGGTTCATAAAAGGTGCCGTTTATAGCCTCTCCATCATAATCACATAGTTTATACACCGGTGGAAATCTTGGTATACATTCTGTTATAGTAAAAATCTCTGCCGTAACGTCTGTTCATAGCCTTTTATAAAGGGAGCTCTTAACTTTGAAATTCTGACGTTATCACCGACTGTAAACTTAAACTTTATATGTTTAGGGCCTTTCTTCTTAGAGTATAAAGTTTTAAACACTTTAAATGAATTGTCTTCATTAACTTCTGAAGGTTTCATTTGAATACTACGGTGAAAGGAGTTATTATATGCCTGTACCATTTCTTGTAGTTTATCCATATACTTGTGAGTGTTAAAGGCGGTGAAATATTTCCACATTTTTGTTTTCAGAGTCCTGTTGTATCTCTCAACAATAGAGGCTTTTAGTTCACTCCCCGTGGTAAAGTGTAGAATATTATGTTCTTTTAGCATGCTCTGAAATGCTCTGTTTAGAAATTCAGTCCCTTTATCAGTTTGTAGTTTTTTAGGTTTCCTACCCGTGCTGAGGATCCTCTTGAACGCCTCGGTCACCGTGTTAGATGACTTATTTTTCAGAGGTATTACCCAGGCATATTTGGATAAGATATCTATACATGTTAACATGTACTTGTAACCTCCATTTTCTTTTGACAAGTTAGACATATCCACTAAATCAGCTTGCCACTGAGTATCGATATTAGATACAAATACGGTGTTTCTTTTAAAGTTTATTCTAGAGGGCTTATGTAACGTATATGAGTCTTGCTCTGATAAAAAAGTCTGTTAGAGCCCTCTCAGAGACTTTAGGACCGTCAGGCCCCAGAGCCCTTTGAAGAGTTTGTAAACCCCCTAAACCCCCAGGATTTGAGGGATCATAGTATATTTTTTTCATACGATGAAGTGACATCTTTAACCAAAATAACACAACTGCACCAAGTCTGTAGTTCAAAAGGTTTTTTATTCAAATTTTATCATAACACCTCTGAGACACGTGTGAAGTTCAAAAGTTTTATTCACATTTTATCAAGAAGATTAGGACATTTTAGAAGACATATAAAGTTTTTACACAAACATTCATGGTTAGTCACTAAGTAATCCACTACATTTTGTACAACGTTTGATATATCTTCATCTCTTAAAAACCTAGCCAGGTTATAAAAACAGACATCAGTTACATAAGCATACAAAACAATGATATGTATACATTTGCAGTCTTCTATATCGTCAAACATTTTTGGTAATATATTCATTAAAAATGTATTTAAGGGGCTACAGTGTTTTACATGTGTATCTACCAACTCATGCCATTCTTGAGCATCAACATCTTTATGGATTAAATCAGTTACACTTTTTAAATTGTTGAACATTTTAACATTTACGGGGATCAGGTTTTGAAAGAGTCTCTTACAAGCCACTTTCTCAGCTATTAACTCAAACAACAGCCCCTCCATGGTTTTCCTCAGTTTTGCCGGAGTCTGGACGTTCCCCATTTTCAAAGTCATAGGCTCCGTAATAAGCTAAAGGAGCTTGGGGGTTAGTAAAACTGCGATGGTAGAAAGCTTTGGTTATTTTGTTGACAATGTCTCGGGTCTTGTCATCCAGGGCTTCTTGTAGATGGCTCAGTTTACGTCTAATGCTGTGTTCAGGTCTTAGCTCTGTTAAAATATCTTCCACCAGTTTCTGAAGTTTTGTCAAAGACGGATGGAAATTGAAACAAGCTAGAGCTTTAGCCACCAGAAGCTTCAGCCACGGACGTGTATTTTTCTAGTATTTCTTCAAAATGTTGATCGAAATAATCGGGGTCCGCTTCATAAAGGCAACTGTGTCTCAGCTGGCTCGGTGGTCAACTTCAAGCAGCGACAATTTTTCACCATATCACGGTCAATGATCACTTCCAATAGAGAAGCCAGGAGACCCCTAGAGATCTTTAATACTTTTTCAAAAGAGATGCCTAAAGGACCGTCGACGTTGTCAGACTCTGCAGGGTTGAGGAGGGGAACATTTTCAAAGTCTTTTATAAGCTTGGTCATTTCTTCAGTGGTCCAATCCATCTCAAGAGCATTAATTTCAAGAATGGCATTTTCAGAGAAGTATCTAAAGTTTGCAGAAGACATGGCGTCAGACTCCTTCAATCATAAAAGGTGTGTGGGGGGCCCCTTTAGTATGTTCCCTAAGATCAGGTGACAGCCTATGAGGGGTGAGGACACCTCTGGCCCCTGGAGATCCTTTGAGACAGCCTATCAGAGATCCATGATTGGGTCCAAGGGGTAACGCCCCCCTAGGGGCGTTTTCTGAGTTACCCCCAAACATCCGCCCCCTCTCTCATTTCGGTCTATTTTCAGTTCAGGCCACAGAGGAGTATGTACTGAGCGCAGAGGATCCTTGGGACAGATGCTTAAAGACCCCTTGCTTGGACTCTCTTGAACCTTTTTTGCAGTCCGTGGTTTCTTCAGCCTCTGCGGAAGGGCTAATGTGCATTTTTTTAAAGGCTTTTATAAGTTCAGACATTTGCCGGTCCTCAAGAGCCACTTTCTCAGAGCAGAAACTAACGAAGGCATGAGACATCTTGTGTAACACCCTAATAAACTGCACAAATATTTTCCTCCTTTTATGAGGTCTGAAAAACATGCCCAGACTTGCCCATTTAAAAAACCCTCGTAGTTTCGATCATTTCAACCATTTGCTCAAACACATAACCATCATGATTCTCAGAACCCCGGTAAGCTTATTTCTTATTTTATTTATTAATGTTTTAAGAAAAACATTAATAAATTTTTATTTCAAACTCTTTACATTTATAAATATTTAATGTTTATAAGCGCTTGTGAAATACATAGAGGTCTGCTTAAATATATATATATATATATATATATATATATATATATATATATATATATATATATATATATATATATTCCATACTCCTATATAAAATCCCCGCCCACCTCATTATATATTCATAAATTCATAAACCCACGCCCCCTCATTATATATTCATATTTTCATACATATAAGGTCAAAAAAAGGTCAAAAGGATCATAAATCTGACTTTTGACATAAGCTATAGTAATATTACTACTGGCAGAAGTGTTAAAGGGACTAGGAGCTCTTAAAATAAACAAATCCTCTGGGCCAGATGAGATCCTCCCAATAGTACTCAAAGAAATGAAAGAAGTTATTTACAAACCACTAACCAAGATCATGCAACAGTCTCTTGACACAGGGGTTGTACCGACAGACTGGAAATTTGCAAACGTAATACCGATCCACAAAAAGGGAGACAAAACCGAACCAGGTAACTACAGACCAATAAGCCTGACTTATATTATATGTAAACTTATGGAAACTATAATAAAATCTAAAATGGAAAATTACCTATATGGTAACAGTATCCTGGGAGACAGTCAGCATGGTTTTAGGAAAGGGAGATCGTGTCTAACTAAACTGATTGAATTTTTTGAGGATTGTGGCAAAGTGGTGAGTGGATACAGGTGAGTGCAGTGCAGGTACAAATCACACAGACAATTACTAACAGGTGCAAGGATGTTTATTGAGAAATGACTACAATGTATAAAGCCTTAAGGCAAACACCTGTAAATAATAATGCTGAAAGTGATTACAGCGGCATGTATTACTTCAGTTTTGTAAAATCCCACAGGTTTGACCCGCAACCAAAAATTCCAGTTTTATCACCCACACAAAACACAAAGACATAGACACAGTTCCTACGATGCGTGATTTAAGTGCTTGTGGTGAAAAACAGTTCTCAGTGGAAAGTGAAGTGCAAAGCAGCAAAGGTCATTCAAAATGATCTAGACAGCATTCAGAACTGGGCAGACACATGGCAAATGACATTTAATAGAGTAAAGTGTAAGGTATTGCACGCAGGCAATAAAAATATGCATTATAAATATCATATGGGAGATACTGAAATTGAAGAAGGGATCTATGAAAAAGACCTAGGAGTTTATGTTGACTCAGAAATGTCTTCATCTAGACAATGTGGGGAAGCTATAAAAAAGGCCAACAAGATGCTCGGACATACTGTGAAAAGTGTTGAATGTAAATCAAGGGAAGTAATGTTAAAAATTTACAATGCATTAGTAAGACCTCATCTAGAATATTGTGTTCAGTTCTGGTCACCTTGTTACAAAAACGATATTGCTGCTCCAGAAAGAGTGCAAAGAAGAGCAACCAGAATTATCCCGGGTTTAAAAGGCATGTCGTATGCAGACAGGCTAAAAGAATTGAATCTATTCAGTCTTGAACAAAGAAGACTACGCTGTGATCTGTTTCAAGCATTCACAATTCTAAAAGGTATTGACAATGTTGACCCAGGGGACTTTTTCGAGCTGAAAAAGAAACAAGGACCAGGGGTCACAAATGGAGATAAGATAAAGGGGCAGTCAGAACAGAAAATAGGAGGCACTTTTTTACACAGAGAATTGTGAGGGTCTGGAACCAACTCCTCAGTAATGTTGTTGAAGCTGACACACTGGGATCCTTCAAGAAGCTGCTTGATGAGATTCTGGGATCAATAAGCTACTAACAACCAAACGAGCAAGATGGGCCGAATGGCCTCCTCTCGTTTGTAAATGTTGGTGTCAAGTATTAAAAAAAAATACTATCTGCAAAATAGTATTTACTAATTTCTATTGATAATATATTTCTGGCAAGCTATTTTATATTTGTATTTGAAATACATTTGGAGACCACTGTTGTCTATTTAAATATGTTCCGTGACTATGTTGCCATCCTTGGCATTCACTGTTAACCGAAAGGTTTGTGGTTTGAGCTCACCCAGGCACTCTTTTTTATATTAAACTGGCCAGCCAGATTGCCTTCCCAGGCGGCCTTCTCCTCAAGAGACACTAAGCTTCTAATTTCTCTAGTCGTGAAGGGTGCGGTGGCCAAGTGGTAAGGTTTTTGGTCCCGTAAATTGAAGATCACGTCTTCAAACCCCGTCTGTACCTAGTTGCTGTCATTGAAACACTATTTTTTGCTTCTAGCGGAAATAAAAAATGTTAACGTGGATTTTGTAATTTAATTCAGAAAAAAGGAAGCACTAGGATTTGAACCGGGGAACCTCTTGATCTGCAGTCAAATGCTCTACCACTGAGCTATACCCCCGAGTTATTAGCCTACTCCAGCTATGCCCTTTTCTGCCAAGCACAACAAACGGTGCCGAGCTGCAGTTTCAGAAATGCAACCTATCAATGGCTAGTTATTTTTTACCTTTTGTCCCGCAGCAATATTTTTCAACAAAACATTCAAGAAGTATTGTATAAGGTCTGTCAAGTAATAGAATAACACGCTGTTATACATGTATCTCTTTGAAAACACTAAGCGAAATAGATAATAATCAGAAAATGCTTAGCGTTTTTTATTTCAAGAAATTAAACTAAATACAAAATATAGTGTTGAACAGAGAGAGAAGCTTTATGGTTTCTGAAGTACGTTATAACGTTCCCCAAACTGTTCTGAAAACAAGGACACTAAGTCCAAGATGCCACTGTAACACATTTTTTAGTGCATTTTGTTTTTATTGAAAGAGAGTCAAATACAGCCAAAAAATGTCTGGTCCTGCGGGAGCATCCCACTGAAAAACGCTCGGTCCTTTAAAGGGTTTAGCAAAAGGTGGTTTGCTTGAGCTCACCCTAGAAAAGTGGTTGTTATTTTATTTTTTAATATATTAAATTGAAAGCCACAGCTTGCCTTGTCAGACGTCTTTGACAGATTATTTAAGAAACGCCATGCTTTGCATTGTTACGACAGTGTGGCGGAGTGTCCTGCCCCTATATATTTATTTATTATTTTTTGTATTTTTGTTTGCGGCGCAGTTAAAAGCGCAGCGTATTTGTTATTGTTTTTATATTTAAAAACCTTGTGAGGTTGCTGCCCCTATATATTTATTTATTATTTTTTGTATTTTTGTTTGCGGCGCAGTTAAAAGCGCAGCGTATTTGTTATTGTTTTTATATTTAAAAACCTTGTGAGGTTGCGTGGCTGATCAGCTACTGATTATTTAACTAGCTGACAGTCACGCATCCTTACTAAACTCGTGCAGACTGTGGCCGAGGAGTAATAAGATAATTAACGGCTAGTTAACCCCTCGGCCAGAGTATAAGAACCTGCAGCTGTCCGTGCTGCGGGGGAGAGTGTACAGAGGAGAGTACGGGAAAACACGGGAGAGCCAGCGAAAAAACAATTGCTATATATAAAAATATACTTGTTTCTGTTTGTTTGGCCATCTTGCCTTTTTGTTTTGTGTTTTGTTGTCTGTTTAAATCTGTTGTTTTTGTTTATTTAGTTAATAAATATGCTGACCGCAGTAGCGTTTCAGCTTTCACCCGCCCATCCACTGTTTTGGTTCAGTTACTTCCTGGTCCGTGGCGTCACCACACCTCCCCACTGCAAGCCATCCTGCCACATATGGTGTCCTGCGTGGGACAAACAACGCCTCCATCAGCCGGACCAGGAAAGGAAAAAAAAAAAAAAAATGGGAAGAAGCGGCAGGAGAAAGCAGCAACAGCAGCAGGAGGCGCATCAAGAGCAGCGCGGGGCCGGTCATAGGTCCCGTCGCATCTCTACTACGCCGGATGTTTGCGTGGCCTGTCTGGATGAGGAAGGGTGGTGCTTCCTGTGTGGCGAGGTCAGGTATCTTCCACTCAGCCAGAGCCACGCATGGCAGGAGATGGAGGAGCCTGAGCATCCGGCGTCACGGGGAGAGGTCCCGCTTTCTAAGAGGCCGACGAGTTCACTCTCCTCTGAGGGAATCTGGGGCTGGCTGGTGGAGCCTGGGAGGAATGCTGAAGAGGCCCTCCCTGATGTGATCAACCTCCTGTGGGCCAGAGATGGAGAGCGATGGGAAGCCTGGGAAAAGCAACACTGCCCAGTGTCCCTCCCGGAGGTTGCGGACATGGTATTCCGCTACCTGGCTGCAGAGATGGCAGGGCTCCCACTATCTCCAGCTCCATTGGGAAAAGCCCCACCACTGCCATCTCCAGCGCCAGAGGGAGAGGAGCCATCGCTACTGTCTCCAACGCCAGAGGGAGAGGAGCCAGCTCTTCCATCTCCAACGCCAGAGGGTGAGGAACCCTCGCCACTGTCTCCAGCACTAGGAGCAGAGCAGCAGGAGCTGCCTCTAATTCCACCACCGCTAGGGGCAGAGCAGCAGGAGCGGCCTCTGCCTCCACCACCTTCACCAGGTGAATAGCTGCTGGTTATGTCTCAAGCGCCATGGGAGGACAGCTTACCGCTCCCAGCTCCACCAGCAGAGGGTGAATGCCTGCTGGTTCTGCCTCAACCGCCGTGGGAGGACTGCTTGCCCCACCCACCTCCACCAGCAGAGGGTGAATGCCTGCTGGTTCCGCCTCAGCCACTGTGGGAGGACTGCTTGCCCCTCCCACCTCCACCAGCAGAGGGTGAATACCTGCTGGTTCCATTTCCACCTCCGCCAGCAGAGGGTGAATACCTGCTGGTTCCACCTCCACTGTCATGGGAAGGACTGCTCCTGCCCTGCCTCGCACCGCCCAAGGATGCCTGCCTCACACCGCCCAAGGATGCCTGCCCTGTACCGCCCAAGGATGCCTGCCTCGCACCGCCCAAGGATGCCTGCCTCGCACCGCCCAAGGATGCCTGCCTCGCTTCGCCCAAGGATGCCTGCCTTGCATCGCCTGGGCTGCCTGTTTCTCTGCATCGCCTGGGGTTGCCTGTTGCTCTGCATCGCCTGGAGAGCCACCAGTTACAGGGTACGAGGGAGAAGTGGAGCTCCCACTGCCGCCTCCATGGCCAGGGGCTCCCCTCCCGAGTTTGCCTCCCGAGGGTTCGCTGCTGCTGCCTTCGCCTGCCGTGGGTCTGCAGCTGCTGCCGTCACCTCCCAAGGGTCCTGTTTTGCCTGAGGTCGCCCCATGAAGGGGAGCTGCCGGCCACGAAGTAGGGGGGGGAGGTCAGGAGACCAGCTCCCCAGCCGCACTTTCGCGGCAGGAAATACTATGGCTGGAGCCCCAGGAAGGGAGCTTCGGCCACGAAGAGGGGGAGGTCAGGAGACCAACTCCCCAGCCGCACTTTCACAGCAGGATAAATTGTGGTCCGAGCCCCACGGAGGGGAGCTGCCGGCCCTGAAGAAGGGGGTTAGGCGACCACCCCAAAATTTTATGGCCTGAGGAGCGGCATGCGCGTGCCATCGGAACGCTACGGCTGTTTCGGTGGGAGGAGGACATCCCACCGTGGCCGCCACCTTTGGCCCGTTGCTGCCCCTGTTCCTGGGCTGGGACTGCTAGCCGGGACTTTGGGGACTAAGGGGAGGTGGCGAAAAGGCCATGTGTGCTGCACAAGGGGGGCATGTGTGGCAGAGTGTCCTGCCCTATATATTTATTTATTATTATTTGTATTTTTGTTTGCGTGCAGTTAAACAAGGGGGGGCATGTGTGGCAGAGTGTCCTGCCCTATATATTTATTTATTATTATTTGTATTTTTGTTTTGCGGCGCAGTTAAAAGCGCGCGTATTTGTTATTGTTTTTATATTTAAAAACCTTGTGAGGATGCGTGGCTGATCAGCTACTGATTATTTAACTAGCTGACAGTCACGCATCCTTACTAAACTCGTGCAGACTGTGGCCGAGGGGTAATAAAATAATTAACGGCTAGTTAACCCCTCGGCCAGAGTATAAGAACCTGCAGCTGTCCATGCTGCGGGGGTTGAGTGTACAGAGGAGAGTACGGGAGAACACGGGAGAGCAAGCGAAAAAACAATTGCTATATTTAAAAATATACTTGTTTCTGTTTGTTTGGCCATCGCGCCTGTTTGTTTTGTGTTTTGTTGTCTGCTTAAATCTGTTGTTTTTGTTTATTTAGTTAATAAATACGCTGACCGCAGTAGTGTTTCAGCTTTCAGCTTTTGTTTCCATTAAGATTCAACTCATAGCACAACAGTTTGTTATCTTATTGTGCTGCTACAGTTGTATTGTTCTAAAATCCACACACTATTAGCATGTGCCTTGTTTTATGGTTACTCCTTACTCAGTAATGCGACCATAGCTTCACTCTAATATGAACTCCATTCAATGTAAAACAAAATGTTTCTGGTAAAAGATGTACGACTCTGAACTTGAAATTAATTCATTTTCAAAGAAAGCCTATAACTACTGGAATTATCGTTATAGAAGTATCAGTTCCTTTGGCGCAAACTACAGTTACTGACAGGCTTGATGATTGAGACAATACTGAATCATTCAGTTAATACTTATGAAAAAAATAAATAAAAAACGGGTGTATGCTACAGCCGGTAGATGGTGTCCAGTATTAAAAAAAAAATACTATTTGCAAAATAGTATTTACAAATTTCTATTGATAATATATTTCCGGCAACCTATTTTATGTTTGTATTTTAAATACATTTGGAGACCACTGTGAAGGGTCGTGAAGGGTGTGGTGGCCACGTGGTAAGGTTTTTGGTCCCGTAAATTGAAGATCACGTCTTCAAACCCTGTCTGTACCTTGTTGCTGTCTTTGAAACACTATTTTTTGCTTCTAGCTGAAATAAAAAATGTTAACGTGCATTTTGTAATTTAATTTAGAAAAAAAAGTGGGCACTCGGATTTGAACCGGGAACCTCTTGATCTGCAGCCAAACGCTCTACCACTGAGCTATACCCCCAAGTTATTAGCCTACTCCAGCTATGCCCTTTTCTGCCAAGCACAACAAACGGTGCCGAGTTGCAGTTTCAGAAATGCAACCTATCAATGGCTAGTTATTTTTTACTTGTCAAGTTTTTAATAGATCAATTAAAAAAAATAATACATCAATTAAAAAAAAATATTCAGCGCAAAAAGACACTTTACAGAGCTTTTAATAGGGACCAAAAACAAAGTACACAGAAAGAGTATATTAAATGATTTTTACAAAAGAGGACATGGACAACATGTTCCACATGTCGACCTGTTCCTATCCAGTTTTAAATAACTTTAGCATAACAGAGGCAGAAGTGTTAAAGGGACTGGGAGTTCTTAAAATAAGCAAATCCCCTGGGCCGGATGAGATCCTCCCAATAGTACTCAAAGAAATGAAAGAAGTTATTTACAAACCACCAACCAAGATCATGCAACAGTCTCTTGACACAGGGGTTGTACCAATGGACTGTAAATTTGCAAACGTAATACCGATCCATAAAAAGGGAGATAAAACCAAACCAGGTAACTACAGACCAATAAGCCTGACTTCTATTATATGTAAACTTATGGAAACTATAATAAGATCCAAAATGGAAAATTACCTATATGGTAACAGTATCCTGGGAGACAGTCAGCATGGTTTTAGGAAAGGGAGATATTGTCTAACTAACCTGCTTGATTTTTTTGAGGATGCAACTTTGACAATGGATAATTGCAAAGCATATGACATGATTTATTTAGATTTCCAGAAATCTTTTGACAAAGTCCAACATAAAAGATTAGTTCTCAAACTGAACGCAATAGGGATTCAAGGAAATACATGCACATGGAGTATGGAGTGGTTAAAACAGAAAGTACTGATTAGAGGAGAAACCTTAAAATGGAGCGAGGTAACCAGTGGTGTATCACAGGGATCAGTATTAGGTCCCCTGCTATTCCTAATCTACATTAATGATTTAGATTCTGGTATATAAGCAAACTTTCTTCTAACATTCCCCACTTCGTTGGAGAAAATGCAAAAAAAAAAAACTAAGGGTTTGTGTTTCATGAGCTCGGATAGCTCAGTCAGTAGAGCATCAGACTTTTAATCTGAGGGTCCAGGGTTCAACTCCCTGTTTGGGCAAGGCTTTTTTTTTTAACCTTCCCCACTTTGTTGGAGAAAATGCAAAAAAAAAACCTTCCTTGGACGTGAATCAAATCAAGGCCACAGTTGTTAGAACACCGAATGCTAACCACTAGACGACCAGGTATGTTGAGCTGTTTGGTTTTTTCTTTCTTTTAATTTTCTTTCTTTCTTATTTCTTTCTTTCTTTTGTTCCTTTTCTTTTTTTATTCTCTCTCTCTCTCTCGCGGAGGATTGTGGGATTACGGGAGGTGCTGGAGGAAGCGTTTGGGGTAGGAGTGCGTTTGTGGATTATTTATTACATTACTGTCTTAGTTTTATAGTAAATAGTCTATTTATTTATTTGTTTGTTTGTTTATTTGTTTGTTTTGTTTTTGTCCGTAGCTGTGTTTGTCAGACTCAGCTATGGCGATGACAGGTTTGACTCGCCGGCACGGCTGTCGTTGTGATCCTGACAGCACAGTGTCGGTGGAGGAATGCCTGCTCGCTATTAGTGAAGTGGTAGGAGGTAGTCAAATAAAATCAGCGTCACGCATGAATAAAGGGTTAGTTATTTTTTTCAGTGAAACACAAGCTGTAGATGTGCTGGTGCAGGAAGGGTTTGTGGTTAAAGGAAGTTTGGTGATGGTGTCTCCGCTAGCTACACCTGTAACTAAGGTGATTCTGTCAAATGTGCCCCCTTTCCTTAAAAATGAGTTGCTGGAAAGGGAGCTTTCAAGGTACGGAAAATTAACATCTCCGATTAGATCGATACCGTTAGGATGCAAAGATCCCAGACTAAAGCATGTCATCTCATTTAGAAGGCAGGTATTCATTTTATTAAACAATCCTAATGTAGATATTGATGTAGCTTGGACGTTTACTGTGGAAGGAAGCAAATGCGTTGTCTTTGCTAGCACTAACACAATGCGCTGTTTTAAATGTGGAGCACAGGGGCATCAGCGTAGAAACTGTCCGAGACTAGAGCCTGAGGAAGAACAGGGTGAAACCGGCGGGGAGGATTGGGGAGAGCGGGAGGAAGATCCGTGGCAGCCAGAGTTACTGGCAGGGCCGGGAGAGCCAGCTGAGCTAAAAGAACAGACAACAGAGACCGCTGGAAACCAGGAATTCACTGTGGTGGAAAGAAAAAGGAAAAAAAGTATAAAAACATTACCTACAGATCTTAAAGAAAATGAAAGTGTGTCGAAGCGGAGCTCTGGAGCGGTCTCATTGGACCAGGGGCTCTCTCAGCCCGTCAGCTCTGAAGGAGCAGATGTTGAGGAGATTGGGCTCAGGTCTAATAAGAGACTGAGGTTCGAGTCTGGGAGCCACGGCGCTGTGGGAGAGGAATCTCGTGCCGCTGGGGCTCCTGACCTGAACCTGGGGAGGGTACCTGAACCAGGTAGAGACCCAGAGCTGCTGTGCCTCCCTGTTCAGAGGGAGAGGAGCGCAGTGCTGAGTCTCTACTTGGCGCTGCTGTGAATTCATCTCTGTCTGACTCACAACAGACAGTAGCAGAGTTAAAGGGAGAGGAGCAGCTGAAAATATCAGCGGCGGCGGTCAATGACAGTGATGAGGAGTATGAGGACGGGGAGATGGGGGGTGTAGACGGCGGCGAGGTCTCGGACTCTTCGTTGTTCTCCGACATTACTGACAGCCAAACTACCACGAAAAAACTGTATTCAGTCAACAAAATAAGAGAGTTTTTGGATCAAACTAAAGGTAGGAGAGGCGTAGATATAAAACAGTCGTTTCCAGATCTGAAATTGTTTTTGAATTCTGCACATATAGCCCTCAAGAAAGCCACAACACAGGAATTAGATCAACCAAAACGGTATAGACTGAAGAAATTCATGCAAACAGTTAGGAAAACGTTACATCAGAAAACCAAAGTATAAATATTTATTTATTTATTTATTTATTTATTTATTGAAAAAATGGATAGGTTTTATAGGAATTTTACATCTTTTACTGTTTGCTTTTTCTTAGTTTTTTAAAACTTTTTTAGCCATCATGGACAGAATTAATTTTATCTCTTTTAATGTCAATGGTTGTAGGCAGGATTTTAAGAGAGCACAGTTATTTGAATTTTTAGAACAGAAGAGGGTGGGAGTGGCTTTTTTACAGGAGACACACACAGACAGAGAGAATGAGGCAGGATGGCTTGCTGAATGGAGAGGGCAGTGTGTGCTGAGCCACGGAACATATAACAGCACAGGGGTGGCTGTGCTTTTTCAACCAGGTTTGGAAGTTGACATTTTAGATTTTAAAGAGAGAATTAGAGGGAGGCTTGTAAAAGTGAGGACTAAGATAGGAGAGATAATTTATGATTTTATTAATGTTTATGCTCCAAATATAGGAAGGGATAGAATTGTATTCCTGAATGTTTTAAAGCAGACTCTTTAACAGTACATGATGATGATATATTAATAGTGGGAGGGGATTTTAACTGTACAGTAGATTTTAATAAAGATAGGAATAGTATCGAACCTCATCCACCTTCAGTGAGAGAATTGGCTGCTATTTTAAAGTTCAGTGGCTTGGTTGATGTTTGGAGGTGCCTGCATCCCACCACTCGCCAGTATACCTGGTCACACCACCTTTCTCAGTATACAGTTAGAGCAAGACTGGATAGGATATACACACTCAAACACCACCTCAATAAATTCACACAAGCAACAATAATACTGAACAGCTTATCTGACCATCATTGCACTCTGATCACAGTAGTTACAGGTAAAGAGTTACACAGGGCATCTCAGTGGTATTTCAACACCAAATTATTGCAAAACACTAATTTTACAAAACAGTTTAAGGATTTTTGGTTAAAATGGCAAGAACAAAAAAGCCAATTTAAGCATCTGAGGCTGTGGTGGGATATAGGAAAAAC
Source organism: Acipenser oxyrinchus oxyrinchus (assembly GCA_030684275.1). Lineage (NCBI taxonomy): Eukaryota > Metazoa > Chordata > Actinopteri > Acipenseriformes > Acipenseridae > Acipenser > Acipenser oxyrinchus. The sequence continues at coordinate 12,670,943 of CM060273.1, read as the reverse complement.
ACAAATCAAATTATTTTGTCAGCAGTACACTTTAGACATAACCAAGTCACTGAACTCAGTCATAAGAGAACTAGAGAGAGAGATCCTACAGTTAGAGACTGAGCAGAGCACAGCTGCAAAGGAGACCTTGGTGGAGCGGAGACAAGCTTTGGGCAGCATGCTGGAGGAGAAGGTGCGGGGGGCACAAGTGCGATCTCGATTTATTGAGCTGAGAGATATGGATGCTCCTACAAGCTTCGGTTGTCCTGTGTTCGGCTGCCCTGCGGTAGAGGGTTGACTGGTCAGGAGGAGATTAATGATGCGGCGGTGCAATTCTACACTGACCTGTATTGCAGCGAGTCATGTAACCAGACTGATATAAACACACTACTGGAGGGACTGCCCAGTCTGAGGTTGGAGGAGCAGCAGAGTCTGGAAATGGGACTGTCTCTTCAAGAGCTGACCACTGCTGTCAAGCAGCTGGCCAGAGGGAAAGCACCAGGGATCGATGGACTGTCAGTAGAGTTTTATCAGCACTTCTGGAAGGAGCTGGGGCCAGACCTGCTGTTGGTGCTGCAAGAGAGCCTGGAGGCGGGGGAGCTGCCTCTAAGCTGCTGTAGGGCCGTCATCACACTGCTGCCCAAGAAAGGGGACCTGTGCATGCTTAAAAACTGGAGACCTGTCTCAATTTTATGTACCGATTTAAAAATATTTTCTAGAAGTTTAGCGATGAGACTGAGGAACTGTTTAGATAAAATAATTCACCCTGATCAGACTTATTGCATACCTGGGAGAACAATATTTGATCATATTTTTTTAATCCGGGATTTTTTATCGATAGCTAAGAAGGGTGATTTTAATGTGGGACTGGTCTCTTTGCCTTTTTGAGACCCTGGAAGCCTTCGGGTTCGGCCCTCAGTTTATTAAATTTATTAAACTTTTATATAGTAATGTTTTTAGCATTTTAAAAATAAACGGTGGGCTGAGTCGACCCTTCTCAGTGTGCAGGGGAATCAGGCAGGGCTGCCCCTTGTCTGGGATGCTGTACTCCAGCTCCATCGAGCCCCTGCTGGTTCTGTTGAGGAGCAAGCTGGCGGGCTGGGTGGTGCCTTTCTCAGCCCCTCCTGCTATAGTGAGGGTGTCAGCATATGCTGATGCTATCACTGTTTTTATTAGTAATAAAAGAGACGTCCAGGAACTGCTTCAGAGCTTAGGTATGTTTCAGAGAGCATAGTCGGCAAGAATTAATTGGGCCAAGAGTGACACCTTCCTGTCAGGGAGCTGGCAGGAGGGTGGACCTCCTGTTTTGCCCCAGGCTTTGAGGTGGGGCAGGACAGGGATGAAGGTGCTGGGCGTTTTCCTTGGTACAGATACTTACATGGAGCAGAATTTGGAGGGGTTGATTGAAAAGGTGAAAGGCCGACTGGGTCAGTGGCGGGGGCTGCTGTCCTATAGAGGGAGGGTCCTGGTCATTAACAATCTTGTGGCCTCAATGCTATGGCACAGGTTGGTGTGTCTGGATCCTCCTAGAGACTTGGTGACCAGCCTGCAGAGGCTTCTTGTAGAGTTTTTCTGGGGTGGGAATCACTGGCTGAAGCCAGCTGTGCTCTATCTCCCCCGGGATGCGGGGGGGCAGGGGTTGGTCAGTATCGCAGGCAGGGTGGCAGCTTTTCGTTTCTTAACAGTACAGAGACTCCTGTACACTGGGGAGGGGGCTCACTGGAAGCAGCTTGCCTGCTTTTTTTAAAGTAAAGTAGGAGGGCTGGGGTTTAGACCTGTTTTTAATTGACCACGGTGCTCTGGACAGTTCTGATCTGCCGTCTTTTTATCAAAGTATTTTACAGACTTGGAGCACAGTGAGGGTGGGAAGAGAGGAAGCGTCGATGACAGCCCAGAGGTTGCTAGAAGAGCCCCTTCTTTTCAATCCCCTCTTCTCAGTGCAGTGCCTTCAATCACAGGCTCTGCAGACCAGCTTTGTGAGGGCTGGAATAGTCAGGCTGGCTCACCTGATGACCCCTGGACTCTCTCGCTGGCTCAGTGCGGCTGAGCTGGCTGCCAGGCTGGACTGGGCTGGTGCAGCGAGAGGCAGGTGGAGAGGATGGTGAGTCAGGTTAGGAGCTGTCTCTCCCCGGGGCTCAGTGAGGCTCTGAGAGAGGAGATGGCTGAAGAACAGGGGGATCAGAGACAGGGTGCTGCTTTTCCTGTGTTATTGGTAACTCCAGTAGGGATTAAAGAAGATGAGGGGGAGGAGGAAGAGAAAGGTGTCGCAAGTGACGCTGAATCAGCTAGGCTGGTCAGTAAAACATTGACTCCTTTTGCATGGAGGATCTCAGTAGCTAAGGCTCATGGTTCATCAATTGATTCAGATTCAGTTGTATTGTGTCTGCTAACTGATGATGTAAGGCAGAACAGTAATTGCATACCAGAAAATATGAATAACAGTGAGTTTTAGCCTCCCTCTCTATTCTGGATGGAGGGCATCCCTTGCAAAATGACCCGGTGTGAACAAAAGGAAATAGGTAGAAATAATATGTACAGCTAAATGTGTCTAAGTATCTTATAGGAATGAAATCGTACCATGGAAATCCACACCTGTGATGGAGAAACATTGGATCAAGGGACTTCTTGTGGAAACAACTAGAGCAAAACTTGGCACAGAAGTTGAATCCTGCTGGGAACGTGTGGATATGCTGGATATGTACTAGGCAATTTCAAATATGGAATGTACTTTGATATAAAAATAAAGTGTTAGAGGTTTTTTGAAGGAAGGATAAAGAGAGAGTATCCTTGTATTGTCAGTAGATGGATCTCTTGCTCCATGGAATAGGTCAGTCCACTCTTGTTTAGATAGGACATTTGTTTAAGTACTTAGTGATCTGGGAATTTCTAACGATTTATTGCTTGTATATCTTATCCTGTCAAAACATGACGCTTGATAAAAAGCACCATTCCGGCTAAAAAGTGAACTTAATCACACCTACAAATTTATGTTTCTAAAGACAAGATAAGAAAGAAAATCTTTACAACCTATGAATTAATCTAGCATCCAAGGTCGTAGGGTAAAAACCTGTTTTTGGCTAATGGATTTTTGTATAAACAAAGGACAGGGTCAAGCCTAGTTCAGTCATTATAAAATATATAAAAGTTGAATGCATTTATACTGGCCTGTATTTGGATTTAAATCTTAAGAGGGATTCACTAAAGAAATAACGTGATATTACAAATTCTAGGAGCAACTGTTAAACTGAAGTAAATTAATTAAAAGTTTATTTTGAAATGCCACATTTAGAGTTAAAAAGGTTCAGTGATAATTTACACTGTCTATAGTTCATATTAGTAAAAACTAGAAATTAGACACGAAGGTATTATAAATTAATAAAATAAATGATCAACCCCTTTTTTAGACAGCATGATATTTGAAACTAAAAATAATTATTTGATTTCATAAGATTAATAATATGTTTTAAGTATTTGCTATAATAAGAAAACATATTATTTAAAACTGGCGAGTATTATTGCTTGTTCATAACTTTACTGTATTGATAAGAAGATTAAAACTTGGAGCAGCATTCGATTTAATTAAATAGGAAAGTAGTACAGTTTCTTTCTTCTTCTATTGAACAATAAGACTTCTAGACATTATGATATCCACTGAATTATAGGATATAAAAGGTGTTGTGTTATGTTTTTGTGTTAAGTTTGTAATAATATACTATAATGTACCTTGTTATTAATCCACTATACTGTTGTCTAATGATGGTAGATGAAGTCATTATAATGGGGTTCTGTGAAACTGCTGTATTGCAAGGGGGGCCTCTCTCCTTATCAGATGGCTTGATAAAAGAGGAGAGGGTCTTCTTGCATTCCACCCCAGTAAAAGTTGTAAATCTTACAGATTTGGAATTTAAGGTTCATGGAGTTAGTGACCTAACACAGCCAAGAATGTGTCTTGAAATAACATGCAAAAATTATGGCTTAAACAGATATTGATGGGTCATAGATCTAAAAAGTGTTGCACGGACTCGGGTTTTGGAGAAAACAGGAGACTTTGGAAATTATTGGCAATAGCATACACTCAAGAGTCAATTACAGGTCAGAGCCTGATTAGTGTATCTTTTTAGTGATAAAAGAAAAATTATAATGAAAAACTATTATCACTTAAACTTAGTGAAACTAATTGACTTGAATGTTGTATGAGACAATCTTTTGCCAAATACTCTGTTAGACAATGGTATATGGAATTAAAACTGACTCATTAACGAAATTATGAAACGACATGAGGTTAAAAGAAACACATACCTAATTAAGTTAATTTAGCCAAATATAATCAATTAGAAGATGATGTCACATATTGAGAACATCTCTCACATTTAACACATATAAAAAATGATGTTTTGTAATCACATATAAACAGTAGTGTTCTTATATTATATAGTAAACCAAGATACTGGGAATCTTGGTTCACTTAACTTTTCAGATAAAGGAGGGGCTCGGAGGAAAGCAAGGAGTGAGATCATAAAGTTTGGAGTTAGACAAATATGAAGTCTTGAATTTATTGAGGTCATGACACTTATTAATTCTGAAAAGTTGGTCTGGATCTTTTGAAAACTATTGTTTATAAAAGGGATAGGAGCTGTCTCAACAGATTAATGACTGGATTTAGTTGAGGCGTCCCATGTATTCCAATGAGACGAAAAACCTATATAACTCCTAAGTAATTACAACGGGGGACCACTCATCCGAGACAGGGTAAGGTGGTCCATCTTCTGCAAACCAAAATACAGTAGAGATGATTGAACTCAGTCTGATTTGCCTGGTGGAGACAGTCATATCCTTTTAGGGTAAGCATTAATCAATTATTATTTTACCTCACATGTATTGCATGTATTGCTATAAGGGACTTACGCTATGTTTTAGAGTTAAGAGAGTGTTTTGTTGAATGTGCTGAAATAGACCATTGGGTACTTTAGGTGACGTGTTCTTGGCCAGCTTGTCGGCCTTGATTACATGTATATATATATATGTATTAAAGTGTTAACGGTGATATCTGTTAAGACGCTGGACTGCCCAGTGTGTCTGTCAGCTGGGGATACAACGTAGTCTGTAGCTGTGCTATCCAATATCTAACCTTTAATAAACCGAACGAGTACTAATCATACTCTGATTCGTAAAAACTTTAAATACATGAGTCTGTCAATTTCTTGAGAACTATATTAGTCATCTGAATATACTGCGGGTCCAGAGCACGAACTACATCCTACATCTCTGTCCTCCTAACGTCTCCCCTGAGACAAGAGTGTGTGCTGAGCAATTCAAAAGAGTACGTAACGGAATCTGAACACGTGGAATTCGTGACAAAGGAAAGCTCTTAAAACTACAAAAACTCAAAAATATAGATTTTGTAAATTTAAACAGTAAAGAGATGTATAAACTGTGTATTAAGGCAACCCATTGCAGCAAGCTGAGAGGGATGGTTGATACCTAATGGAGGGCTCATCTGTCTCTGGGAGATGAGGGGACCCCAGAATGGAGGGTGCTGTACAAACCACCCTTAGACATGAGAGCAGGAGATCTCCAGTGGAGTTTCCTGGATGGTATCCTGGCCACAGGCCGGTTCCTGCATAGAATCAACCATGACATCAGCTCGGTCTGTGACTTCTGTCAGCAGGAAGACACCATTTTCCATATGAACAGTGAGTGTAGAAGACTGGAGCCTCTCTTCAGCCTCCTGCAAGAGAGACTGCAACAGCTGGGAGTAGTTTTCACTTTGACACTTTTTATTTTTGGGGTCCCCTATAGGCAAAAACACAAGCATACTTGTGTGTTGATAAATTTCCTTTTAGGTTTGGCAAAGCTGGCCATTTTAATATCCAGAAGGAATAAGCGGCCAGGCATAGGGCAGACAGACATGGTCAGGCTCTTCAGAGTACTAGTGGTTAGCAGGTTAAAGGTTGATTTTGCCTATTTTAAACTTTTTAATGACCTGCAGAGCTTCCAGGAGAGGTGGTGTGTGGGAGAGGCTGTCTGCTCGCTCAGTGAGGAGGGAGAGCTCAATGTGATTTTATAAAAACAAATATATATTTATTTATTTATTACTTATTTATTTATGTTTTAATCATAGTCTGCTTTTTAATAGTTTTTTTTAGACTTTTTTTAATCCTTTAGCATTCTAATGGAAATGTAGTACTGTTATATTATTTAATAAAGGATTGTTAAAAGTCAAAAAAAGTCTCTCTCTCTCTCTCTCTCTCTCTCTCTCTCTCTCTCTCTCTCTCTCTCTCTCTCTCTCTCTCTCTCTCTCTCTCTCTCTCTCTCTCTCTCTCTCTCTCTCTCTCTCTCTCTCTCTCTCTGATTGTGGGATTGTGGAAGGAGCCTGGTGGTGAGTGGAGTGCGGGAGTTGTGATTCAGGAGAATCTAAGCTTTTGCAATTATTATTTATATATATTTATATTTTTGTGTTTTATGTAAAATTTGTTTGTTGGAATATCGTAATAGTTTTAGTATATTTGTGAGTCATTGTTGTTTGTTTAGCTGATCATAGATCATAGATCAGCAGAAATGCGATATGGCGTGTAGTTCGGGAGTAGGGGTAGGGGTAGGGGGTATAGGGGTAGGGGTAGGGGGTAGGGGTAGGGTGGGTGCTGACTCGCCGGCACGGCTGCCGCTGTGTGCCTGATGTCGGGGTGTCGGTGGAGGAATGCCTGGTGGTGGTAGGAGAGGTTGTGGGCTTTAATAAAATAAAATCAGCTTCAAGGATGAATAAAGCTCTAGTCATTTTTTTAACTGATTTGGATTTGGTAGACAAGCTAGTGGAGGAGGGGTTTAGTGTGCAGGGGTCTTTTATTGAAGTTTCACCGACACCCGTAACCAAAGTAATACTGTCTAATGTCCCTCCCTTCTTAAAAAACGAGTTACTGGAAAGAGAGCTAGCAAGATATGGAAAATTGATGTATCCCATTAAGACGATCCCTCTAGGATGTAAAACTCCCAGTGTTAAACATGTCTTGTCTTTTAGAAGACAAGCGTTTATTTTACAACACGATCCTAATTTAGTTATTGAAGTAGCGTGGAATTTTAATGTCGATGGGACAAATTGTGTTGTTTTCGCTAGTTCTGATACGATGAGGTGTTTTAAATGTGGAGCTCAGGGACATCAAAGGAAACAGTGTCCGAGAAACAGGGATCGGGCTGAAGCAGAGCAGGATAAGGGAGCTCCTGGCGGGGAGGAGGCTAGGGGCGATCGGGGAGAGCGGGAGGACGAGCAGCCCCCGGAGCCAGCACAGCCCGAGTCGGCAGAATCAGCAGAGCCCGAGGCAGCGGTGCCTGAAGCCGCGGTGCCTGAAGCAGCAGCGTCAGCCATGTCTGAAGCAGTGTCGACATCGCAGCATAAGAGACACAGCCAGCGCAGAACAGCCTCAGGGCAGAGACTGGACAAAGCCAAGATGAGTTTGAAATGGTGGTGAAAAAAAGAAAAAGAAAAACAAACAGACTGAAGAAGGAGAGCCCAAGCGAGACCCTGGGTTAGTGTTTGTGGGCAGCGGGAGAAGACTCAGTCCCCGGCGTGAAAGTTCTGCGGAGGCGGAGGCGATCCCCAACCGATGCCTGAAGAGGAACTGACGTCTTCCCCGGAGGCTGTGCCACCTTGCCCTGAGGAAGAAGGCACAAGCACAGACCTGCCCCAGTCTGACTACGAGACAGGTAGCAAGACAGGGGGCACCGAGGCTGTGGCTGTGGAGAGCGGCGAGGCCGCTGAAAAAGATGGGGCAGACGGCGAGGAAGACGAGGCCATGTGCGAGTCGGATGACGGGGGGCTCTCTGATTCCTCACTAATCTCGGATGTCCCTGACAGCCAACTCGTCTGGAAAAAACTCTATACACTGCAGTACATTTGCAACTTTCTTGACAGTACCAAAGGTAAGAGGGGAGTGGACATTAGAGACCTGACTGCAGTTTTACAGTCCAGTGACCTGGTTGACGTATGGAGATGTTTGCACCCTCATGCTCGACAGTACACCTGGTCCCAGTCTCGTAATAATTACACATCTAGAGCACGACTGGACCAGCTTTATTCATTCCGTTGTCACCTCAATTTTTTTGTAGGGGCAAGTATCATTCCTAATAGTCTGTCAGACCACCACTGCCTGTTAGTTACGGTACTTATTCCAACCGAAGCACACAAATCTTCTTATTGGCATTTTAACATTCAATTATTAAAAGACTGTAAATTTGGAAATATTTTTAAAGAGTTTTGGAAAATCTGGCATTCTTAATTTAGAAAATAACGAAGATCTCTCTAATGAGCAAACCTTCCAAAAAATAAAAGAAAAAAGAAATGTGCTGGGCAGCTTGCTGGAGGAGAAGGTGAAGGGGGCGTTCGTGCGTTCTCGCTTCGTGGAGCTGAGGGACATGGATGCACCCACTTCCTTCTTCTTTGGCTTGGAGAAAAAGAGAGCATGCAGCCAGCAGCTGAGGTGTGTGCGAATGCCCTGCGGCAGAGAACTATACAGCAGAGAGGAGATCAGTGAGGCAGCTGTGCAGTTCTACAAGCAGCTATTCACTAAAGAACAATGTGATCCTGATGACACAGAGACCCTGTTCCAGGATCTACCTAGCCTGATTGAGGAGGAGCAGAGAGGACTGGATACAGAGCTGACCTTCGAGGAACTGACCACTGCAATGACACAGCTCTCCAGTGGGAAGGCCTGGGATAGATGGCCTCCCTGCTGAGTTTTCAAACATTTCTGGGCAGTGATCGGGAGGACTTCTTCCAGGTGCTGAAGGAGAGTCTGGAGAGAAAAGAACTGCCTCTCAGCTGCCGCAGGGCAGTGATCACACTGCTGCCCAAGAAAGGAGACCTCTGCCTTTTAAAGAACTGGAGACCTGTTTCGCTTTTATGTGCAGATTCGAAAATAATTTCTAGATGTCTCGCAAATAGACTTAAAAAGTGTTTAAGTACAGTAATACATAAAGATCAAAGCTCTTGTATCCCAGGAAGATCTATTTTTGATAACCTGTTTTTAATTAGAGATTTTTTAACTTTGAGTGAAACATGTCACTTTAATGTGGGATTGGTCTCCCTTGATCAAGAGAAGGCTTTCGATAGGGTCGACCACACCTACCTTGTGAAAGTCCTGAGAGCCTTCTGGTTTGGCCCTGTTTTTATTTCCTACATTGAGCTTTTATACGTTAATGTTTTTAGTGTTTTAAAGATTAATAATGGGTTGAGCAAACCTTTCTCAGTGAGCAGGGGCATTAGACAGGGCTGATCTCTGTCTGGCATGCTGTATTCATTGACTATAGAGCCACTGTTGCATCTTCTGAGGGGCAGGTTGTCTGGCTGGGCAGTGCCTGCCTCACCCGTCCCTGTCTCTGTGAAAGTATCGGCCTACGCTGATGATGTGAACGTGTTTGTGTGCAGTGATGGGGACGTCCAGGCCCTGAAGGAGAGCTTGGCAGTATTTCAGAGAGCATCGTCAGCACTGATAAACTGGGCAAAATGCAACACCTTCCTGTCAGGCGGTTGGCAGGAGGGGGGGCCCCCCACACTGCCTCAGGCCCTGCAATGGGACAGGACTGGGATTAAGGTGCTGGGGGTGTTCTTTGGGACAGAGCTGTTCATGCAGAAGAACTGGGAGGGCCAGGTGGATAAGGTGAGGGGGCGGCTGCACAGCTGGCAGGGGCTGCTGGCTCAGCTGTCACTCAATAATTTGGTGGCCTCAATGCTATGGCACAAGCTGACGTGTCTGGACCCCCCAAGGGGAATGGTAAAGGAGATTCAGAGGATATTGCTGGATTTCTTCTGGAGCGGGAGACACTGGCTGAGGCCGGCAGTTCTGTACCTCCCCTCTGATGAAGGGGGGCAAGGCCTGGTCAGCATTGCCAGCAGGGTGGCAGCCTTCAGACTAGCATTGCCAGCAGGGTGGCAGCCTTCAGACTGCAGGCAGTGAAAAGGCTCCTGTATGCTGAGGAAGGAGATCACTGGAGAGAGATAGCCTTTTATTTTCTGAGACGAGTAGGAGGAATGGGGTTAGATCGGAGCCTGTTCTTAATTGATTTTTCCAGGTTAGATAAGACAGGTCTCCCCTCTTTTTATGTTAATGTTTTTAAAATGTGGCAAACAGTAAGAGTGGAGAGGGAGAAGGGGTCACTAGAGGAGCCCCTCTTCTTTAATCCGTTTTTCCCATTCAGTTTTTTCAGTCGGAGGTGCTGTGTGCCAGTTTTGTTAAGGCGGTATAACCGACTGGCCCACCTGATTGAGTCAGGCCACCCCTCTTGGATCTCAGCGGCTCAGCTGGCGGACGGCTGGGCTGGCGTCTGAGAGGCTGGCTGAGAAAATGATTAATGAGCTGAAGAACTCTCTCCCCAAAACTCAAGGAGGCTTTGGGGAGGGGCTAGCTGGGGGTCAGATCAGGAGGGGACGCTTTTCCCTATAGTTTTTTTATCCCCAGGTTTAGGTGAGGAAGAGGGCGGGGAAGGAGTGAGGATAGGGAAAGTGGAGAGAGTAAAAAATATAGCTCTCCACACAGCAGAGGGGAAAAAACTATATGAGCTGCATGTTAAAACAGTCCAGTCCAAGAAGTGGAGAAGCCATTTACAGGTAGTAGAAGAAAGAGAGCCAGTGTGGAGGGTGTTGTACAAACTGCCCTTAACTAAAAGAGTAGGGACCTGCAGTGGAGGATTTTGCATTGTGCGTGTCTACGGGACGGTTCCTCCACAGAGTGGACCCCACTATAAGTGCGGAGTGCTGTTTCTGTGGGGAGAGGAGACAGTGTTCCACACCTTCAGTGATTGTGTCAGGCTGGGGTCGTTCTTTCATCTCTTGCAGGGGCTCCTGCAAGCTTTTGGGGTGATTTTTAGCAAGATTTTTATTTTTGGGTTCCCCTATAGTTTTAAATCAAGGAATAGGAGTGTTTTAATTAACTTTATTTTAGGGCAGGCAAAACTGGCCATTTTAAAATACAGGAAAAATAAGATTTTAGAGGCAGGACTAACAGACGTTGTCCGATTGTTTCGTATTTTAGCAATCAGCCGGGTAATGGTGGATTTTAATTATTTTAAAATGGTCAGTAACCTGGAGGGCTTTCAGGAGAGGCGGTGTGTGGGAGACGCCTTGTGCTCATTGAGTGAGGAGGGTGAGCTGCTGTTTAACTTTTAGTTTTATTTATATTTTGTTTTATTGTTTTTACTGTCTTTATTACTTTACTTTTAATCTGTTTTTACAGGAAAACACTGTTTAATTTTTTTTGGCTTTTTGTGTTTTATTTATATTTTATGATCCTTTTATTTGGTTAAAATCTGTTTTTAAAGGAGAACATGATGTTGTTTTTAGGATTTTATGCTGATGCGCTGGGGAGGTTTCGGCTGTTCCCCGGAGCCAGGTAGTATCTTAATCGTGTTTTACCTTTATTATTGTTATTGAATGGATTTTAATTGCAATGATTTAATAAAGGATCTTGTGTCGTCCTTTTTTTTTAATTCTTACTATATTTCTTTTTTTTTCTCCCCAAGTAAGTGTTTATGTTTTATGAGCCCGGATAGCTCAGTCGGTAAAGCATCAGACATTTAGTCTGAGGGTCCAAGGTTCAAGACCCTGTTTGGGCGAGGCTTTTTTTTTTAACCTTACCCACTTTGTTGGAGAAAATGCAAAAAAAACTTTCCCTGGACGTGAATTCTACTTTGGGGCGTATAGCATAGGGTACAGGCCGTGCTTTGTTGAACCTTGGCTGAGCCTCAGCCTCCAGCACAATTTTGGCTTTCATTTGTTTCAGGGTACCAATGCCATCCTGAAACACTTGTGATGACCGGTTTAATAAATCAGTTAGTTTATCATTTGTAGAACTGTCACTTGTTTCTGGCGCCACCCGCAGGGCTTTAATGGAATGCCAGTCCAGTTGAATCTTCCTCAGCCATTCCCGCCCTAACAGTGGTGGTCCTCCATGCTTAATTACATACAAATCCAGGAGGTACTTGACATTATTGTAAGTTACATTTACAGGAATCCGGCCTACTGGGGAAATCTTTTCTCCTGTATAAGTTTTCAGCAAGACTGGGGTTGACCGCAATTTTACATTTGGAAAACGTTCTAAGTACTCTTCGTGAGAAATTACTGATAAGGCAGACCCAGTGTCTAGCTCCATTTTCAGTGTCTTTCCCTCAACTTGTATGGTGATCCAAATTATTTTGCGATCTGTTTCTTGTAAGCTGAATAGTTCAAGGCAAGCTAAGCCCTCTTCGGCTGAGTCAGAATCTATTTCTGTGACGTGGTGCATCGACATATCTTTCCTTTTCCACTGCTGCGGTCGTTTTACATTAGCAGCTGATTTACACATTTTCTGAATGTGACCTCGCTTATTACATTGTATGCAATCTTTGTCTTAAACCAGCAGTCACTTGTGTCATGTGATTTCTTTCCACAATGAAAACAAGCTATCTCTTTTGCATTAGTACGTCTAGCAGCAAGTTTGTGTGCAGCGCATTCTACTGTCGCCTTCTGTTGTAACTCTGTTGCGTCTTTTGCCGCGGTCTCCATTGACACAGCTATTTCAGTAGCGCGGTTTAAGGTTAAATCTCTTTCAGTCAAAAGACGTTTCTGTGTGCTTTCATTGTGTATCCTGCAGACTAACCTGTCTCTTAAAGCATCTCCAAGGCCTTCTCCAAACTGACAGTGTTCCGCTAGCCGTCTCAGCTCTGCTATATAGTGAGATATGGTTTCGTTCGTTTGCTGGTTACGCTTATGGAAACGGAAACGTTCGGCAATTACCAGTGGTTTTGGAGATAAGTGGTTCTGTAACACTTCAACAATCTGTGTGTAAGTTTTATCAGCCAACTTCACTGGCGCTGTGAGGTTACGTAAAAAGCTGTAGGTTTTTGCACCCATTACACTCAGTAAGACCGCTACCCTCTTTTCATCAGCGATTTCATTAGCTTTACAGTACTGTTCAAGCCTTTCGATATACGTGGCCCAGTCTTCTATTGTGCTATCAAACACGTCCATTTTTCCCACACAGGCAGACATTTTTGGTTATATTGTTTTTCCTTACTCACGTATGCAGACTCTTTTTCTATGCGATACTCGTCGCCAATTTATTGTATATGTTACTCTATTAACACAATTATTCTTAAGTAAAGAGGCATACACTCTGACTGCTGGAACCATGTTTTTACTTCAGAACATAGCGCGCCACAAACACATTCCTACATTTAGTATCATTACACTATCGAACCTCTGACCGGAACTGTGGTAAACTTACACCAGAAAAGTAGTGCTCTTAATCAATTGTACAGATCACATACATAACAACGTGCATTTTTGTATTTTAATTTAGAAAAAAGGGGGCACTCGGAGTTGAACCGCAGACCTCTCGATCTGCAGTCAAATGCTCTACCACTGAGCTGTAGCCCCAAGTTATTAACCTACTCCAGCTATGCCCTTTTCAGCCAAGCACAACAAACGGTGCCGAGCTGCAGTTTCAGAAATGCAACCTATCAATGGCTAGTTATTTTTTACCTTGTGTCCCGCAGCAATATTTTTCAACAAAACATTCAAGAAGTATTGTATAAGGTCCGTCAAGTAATAGAATAACACGTTGTTATACATGCATCTCTTTGAAAACACTAAGCGAAATAGATAATAATCAGAAAATGCTTAACGTTTTTTATTTCAAGAAATTAAACTAAATACAAAATATAGTGTTGAACAAAAAGAGAGAAGCTTTATGGTTTCTGAAGTACCTTATAACGTTCCCCAAACTGTTCTGAAAACAAGGACACTAAGTCCAAGATGCCATTGTAACACATTTTTTAGTGCATTTTGTTTTATTGGAAGAGTGTCAAATACAGCCAAAAAATGTCTGGTCCTGGGGGAGCATCCCACTGAAAAACGCTCGGTCTTTTAAAGGGTTTAGCAAAAGGTGGTTTGCTTGAGCTCACCCTAGAAAAGTGGTTGTTATTTTATTTTTTAATATATTAAATTGAAAGCCACAGCTTGCCTTGTCAGACGTCTTTGACAGATTATTTAAGAAACGCCATGCTTTGCATTCTTACGACAGTCATCATTTTTATGTTACGTATTCTTCATGGTAACAGTGAAGATGCTTTCCAACTCAATTTCTATAAATATAAGGGGACACTCTGATTTTCTTTTTTACATGTTATGTCCGAGATTGGTTAAATGGACGACTCTAAACTTGAAATTAATTCATTTTCAAAGAAAGCCTATAACTACTGGAATTATTGTTATAGAAGTACCAGTTCCTTTGGAGCAAACTACAGTTGCTGACAGACTTGATGATTGAGGCAATACTGAAACTTTCAGTTAATTTTTATGAAAAAAATAAATAAAAAATGGGTGTATGCTTCAGCTGGTAGATGGTGTCAAGTATTTAATAGATCAATTAAAAAAATAATACATCAATTAAAAAAAATATTCGGCAAAAAAAGACACTTTACAGAGCATATAATAGGGACCAAAAACAAAGTACACAGAAAGAGTACTTGGAACTGCAAACACAAGTCAAAAAGGAAGTTAGAAAGGCCAAGAGAGATAGAAATGAACATTGCTAAGGGGGCTAAAACCAATTCCAAAATGTTTTCCAATATTATAACAGCAAGAGAACATTCAAAGAGGAGGTTAAATGTCTAAGGGATACAAATGTCAAAGAAAAAAAATAGCAAATTGTGGCGGAGTGTCCCGCCCCTATTTATTATTATTTGTATTTGTTTGCAGCGCGGATAAAAGCGCCGCATCTTTTGTTATTGTTTTTTTATATTTATATTTAAAAACCTCGTGAGGATGCATGACTACTCAGCTACTGATTATTTAACTAGCTGACAGTCATGCATCCTTACCAAACGCGTGCAGACTGTGGCCGAGGGGTAATAAGATAATTAACAACTAGTTAACCCCTCGGCCAGAGTATAAGAACCAGCAGTTGTCCGTTCTGCAGGTAGAGTGTTGGAGTAGAGAGTACGGGAGAGTAGAGAGAGAGCGCAGAGAGAGCGCGTAGAAGACATAGAAACAATTGCTAAAACGTGCTGGTTTAGCCAGCACGCCACTTACTTGTTTGTCTGTTTATTCGTTTGGCCCTCGTGCCCTTTTGTTTCTGTTTTGTTGTTTTGTTTAAATATTTTGTTTTGTTTATTAATAAAATCAGCTGAACGCCGTTGCGTTCAGTTTCACCCGCCCATCCATTGTTGTGATTCAGTTACTTCCTGGTCCGTGACGTCACCACTGCGAGCCAGCTTGCCATACAAATATATTAAATTATTACTTTTCACAGGTTTTTACAAAGGAGGATACGGACAACATGCCCCACACGTCGACCTGTTCCTATCCAGTTTTAAATAACTTTAGCATAACAGAGGCAGAAGTGTTAAAGGGAGTGGGAGTTCTTAAAATAAACAAATCCCCTAGGCTGGATGAGATCCTCCCAATAGTATTCAAAGAAATGAAAGAAGTTATTTACAAACCACTAACCAAGATCATGCAACAGTCTCTTGGCACAGGGGTTGTACCGACAGACTGGAAAATTGCAAACGTAATACCGATCCACAAAAAGGGAGATAAAACCGAACCAGGTAACTACAGACCAATAAGCCTGACTTCTATTATATGTAAACTTATGGAAACTATAATAAGATCCAAAATGGAAAATTACCTATATGGTAACAGTATCCTGGGAGACAGTCAGCATGGTTTTAGGAAAGGGAGATATTGTCTAACTAACCTGCTTGATTTTTTTGAGGATGCAACTTTGACAATGGATAATTGCAAAGCATACGACATGATTTATTTAGATTTCCAGAAAGCTTTTGACAAAGTCCCACATAAAAGATTAATTCTCAAACTGAACGCAATAGGGATTCAAGGAAATATATGCACATGGAGTATGGAGTGGTTAACATGTAGAAAACAGAAAGTACTGATTAGAGGAGAAACCTTAAAATGGAGCGAGGTAACCAGTGGTGTACCACAGGGATCAGTATTAGGTCCTCTGCTATTCTGTCGTGGAACTTTTCATGTCCGCAACTAAAAGAGTCAACAGCACCAGGTATTCAGAGATATAAAGCTTTATTAGTTTGCACAAACAAGAACAGCTCAACACATCAGTGTTAGGAAACCCGAGCAGTGTTCTGCTAAACAGAGTTAGCATACAGTTATTATACCTTTACAGAGAGAAAGGGTGGTTTCCCTTTCAACCAATAAGCTAGAGCCAACTCAGTGAGTGTAACAAAGAAAGGGGGACAGGTATTTACAAGGTAGTACAATAAAGGGTAGGTGGAAAGGTGGGTTCGCCCTGATCAACCGATAAGCTGGAGTCAGCTCAGTTGGTGTAATTAAGGAAGGGGGACAGGTATTTACAAGGTAGTACAATAAAGTTTAGGTGGAAAGGTGGGTTCGCCCTGATCAACCGATAAGTCTGGAGTCACGTTCCTTTTGTCACACCACCCACAGTTTGGTTTTCAGCTACACGTACCTGCAGTTTAATACATTTACTTTATTTCTACAAACTTAATAGATCATAAACTCAAAATGCTTTAAAGCATATAACTCAGTGAATAATTGAAGTACAGAGTGGCGACAAACAGGTACAGGAATGGTTCTATGCAATTATTCCCTTACAATTCCTAATCTACATTAATGATTTAGATTCTGGTATATAAGCAAACTTATTAAATTTACAGATGACACAAAAATAAACACTGTTGCAGCAGAACTGGGCAGAGACATGCAAATGACATTTAATACAGAAAAGTGTAAGTACTGCGCGCACGCAATATAAACGTGCATACAAACGTGCGTTATAAATATCATATGGGAGATACTGAAATTGAAGAAGGAATCTATGTCTTCATCTAGACAATGTGCGGAAGCTACAAAAAAAGCCAACAAGATTCTCCGATATATTGTGAGAAGTGTGGAATTTAAATCAAGGGAAGTAATGTTAAAACTTTACAATGCATTAGTAAGACCTCATGTAGAATATTGTGTTCAGTTCTGGTCACCTTGTTACAAAAAGGACATTGCTGCTGTAGAAAGAGTGTAAAGAAAAGCGACCAGAATTATCCCGGGTTTAAAAGGTATGTCGTATGCAGACAGCCTAAAAGATTTGAATCTATTCAGTCTTGAACAAAGAAGACTACGCTGTGATCTGATTCAAGCATTCAAAATTCTACAAAGGTATTGACAGTGTCGACCCAGGTTACTTTTTCGACCTGAAAAAAGAAACAAGGACCAGGCGTCACAAATGGAGATTAGATGAAGGGGCATCCTTCAAGAAACTGCTTGATGAGATTCTGGCATCAATACGCTACTAACAACCAAACGAGCAAGATGGGCCGAATGGTCTCCTCTCATTTCAAAATGTTCTTATGTTCTGCCTCTGTTATGCTAAAGTTATTTAAAACTGGATAGGAACAGGTCGACATGTGGGGCATGTTGTCCGTATCCTCCTTTGTAAAAACTTTTGAAAAGTAATCATTTAATGTTTTTTTTCTTCATCTATGATTTTACCATTTGTAGCTCTTAGACATTGAACCTCCTCTTTGAATATTCTCTTGCTGTTATAATATTGGAAAAACATTTTGGAATTGGTTTTAACCCCATTAGCAATGTTCATTTCTATCTCTCTTGGCCTTTCTAACTTCCTTTTTGAATTATATTTGCAGTTCCAAGTACTCTTTCTGTGTACTTTGTTTTTGGTCCCTTTTTAAATGCTCTGTAAAGTGCCTATTTTCGCTGATTTTTTTTTAAATCAATCTATTAAACCATTTTGGCCATTTTGATTTAGATTTAGATTTGTCTACTTTTGGGATGTAATTGTTTTGCACCTCTAGTACTACATTTTTAAAAAACAGCAATCCTTTTTTGTGGATGTTTTCTCTATTTTACTCCAATCTACTTCTGTTGGTCTATTTCATACCTTCGTAATTTGCTGTTCTAAAATTGTAAACCTTAGCTTTAGTCTACTTTTTTGGATTTAAAAGTGTTTAACTTGTAGCTAATTTTCCTCAGGTATATAATGACTTTCAAGATGCAAATCACATAGTGATCCAACAAATCAACCTTGAAAACCAAGGAGCTTTCAAAACAAGTCAGGGATAAAGAGGAACAGAGCAGGAGAGGGGAGCAAGAAACTTTCAAAGGCACTGAGTATCCCTTTCAGCTCAGTGAAGTCCATCATTAAGAAGTGGAAGATGCATCATACCACCCAGACACTACCCAGATCAGGTCACCCTCCCAAACTGAGCAGCCGGGCAAGCAGGAAACTGGTTCAGGATGTCACTCTGAAGCCAACAATGACCTTGAGTTCTGTGTCTGAGATGGGAGTCAGTATTCACACATCAGCAATAAGCCAGTCCCTACGCAAAGCTGGCCTGCATGGACAGGTGGCAAGAAAGAAGCCATTACTCAAAAAGCCTCATCTTAAAGCACGTATGGAGTTTGCGAAAAAGCAAGTAGATGATACTGCACATATGTGGAAAAGGGTTTTGTGGTGAGACGAGACAGAAATTGAACTTTTCAGTCTAAATTCCAAAGCTTTACGTCTGGCGCAAGCCCAACACTGCACACTGGAGTGGTTGAACAAGAAGAGAATTCATGTACTTGAGTGGTTTAGTCACAGTCCTTATTTCGAAACTTGAAGATTGCAGTCCATTGACGATCCCCACAAACTTATCAGAACTGGAGCAATTTTCCTGTGAAGAATGGGCAAAAATGTCACCATCTTACTGTGCAAAGCTAGTAGAGACCTATCCAAAAAGACTCATAGCAGTAATTGCTGCAAAAGGTGCTTCTAAACTTCTGACTTAAGGGGCTAAATACTTATCCAACCAGTAAATTTCATTTTGTACATTTTCTTTGCACACAGCCACAACAGCTTTGAAAAACTGTGCATACATTATTTGTAATTCAACAAAATGTGAAAACTTTGCAGGGGGGTAAATAATTCTGCAAACCACTGTTTATATATATATATACAGTACTGTGCAAAAGTTTTAGGCAGGTTTAAAAAAATGCTGTAAAGTAAGAATGCTTTCAAAAATAGACATGTTAATAGATTATATTTATCAATTAACTAAATGCAAAGTGAGTGAACAGAAGAAAAATCTAAATCAATTCCATATTTGGTGTGACAACCCTTTGCCTTCAAAACAGCATCAATTCTTCTAGGTACACTTGCACAAAGTCAGGGATTTTGTAGGCATATAGTCAGGTGTATGATTAAACAATTATACCAAACAGGTGCTAATGATCATCAATTCAATATGTAGGTTGAAACACAATCATTAACTGAAACAGAAACAGCTGTGTAGGAGGAATAAAACTGGGTGAGGAACAGCCAAACTCAGCTAACAAGGTGAGGTTGCTGAAGACAGTTTACTGTCAAAAGTCATACACCATGGCAAGACTGAGCACAGCAACAAGACACAAGGTAGTTATACTGCATCAGCAAGGTCTCTCCCAGGCAGAAATTTCAAGGTAGACAGGGGTTTCCAGATGTGCTGTCCAAGCTCTTTTGAAGAAGCACAAAGAAACGGGCAACGTTGAGGACCGTGAGCGCAGTGGTCGGCCAAGGAAACTTACTGCAGCAGATGAAAGACACATCATGCTTACTTCCCTTCGCAATCGGAAGATGTCCAGCAGTGCCATCAGCTCAGAACTGGCAGAAAACAGTGGGACCCTGGTACACCCATCTACTGTCCGGAGAAGTCTGGTCAGAAGTGGCCTTCATGGAAGACTTGCGGCCAAAAAGCCATACCTCCGATGTTGAAACAAGGCCAAGCGACACAACTATGCACAAAAACACAGGAACTGGGGTGCAGAAAAATGGCAGCAGGTGCTCTGGACTGATGAGTCAAAATTTGAAATATTTGGCTGTAGCAGAAGGCAGTTTGTTCGCCGAAGGGCTGGAGAGCGTACACGAATGAGTGTCTGCAGGCAACAGTGAAGCATGGTGGAGGTTCCTTGCAAGTTTGGGGCTGCATTTCTGCAAATGGAGTTGGGGATTTGGTCAGAATTAATGGTCTCCTCAATGCTTAGAAGTACAGGCAGATACTTATCCATCATGCAATACCATCAGGGAGGCATCTGATTGGCCCCAAATTTATTCTGCAGCATGACAACGACCCCAAACATACAGCGAAAGTCATTAAGAACTATCTTCAGCGTAAAGAAGAACAAGGAGTCCTGGAAGTGATGGTATGGCCCCCACAGAGCCCTGATCTCAACATCGAGTCTGTCTGGGATTACATGGAGAGAGAAGCAACTGAGGCTGCCTAAATCCACAGAAGAACTGTGGTTAGTTCTCCAAGATGTTTGGGCCAACCTACCTGCCGAGTTCCTTCAAAAACTGTGTGCAAGTGTACCTAGAAGAATTGATGCTGTTTTGAAGGCAAAGGGTGGTCACACCAAATATGGATTTGATTTAGATTTTTCTACTGTTCACTCACTTTGCATTTAGTTAATTGATAAATATAATCTATTAACATGTCTATTTTTGAAAGCATTCTTACTTTACAGCGTTTTTCACACCTGCCTAAAACTTTTGCACAGTACTGTATATATATATATATATATATATATATATATATATATATATATATATATATATATATATATATATATAGGTTGTAGGGGGATATGCAAATAAAGCATTACAAGAGCTAATCAAATCGCGTGAAAGTTGCCTAACGGCTTCTACATTCACAGCTTTTTAAAAGTCAAAATACAGTAGCTGCATACATGTTTCGCCCTTTTTGGGGCTCATCAGTACAGCGCAACTGTATTTTGACTTCAGAAAGGCTCAGGAGAGTAAATAAAAACAAGTAGCTTTCGAATTAAGGTGAGAGAAAACAATAAATTCAAAAACAAATGCGTTGTAGGGGGATATGCAAATAAAGCATTACAGAGCCAATCAAATCGTGTGAAAGTTGCCTAAAAATGTGCCTAATGTTGCCTAAAAATGTGTGTGTGTGTGTGTATATATATATATATATATATATATATATATATATATATATATATATATATATACACACATTATATGTGTATATATATATACACACACATCTAAATATCAAACATTATCAACAGTATGTTCTGTTATAAGAACATTAGAAAGTTTACAAACGAGAGGAGGCCATTCAGCCCATCTTGCTCGTTTGGTTGTTAGGATACGGTCGAAAAACTGTATTTGCTCCTGGCTTACAAATTCACTGTGTCATCTGTGTTCTCTTTCCATTTACAGTTTATTTTCAAATAGCATTCCAAAAAGTATTAATGTATTAGCTATATACAAAACAACCACATGAGGACGCAGTGCACAGAAAAAAGAGCAAATACCAAACTATAGACAGTAAAAATAATACATCTCTAAGTAAACTAAAATACATTAGTTTTATAATCAAACCATAACATTTCAATTTGGCTCCTACACGTTTTAAGTTGAAAACTGCATAATTATTGTTGTATTTTCATATAAAGTATTATAATCCTGTTGAGTGCTTGAAACACTGATGATCGTCCTTCAACGCATCATATATTGTTATTTACACTGCATTTCTCAGGCGAAAAGGAAGGTGTAAAAAAAACGTGCGTATTCTAAGCTCCCTGCAAAAATCAGTGACCATCGGGACTGATGCAAAACGAAAGCCAGAGAGTGTTTCATTTTACAACGCCATGAAGTACGTTGTGGATATAGTGGATCAAATGGCACGGCTGTATTCTGTCAAAGCTGGTACTCGCAGTGGCCTGTGGCTGTTTTTTTATAATGTTTTGGACCTGGCAGCCATCAACGCTTTGGTTTTGTACAAGGAGTGCACCGGCAACACAATCACTCAGAGGGACTTCATTTTGCAGCTAGCCCTGGAGCTACGGCAGAAACATTTTGATAAGACACAAAACTTTTTGCCACATGGCTACAGAATCTCCTGAATGCTTTTTTGCATACTTCAAATGGGATTCAAGGTGGGCTTTCTTGAGTAATGGCTTCCTTCTTGCCACCCTACCATACAGGCCAGATTTGTGGAGTGCTTGGGATATTGTTGTCACATGCATAGTATACTGCAGATGCAAACAGGTCATTGAATAAAGTCACATGAGTGCTAGAGAGAGACATCCTCCAATTAGAAACTGAGCAGAGCACAGCAGCACAAGAGAGCCTGGGGGAGCGGAGAGAAGCCTTGAGCAGCCTGCTGGAGGAGAAAGTGCGGGAGGCGCAAGTTAAATCCAGGTTTATTGAGTTAAGAGACATGGATGCCCCTACTAGTTTATTTTTTGGATTGGAGAAGAAGAGAGCCAACAGTAAGCAACTGCACTGTGTCCAGCTGCCGTGTGGAAAGGAGCTGACTGGCCAGGAGGAGGTCAGGGAGACGGCAGTGTGTTTCTATGAGGAACTGTTTTCCAATTAAGCATGTGACCAGGAGGATATTAACATGCTATTGGAGGGACTAGCCAGCTTGAGTAAGGAGGAGCAGCAGAGTTTGGATATAAAACTGTGTTTCCAGGAGTTAAATGATGATGTTAGAAGCTGGGATAGATGGATTTGCCGGCGGAGGTCTATCAACACTTTTGGAAGGATCTAGGGTGTGCCCTGTTTCTGGTGTTACAAGAAAGCCTGCAGGACGGGGAGATAATGCTCAGTTGTTGGAGGGCTGTAATTACTTTGTTGCCAAAGAAAGGGGATTTGTGTTTAATCAAAAACTGGAGACCAGTGTCACTTTTTTGCTCTGACCTAAAAATATTTTCAAAATGTTTGGCAATGAGATTGAAGAGCTGTATGGACAATATTATTCATCCAGATCAGACTTATTGTATACCCGGGAGGGTTATCTTTGATAATATTTTTAATAAGAGATTTTTTGTCATTTGCAATAATGGGAGATTTTAATGTGGGTTTGGTTTCCTTAGATCAGGAAAAAGCCTTTGATCACATTGACCATCGCTATCTTTTTAAAAGTCTGGAAGCCTTCAGGTTTGGCCCTCGGTTTATAAATTGTGTTAAACTTTTATATAGTAATGTTTTTAGTGTTTTTTTAGTGTTTTAAAAATAAATGGTATATTAAGCAGACCCTTCTCAGTGTGCAGGGGGATCATGCAAGGCTACTCCCTGTCTGGAATGTTGAATTCAATCTCTAATGAGCCCCTGCTGGCTCAGCTGAGGAGCAGGCTGGGTGGCTGGTTAGTGCCTGATTTATCCCCTCTGACAAGAGTGAGAGTGTCGGCATATGTTACTGTTTATTAGTAATGACAGAGATGTTCAAGAACTTCAGCAGGGTTTGAACACATTTCAGAACGCTTCATCAGTATGTATAAATTGGGCTAAAAGCGACACTTTTTATCAGGGAGTTGGCAGGAGGGTGGGCCTCCTGTGTTGCCCCAGGTACTGAAATGGAGTAGGACAGGGATGAAGGTGCTGGGAGTGTACCTCGCCACAGATTACTATACTGAGTAGAAAAGGGAGGGCATGGTGGAGAAGGTGAAGGGTCGACTTGATCAGTGGCGAGAACTGCTAGCTCAGCTGTCATATAGAGGGAGGGTCCTGGTCCTAAACAACCTAGCTGCATTAATGCTGTGGCACATGTTAGTGTGTCTGGACCCCCCCAAGAAACTTAATAGACAGAATACAGAAGCTCTTTTTGGAGTTTTTCTGGGGAGGGAAGCACTGGTTGAGGCCAGCTACTATATACCTGCCCAGTGATGAGGGAGGGCAAGGATTGGTTGACATTGCTAGCAGGGTGGCAGCCTTCAGAATGCAGGCTTTGCAGAGACTGCTGTACACAGGGGAGGCAGCCCAATGGAAGAGGTTAGCCTGCCTCTTTTATAACAAAGTGGAGGGGTTGGGAATTGGTATTCAGTTCTCGTGTACCCCCTCGAGTGTTCTAAAGGTGTGGGGAGCTCTGAGAGTGGAGAGGGAGGAGAATATGACTGTTCATAAAGAAGAACCACTGTTGTTTAATCCTTTCATCACAGCGCAGTGCCTTCAGTCCCTAGCACTGCAGGAGAGTCTTCTAAAGGCAGGTATTACTAAACTAGGGCAGCTGCTGGTGCCTGGACTGTCTCGCTGGCTCAGTGCAGCTGAACTAAAAGACAGGTGGGGTTGGCACTGTGAGAGGCAGGCAGAGAAAGTACTGAGGGGAGTGAAGGGCTGTCTGTCTCCTGGGCTCAGAGAAGCTGTGGAAGATGAGGCAACGCAGAGAGGAGAGGGACAAGAATCTGAGTTCCTGGAGCTGCTGGTATCTCCTTTAGAGAGAGAGGAGCAGGAACAGGGGGAGGAGGAGGAAAGAGGAAAGATTCTAAAAGTACCGAAAGTGGAACACCTGTTGTTTAAATGTAGAGAAAGTAAAGCAATATACAAATTGTGCACAAAAGTAGCTCACTGCGGAGCATCAAGGAGTGTGGCAGATTCCAGATGAGAGCTCATCTGTCAATAGGAGGGGAATCCAGAATGGAGGATACTGTACAAGCCTCCTGTGCATAAAAGAGTATGAGATCTACAGTGGAGACTCATACATGGAGTATTAGCCACAGGAAGGCTTCATCATAAAATAGATCCGAATATCAGCTCGGACTGTGTTTTCTGTACACGAGAAGAAACCTTATTTCATACATACAGTGAGTGTGAGAGGCTGAACCTCTATTTAATCTTTTAAGTGAGCTGTTACAGAGGTTGGGAGTTAATTACACAAAGATGATGTTTATTTTTGGAGTGCCCTATAGGAGGAGTGAAAACAATATATGTATAATAGTTAATTTTCTTCTAGGGCAAGCAAAGCTAGCCATTTCAAAAACTCGGAGAAGCAAGCTGTTAGGCTCAGGTCTGATTCAAGTGGGCAGGTTGTTCAAAGTGATGGTGGTGAGCAGGCTCAAGGTGGATTTTACCTGTTTTAAATTGGTCCATGACATGGAAAGCTTCCAGGTGAAGTGATGTGTCAGAGAGGCAATTTGCTCACTGAGTGAAGAAGGAAATATTAATATTTATATTTAAGTAAAATTTTGTTTGGCTATTAAAGTTTGAAGGGTTTTAGTGCTTACGCACTGGGGAGGCTTAGGCTGATCCCTGGAGCCAGTGAAATTACTCTTATTTATTGTGGTTCTTTTATATTTATAAAACTTGTACCTTGTAAGAAGTGATCTGTCAATAAAGGATTGTTAAAAGTCAGTCTTTTTCTTTCATTCTTTCTTTTTTCTTGCTTTTTTCTTTCTTTATTTCTTTGTTTCTTCTGCCCAAGTAGGTACAAACATGCCATGAGCCCGGATAGCTCGGTTGGTAGAGCATCAGACTTCATCTGAGAGTCCGGAATTCAAGCCCCTGTTTGGGAGAGGCTTTTTTTAACCTTCACTTTGTTGGAGAAAATGCAAAAAAATAACCTTCCCTGGACATGAATCAAACCAAGGCCACAGCGGTTAGAGCACCGAATGCTAACCACTAGACGACCAGGAATGTTGAGCTGTTTGGTTTTTTATTTCTTTCTTTTTCTTTTTCTTTTTTTCTTTCTTTCTTTTTTAACCTTCCCCACTTTGTTGGAGAAAATGCAAAAAAAACTCCCTGGATGTGAATTCTACTTTGGGGCGTATAGCATAGGGTACAGGCCGTGCTTTGTTGAACCTTGGCTGAGCCTCAGCCTCCAGCACAATTTTGGCTTTCATGTGTTTCAGGGTACCAATGCCATCCTGAAACACTTGTGATGACCGGTTTAATAAATCAGTTAGTTTATCATTTGTAGAACTGTCACTTGTTTCTGGCGCCACCCGCAGGGCTTTAATGGAATGCCAGTCCAGTTGAATCTTCCTCAGCCATTCCCGCCCTAACAGTGGTGGTCCTCCATGCTGAATTACATACAAATCCAGGAGGTACTTGACATTATTGTAAGCTACATTTACAGGAATCCGGCCTACTGGGGAAATCTTTTCTCCTGTATAAGTTTTCAGCAAGACTGGGGTTGACCGCAATTTTACATTTGGAAAACGTTCTAAGAACTCTTCGTGAGAAATTACTGATAAGGCAGACCCAGTGTCCCATTTTCAGTGTCTTTCCCTCAACTTGTAGTGTGATCCAAATTATTTTGCGATCTGTTTCTTTTAAGCTGAATAGTTCAAGGCAAGCTAAGCCCTCTTCGGCTGAGTCAGAATCTGTTTCTGTGACGTGGTGCATCGACATATCTTTCCTTTTCCACTGCTGTGGTCGTTTTACATTAGCAGCTGATTTACACATTTTCTGAATGTGACCTCGCTTATTACATTGTCTGCAATCTTTGTCTTTAAATCAGCAGTCACTTGCGTCATGTGATTTCTTTCCACAATGAAAACAAGCTATCTCTTTTGCATTAGTATGTCTAGCAGCAAGTTTGTGTGTAGCGCATTCTAATGTCGCCTTCTGTTGTAACTCTGTTGCGTCTTTTGCCGCGGTCTCCATTGACACAGCTATTTCGCGTGCATTTTAATTTAGGAAAAAAGAGAGCACTCGGATTTGAACCGGGGACCTCTTGATCTGCAGTTAAATGCTCTACCACTGAGCTATAGCCCCGAGTTATTAGCCTACTCCAGCTATGCCCTTTTCTGCCAAGCACAACAAACGGTGCCGAGCTGCAGTTTCAGAAATGCAACCTATCAATGGCTAGTTATTTTTTACCTTATGTCCCGCAAATATTTTTCAACAAAACATTCAAGATGTATTGTATAAGGTCCGTCAAGTCATAGAATAACACGTTGTTATACATGTATCTCTTAGAAAACACTAAGCGAAATAGATAATAATCAGAAAATGCTTAACGTTTTTTATTTCAAGAAATTAAACTAAATACAAAATATAGTGTTGAACAAAAAGAGAGCAGCTTTATGGTTTCTGAAGTACGTTATAACGTTCCCCAAAATGTTCTGAAAACAAGGACACTAAGTCCAAGATGCCATTGTAACACATTTTTTACTGCATTTTGTTTTTATTGGAAGAGTGTCAAATACAGCCAAAAAATGTCTGGTCCTGGGGGAGCATCCCACTGAAAAACGCTCGGTCCTTTAAAGGGTTTAGCAAAAGGTGGTTTGCTTGAGCTCACCCTAGAAAAGTGGTTGTTATTTTATTTTTTAATATATTAAATTGAAAGCCACAGCTTGCCTTGTCAGACGTCTTTGACAGATTATTTAAGAACGCCATGCTTTGCATTCTTATGACTATAGAGGACCAAAACGGTCAAAATTAAATGATGAAATACGTAATCATGAAATAATGAAATCGTGAAATAAATAAACACGTACATTTATTGTGAAATAAATATATACATAAATATACCAACTTATTTTGAAATATTTTGCATTATAATATTAAATAATGGCCTTTTTCATTTCATAATTACATTTTCCCGAATTACTTTTTTCACAACGGCGCTTTTCATTTCATAATGACTTTTTTCACAACGGCGTTTTTCAGCATAATGACACATTTCATAATGAGAAGGGTTTGTGTCAATCAAAGCAAGTGGGCAGTATCTAGCCACTGATTGGATAATCCTTTAAGATGGATTACCTTGGCATCACTCCAGCGCTGACAAGGGCTCAAGCTGATTGGCTGAGCTAAGTACCAATGTGTATTTTTGTTACTTTTTTCTCGAAAATTGAATTCTCAAAATACAATAGTTAACATAGTTAACATTTTTTTACATAGAGACAAATATGGGTTTTTATGGTCGTTAATTTCGTACACTAGTATTAGGATCTAAACATGTCTGAATATTTTGATGCATTGAAAAACTTAATGGTCACGCTTGCAGACAAAATCGATACAAATGACTGTGGATGTCATTTTGACCCGAGTTGAAGACTTGAAGGAAATGTTTGTGGAGATCACTTCTTTGCAGGACACAGACATCGACGAAGTCGTGTGGAACAATTTGCTAGAGATTGAACTCCGAATTCGCAGAGAGAACGGATTTAATATAAGGACGTGTGTAGTTGGACGTCCTTCTCTGGAGGTTCCATTGAGTGCAATCGTGACATACATTCAGTCTGGATTATCAACCAGTGTGTAGTAATGTGAATGCTTATGTATATAATGCAGTTCAAGTTATGCCACTAGAGGTCAGTAGCGCCCTATATACTTACCATCTCCTAGGATACCAGTCGGTCGAGGAAGTTCTTAGTTAGAGAACACTAATGTGTAGGTTTCAACAGAGATTGTTCTTATAAAGACACTGTGATTAAAGTTATACTCTTGCATCTTGGATCTCGGGTTATTACATATGGCGGCGAAAATCGGACAACTTATCTTAGGTTGTTGAAAACGGAGACAACGAAGGAGAAAAGACAAGTGTAGCTGCATAGCTTCGGTCCAACCTGCTAACGTTAGCGAGCGCTCACAGACAACGGAACATGGCTACCACGGTAGGAACAACCGCTCCATTTGATAGTCAACTACAGACATGGGAGGAATATTGCGAAGTGCTTTCGCATTTTATTGAAGCAAATGAGATTGACAACGGCAATAAAAAAGGGCGATTATTTTAAGTTCAGTGGGAAGCCAAACATATAGTCTGATGAGAAATTTGCTAAGCCCAGATAAGCCAGGGGACATATCGTTTGACGATTTAGTTGAACTGTGGAAAACGCACTACAACCCAAAGCCCAGCGAAATAGTTCAACGCTTTAAATTAACTAGAGAAACAAACAGGCAAATGAGAATGTGACAATATGTGGCAGTGCTATGAGAACTCGCTCAACATTGCAACTATGGAGATAGGCTAAAGGAAATGCTACGGGACAGGCTAGTCTGTGGTATAGACGATGATCGTATTCAGCGCAGGCTGTTAGCAGAAACCGAGTTAACATTTGAAAAAGCACTGAAACTTGCTCAGGCATTGGAGACAGCGAACAAAGATGTTCAGGATTTACAATGGCAAAGCAAAGGAAGCAATGGTGCTAACTGGAAACATGCTAGCCAGGCTACAGTGCAAAAGATAAAAACTTGGAGGGAACCACGAGCTGGCGGGACTATGAGGGCTTGTTATAGATGCGGTGGTGAGCACATGGCGAATGACTGTCGTTTTCTTAAGGAAATGTGTCACAGATGCGGAAAAAAGGGGCACGTCAGGAAAGCTTGCAGGGCGAACTCACCTGTGGAGAAAACCAAACCTAGAGGGGGAGGAAAACAAAAGCACGGAAAAGTGGAAAAAAACATGGGGCTCATCACATTAGCGAAAATCCTGAAACAGATGCAAGTGACGGTGAAGACGTGTTCACTATAAATAACATAACAGAGACAAGCATTCCCAAGGTAGCGCCTATCACATTACAGTTAAAAGTCAACAAGTCGGATGTGCAATTTGAGGTTGACACGGGGTTCAGTGTTACAATTATGAATAAAACAGAGTACTCAACACTAAGGAATGGGGCAAAAGTACCTGAGCTAAAGACATGTTCCCTGCATCTCAGAACCTATACAGACGAAAGAGTGAAGACATTGGGGGTTGCAAACTTAACTGTACAGTACAAAGAGACTGTTAAACAGCTGCCAGTAGTAGTAGTGTCTGGCAAAGGACCAAACATACTGGGCAGCGGTTGGATTAAGGAGTTGGAATTAGACTGGGGCACGGTAAACCAGATAGGTAGAGACAAAACAACACTCCAGGGTGTGTTGAAGAAACATGAAAATGTATTCAAAGAGGAATTGGGGACATTGCGAGGCCCACCAGCTAAAATATATGTTGTCAAAGAGGCAACACCAAGGTTCTTTAAGCCAAGACCTGTGCCTTATGCTATGAAACCGAAGGTGGAGGCTGAGCTGGACCACCTCTTAAGAGACGAAATAATTGAACCAGTGAAATTCTCTGAGTGGGCGGCTCCCATAGTCCCAGTGCTAAAGCCTGACAACTCTGTGAGGATTTGCGGAGATTACAAACTTACTGTAAATCTGGTATCCAAACTGGAACAGTATCCCATTCCCAGAATTGAAGATCTTTTTGCGAAGCTCTCAGGAGGGGCAAAATTCAGCAAACTGGACATGAGTCATGCCCATCAACAGGTAATATTGGATGAGGAATCATAAAAGTATGTAACTATAAACACACACAAAGGGTTATTTACTGTAAACCGTCTTCATTCAGGGTTTCATCCAGTCCAGCTATCTTTCAGAGAATTATGGAGGGTTTGCTGCAGGGAATTCCCCATGTAGCCATTTACCTGGACGACATCCTGGTGACGGGCAAGAATGATTAGGAACACCTGCAGACGCTAAGTGAGGTACTTCAGAGAGTGGAGGAGGCAGGCCTACGGCTAAAGAGAAGTAAGTGTACCTTTCTGGGAAGTGAGGCCGAGTTTCTGGGTCACAAAGTGGATGCCACAGGACTACACCCACTTAAGAACAAGGTACAAGCTATCCAAAATGCACCTGCACCTACCAACATAACAGAGCTTAAGGCTTACTTAGGACTGTTGAACTATTATAACAGATTTTTACCTAACCTGTCAACACTACTGGCTCCACTGCACAAATTGTTGAGAAAAGACACAAAATGGCATTGGAAAAAAGAGCAGGAGGCTGCTTTTGAGAAATCTAAAAAGCTCATGCAATCCACAGATATACTTGTCCATTACGAAAGTGAGAAAGAGCTGCTTCTGTCCTGTGACGCCTCCCCCTACGGGGTAGGCGCAGTACTTTCACACCTCATGCCGGATGGGTGGGAGAGACCCATAGGTTTTATGTCAAGAACACTCACATCAGCTGAACGAAACTACTCTCAGCTTGATAAAGAGGGACTGGCTGTCATTTTCGGGGTGCAACGGTTTCACAAGTATCTCTATGGTAGAAAGTTCACCATATGCACAGATCATAAACCTCTTCTTTCACTCTTCAACGAAATGAAGGCTGTTCCACAGATGGTGTCACCGAGGATCCAGAGGTGGGCTGTGACACTGCGGGTGTATGAGTACGTGATAGTCTACAAGGCGGGTAAGGACCATGGCAACGCAGACGCCTTGAGTCGTGTGCCAGTGCCGACACTTCCCAATCCACAGGTCTGGAAGACAGGGTGCTGATGATGGAAGACATAGTGATGGTGACCGCAGAGGAGGTGCGAGTGTGGACAGGTAAAGATTCCATACTGTCTAGGGTGAGAGAGCACGTTTTAAGGGGTGGCCACAGCAGGGGAAGGAACAGATTTTACACCTTATTCTGTTAGGAAGACAGAATTGAGTGTGCAAGATGGTTGTGTCTTGTGGGGGGCACGTGTCATCATCCCACAGCGAGAACGACAGGCTGTGTTAGAACAGCTGCATCAGTGTCATCCAGGGGTTTCGCGCATGAAGGCTCTGTCCAGAAGTTATTTCTGGTGGCCCAAACTAGATGAGGAGATAGAGACACGGGTAAAGGCATGTAGCAAGTGTCAGGAACACCGGAAAGTACCAGCCACAGCCCCGCTACATCCCTGGGAGTGGCCAGACAAACCCTGGAAGCGATTACACATAGATTATGCAGGACCATTTATGGAGCAGATGTTTTTGATACTCATAGATGCTCATTCCAAATGGATGGATGTTTACCCGGTAACTTCAGCATCAGCTGTTAGAATTGACTGTTTGCGAAAAAGTTTTAGCAATCAGGGATTACCAGAAATGGTAGTTTCTGATAACGGCACCTGTTTTGTCAGCTCAGAGTTCAAGGAATTTATGAACAAAAATGGCATTGTCCATGTTACATCAGCCCCGTTTCATGCGTCTTCCAACGGTCTCAGAGAACGAGCCGTTCAAATATTCAAGACGATGATGAAGAAAGCGGAGAAGGAAGTATGTCAACTAAAGTGTCAAGGGTACTATTCAGCTATAGGTTAACACCGCAAACTACCACAGGACTCTCTCCAGAAGAGATGCTACTAGGGAGGAAACTTCGGTCTACGCTTCATTTAGTGCATCCCGATTTAAAGAGGAAAGTGGAACTTAAGCAGAATAAACAAAAGGAACACCACGACAAGCACACAAAGTGGAGGAGTTTTGGAGACGGAGACTCTGTGATGACAAGAAACTTCAGTCATGGTCCCAAGTGGATACCAGGAGTCATTGCAACAGTGACTGGTCCTGTATCTTTCAAGGTAATGCTGGGAGATGGCAGAATAGTACGTAGACACATAGATCAGATCCTGTTTAGACAACAGGACAACACCATTGGGTCAGAGGATATTGTGCAGGACACACCTGCAGAGGTTCTACAACCACCAGCTAGAGTAACCATGCCAGATGAACTTGTTCCAAGCAATGCAGACACTGTCTCAGAGCAGCTTGCTTTGAACACAGAGGAACAAACTGGGAGCTCCCCAAAGGTGGGCAGGGACAATCAAAGTATGGCACAAGCTGTGCGCGTTCCCAAAGAACTGTCAAAAAGCCTGGTTACCTGAAGGACTTTGAGTTGTAAAAAAAAAAAAAGTTTGAAATTAAAGGTTTATGTACAGTTAAGGATGGACTATTGTGTGTAGTTGTTGTTACAGCAATAGTTCAGAGACATTTAGTGTATTAGTGTTACATTTTGTTTATAACTGTGTTTAAACTGTTTCAAAATTTTAGAGAAGCTGAAATCTTAAGGGGGGGAGAATGTAGTAATGTGAATGCTTATGTATATGATGCAGTTCAAGTTATGCCACTAGAGGTCAGTAGCGCCCTATATACTTACCCTCTCCTAGGATACCAGTCGGTCGAGGAAGTCCTTAGTCAGAGAACACTAATGTGTAGGTTTCAACAGAGATTGTTCTAATAAAGACACTGTGATTAAAGTTATACTCTTGCATCTTGGATCTCGGGTTATTACACAGTGAAATTGCAGGTTTGCTTGGAGTTTCAACCAGTACCATTGGGAGAAGAATGGCACAACATGGAATACGGAAAGAGATCAAACCAAACCCAAATCGCATCAGTTTGTGGTTGTAGCCCACTTAAATGATATGAGGTCTGCCTAATTAACTTGTGTTAATTGAATTTCTTCACACAGACATACTGATCTGTACTCCATGATCTCCGATAATCAGCTAGATGCATTGGTGACAGAGATTCATCATATTCATCCAAACGCTGGCTATAAAATGATGCTGGGTCATATGAGGTCTAGGGGCCTTCTCATTCAGAGTAAGAGATCGTTGTCACACATTTTGCTTGACACGTCCAATAAGGTTTTTTGGCTTTAGCTGTGTGTGCCAATGTTTGTGATGCACTGTGTTTTTTGTTAAGATAAATCAAATAGGTCAATTTAATGTATTATATGAACCCTTGGTTCCGTATGGGACCAGTCCCAGTCTGTACCCTCCCTAATGTTTCATAGGATATGATCATTGTCGAACAGGACTATTCTCTTGTTTTCATTACCACTGGGTGATTATTAAACATTTGATTGGATCTATAAAGACCTGTCATGACTCACAGCTTGCTACATATTTGATTAGTTATCTGTCCCACTCAACATAGTAGAATAATTGATACAAAGTTGTGTCTTTGATAGAACATCGTTTGCAGGCATCAATGCGACAAGTTAATCCCGAGGGAACTATGATGTGCAGACTTTCATTTCAGACCAGGCAGCGCCGCAAATACAGAGTTCCAGCTCCCAACAGCCTCTGGCACATAGATGGAAATCACAAATTGATCCGTAAGCTATACAGGTTTTGCATTTCATCACAATGACATGGCATGGAGTTGGTTGGTTATTTGCCTAATTTGCTGTTAGAACCTTTAACAGAACATTTACCAATTATTTTTGATGTCACTGTGCATTAGAGACTGTTTCTGCAGTAAACACTCAACTGGATTCATGTGTTTAGAGAAAAAAAAAGCCCTTACCCTGTCAGTTCCTGTTAGATCTGGTTTATGATGCCACAATCTCATGTTAACACCAAAGCTATGTAAGAATTCTTTATTTTTTAACTTTCTTTTTATTTGGGTGTTAGGTTATTAGGTGTCAGTGCCCAGCATCCCTCTACTCTCAATTACCAATTGTGATCAACTTTTCTATTTTTCAGATGGAGAATTGTTGTTCATGGTGGAATTGATGGGTTCTCTCGGCTAATTGTGTGCTTAAGTGCTGCCACAAACAACCGGCCACAACTGTTTTGGACTGCTTCCTGTCTGCAGTTGAGCAATTTGGCCTTCCTTCAAGAGTGTGGTCTGACAAGGGTGGTGAAAATATCGAGGTGGCACATTACATGGTCAGCAGGCAGGGGAGAACCGAATTCTCACATCACAGGAAGGAGTGTGCATAATCAGAGGTATGGATTTGGAAATTCAAAGTAAAACAATTGTACCTTCTGTTGCTAGACCTCGTAGGGTTCTAACTGATATATTTGTACAATTTAAGTTGTTTCTAATGCTATGCACCATGAAGGTTCTCCTAGTCATCTGCTATGCTCAATCCCCATTTTTATAATCATAATGTTAAAGACAAAAACAAATTACATGACAAACACATTTTTCAAAACTATACTGCCAGACAGAACTATAATTCCAAGGTCTTGATTGAGCACATATCAGAGATTCACTTGAACACTACATTACTCTTAGAGGGCTTTTTAGTGAACTTGACTTTTGGATGTGTCATTTTTAAATGTCATACAAGTATGTTGGGCGGCACGGTGGTATGGTGGTTAGCACTGCTGCATCAATGCGCCAGGATTCTAGGTTCAAATCCAACCTGGGGGTCTGTGTGAAATTTGCATATTCTCCCTGTGTCTTCGTGGGTTTTCTCTGGGTACTTTCGGAGAAAAAAAGAGTATGGTGTGGACTGGGCAGGACCCTATAACCACCATGCAGCGGGTGTGTCAATCTTTGAAATCCAACTTCTTCATCCACTGTCAGAACAAGAATTGGCAACAGTACCGAGTCCAGCAGTTCATTTCTCTCAAGCCATAGCTGTACATGTCACTCACAGTGAGGTTACACTCACATAGGGCGAGAAGAAAGTAATTTTGAGATGACTAACTCTGGACTCGTGACTGAAGGGTTGTGGGTTCAATCCCAGGTGGGGACACGGCTGCTGTACCCTTGAGCAAGGTACTTTACCTAGATTGCTCCAGTAAAAAAAACTGTACAAATGGGTAATTGTATGTAAAAATAATAATAATAATTGTAACAATTGTAGGTCGCCCTGGATAAGGACGTCTGCTAATAAATTAATAATAATAATAATATTAAAGTAATCCAGCAGCTGGTATACAGAGATTTCGTTTGGAATGTTGTTTTTACAGTTTGTTTGTAAACAGCTGTAAACTTCAGAAGCATATAACTCTGCTGACCCGTCGATATTTTTGATTTTTTTAGCTTATAGTATTGTATATTGTTTTGTGTACAATATTTGCACATGAATTGTTCAGATCACATATTATAATTTGTAATAAATGAAGAGGCAATTATCTTTGAAATATTTATTTTATTAAATGAGTTTGAATAATACAAATTGCATTTAATTTTTCCTTTTCCATTCAAGAATCTAACAGAAAATACAAAACAATTGGCCATGGTCCATATTTTAAAACAAAACATATCCAAAGCCTCACTCCCTTCACCCTTTCAATATTTGCCGTGCATCTGTGAACCTCCACCCCATTACATTTCAAAAAATGAATTGGTTGCTCTGGTATGAGCCCAAGTAGAAGAAGCAGAATCTGGAACGTGTACAAAACAATAGTGTTGCAGTTAAGTGGCCCCTGTGGCGGAGTGTCCCGCCCTATATATATATTTGTATTATTATTGTTTGTGCGCGGATCAAAGCGCCGCGTATTTGTTATTGTTTTTATAATTTAAAATCCCTGTAAGGATGCGTGATTGATCAGCTAGTGATTTATTTAGCTAGTTGACAGTCACGCATCCTTATTAAACTCGTGCAGACTGTGGCCGAGGGGTAATAAGATAATTAACAGATAGTTAACCCTTGGTCAGAATATAAGAACCTGCAGCTGTCCGTGCTCTGAGGAAAATGTAATAGGAGTGAGAGCGAGAGAGCGAGGAGAGCGAAAACGAAATTGAAATTTAAAACAACTGTTAAGTATTGTGCTGGTGGTAAAGCCAGCATGCTTATTTGTTTATTTCTATTTGTTTGGCCAACGCACCGCTTTTGTTTTGTACTGTCTTGTTTGTTTAAATCTTTTGTTTATTTATTATTAAATAAAAGAAGCTGAACGCCAGATCGTTTAGTCCCTCACCCGTACTTCCTGAGTCTGTGTTTCTGGTCTGTGACGTCACCATACCTCACCACTGCAAGCCATCCTTCACAGTTGGTGTCCAGAAGCGGGAGGACAGCACCATCAAGCGTCAGGCCAGAAATACTGCAGGTTTTTTGTTTCGTTTTGGAAAAAAAATGGGAAGAAGCGGCAGGAGAAAGCAGCAACAGCAGCAGGAGGCGCATCAACAGCAGCGCGGGGCCGGTCACAGGTCCGTCGCGTCTCTACTACGCCGGATGTTTGCCTTGCCTGTCTGGATGAGGAAGGGCGGTGCTTCCTGTGTGGCGAGGTCAGGTATCTTCCACTCAGCCAGAGCTACGCATGGCAAGAGATGGAGGAGCCTGAGCGTCCGCGCCAGGGGAAGAGGTCCCGCTGGCTAAGAGGCCGACAATTCACTCTCCTCTGAGGGAATCTGGGGCTGGCTGGTGGAGCCTGGGATGAATGCTGAAGAGGCCCTCCCTGATGTGATCAACCTCCTGTGGGCCAGAGATGGAGAGCGATGGGAAGCCTGGGAAAAGCAACACTGCCCAGTGTCCCTCCCGGAGGTTGTGGACATGGCAACCAGCTACCTGGCTGCAGATATGGCAGGGCTCCTGCTATCTCCAGCTCCATTGGGAAAAGCCCTGATGCTGCAGTCTCCAGTACCAGAGGGAGAGGAGCTCGCCATTGTTCCCAGCGCCAGAGGGAGAGGAGCCATTGCTGCCATCTCCAGCTAGAGGGAGAGGTCCCAGCTGACATCTCCTGCCTCGCACCGCCCAAGGGTGCCTGCCTCGCACTGCCCAAGGATGCCTGCCAAGCATCCCCTGCGGCTGCCTGTTGCTCCGCATCGCCTGGGGCTGCCAGTGGCTCCGCATCGCCTGGGGCTGCCTGTGGCTCTGCATCGCCTGGGGCTGCCTGTGGCTCTGCATTGCCTGGGGCTGCCTGTGGCTCCGCATCGCCTGGGGCTGCCTGTGGCTCCGCATCGCCTGGGGCAGCCTGTGGCTCCACACAGGGTACAGGGTACGAGGGAGAAGTGGAGCTCCCGCTGCCGCCTCCATGGCCAGGGGCTCCCCTCCCGACTTCGCCTCCGGAGGGTCTGCTGCTGCTACTGTCGCCTCCCGAGGGTCCGCTGCTGCTGCCGTCGCCTCCCGAGGGTCCGCTGGTGCTGCCGTCACTGCCCGAGGGTCTGCCCCACGGAGGGGAGCTGCCGGCCATGAAGAAGGGGACGGGAGGTCAGGAGACCAGCTCCCCCCGCAGGAATTTCGCTGCAGGAGAATGGGTGGCCGGAGCCCCACGGAGGGGAGCTGCCGGCCATGAAGAAGGGGGGGAGGTCTGGAGACCACCCCCAAAATGTCCTTGGCCGGAGGAGCCGGCCTGTGAACAGTCTACGGCTGTTTGGGTGGGAGGAGGACATCCCACCGTGGCCTCCATCTTTGGCCCGTTGCTGCCCCAGTTCCTGGGCCGGGGCTGCTAGCCGGGACTTTGGGGACTTTTGGGGAGGTGGCCGAAAAGGCCATGTGTGCTACACACAAGGGGGGCATGTGTGGCTAAGTGTCCCCTATATATATATATATATATATATATATATATATATATATATATATATATATATATATATATATATATATATATTTGTATTATTATTGTTTGCGGCGCGGATCAAAGCGCCGAGTATTTGTTATTGTTTTTATAATTTAGAAACCCTGTAAGGATGCGTGACTGATCAGCTAGTGCAGTCACGCATCCTTATTAAACTCGTGCAGACTGTGGCCGAGGGGTAATAAGATAATTAACAGCTAGTTAACCCCTCGGGAAGAATATAAGAATCTGCAGCTGTCCGTGCTCTGAGGAAAGTGAAAGCAGGAGTGAAAGCAGGAGTGAGAGCGGAGAGAGCGAGGAGAGCGGAAATGAAATTGAAAACAACTGTTAAGTATCGTGCTGGTGGTAAAACCAGCATGCTTATTTCTATTTGTTTGGCCAGCGCGCCGTTTTGTTTTGTACTGTCTTGTTTGTTTAAATCTTTTGTTTATTTATTATTAAATAAAAGAAGCTGAACGCCGTAGTGTTTCAACCCTCACCCGTACTTCCAAGAGTCTGTGTTTCTGGTCTGTGACGTCACCACACCTCACCACTGCAAGCCATCCTTCACACCCCCTATAGTGTTTCAACCCTCACCCGTACTTCCAAGAGTCTGTGTTTCTGGTCTGTGACGTCACCACACCTCACCACTGCAAGCCATCCTTCACACCCCCTATAGCGTTTAAATGTTTTCCTTTGTAGACAATCTTAATTAGAGTGACTTACAAATACGTCCAGTTATGCCAGGAACAGAAATCAATGCAATCACCTCTGAGCTTGTATAATTGTAAGAATAAAGGCAAAATAAGTGTATTATACTATAAAATACAACAAGTGAATACAATGTAACAAAACTTTCTTTTCTCCACTGCTACTTGAGTTTTCAGAGGTGGTCCATGGTCACATTCACTTTACTGACGTGCTGCTCAAAAGTAAACGGCAATTGACCCAACCACTTTCATCTTCTCTTTTCAGCTTGCCACAGACACAGGATCAAACCAGACCGAATCCAGTATCTGAGGTGCTTAGGCAAGCCCGAGTATCTCTCTCAAATGCAACATAGTCAGTGTAGTGTCTAGGGAGGTGAAGGATCTCAAAACATGTGGAGGATTTTGGGAAATTGCTGTTCACAACTTTCAGCAGAAGTTCTTTCCCCAGAACTTCCCATCCTACCCAGAATTTCATGAGGTCTTTCAGCTCTGTACATGATGCTACAAAAAGCATTTGAAAAAGATATATTCTTCATACTAACTTGTGAAAAGCTACAAAACAGATGTTTTAATAGAATAATACATTTAAATATACAGTACACATGCTCTGTACATCCATTCATTCTTGTCAAAACCATATGCCATAAATTATTTTAGCGTTTCTCTTCAGATTGTTCTTCTTTGAGCACAACATGAGCACCAGATCGAAATTCCTCTTACCATTGTCAATTACCCTGCAGAGGTAGCCTGTAATTCTGCATTTTGTCTCAAGGCTGCATTCCTCCGCTTCCTCTTCCTCTTCCTCTTCTTCAACCCTCATGGCGGGCCACGTAATTCTGTCAAGAATCATCTAAAATAAATACCAGTACCTTTACTAAAATACAATGTACAGCATGCTGACAAAGTTATACTTCCCTTTACATGTCAGGTAGGTATAGATACTTTACCTGAGAGGTATACAAAGCATCTGACTCTCTTGGTAAAACCAAGGGAATCACATCTGCCCTTGCATACAGCAGAGGCCACACCATGGTGTCCTTTAACCCTCTTCTCAGCTGCTTGATCTGGCGGCTGGTACGTTCAATCACCTGCAGGGAACATTTAAAATTTAACTATATGGCATAAAAGTGATGTTCCAACATTTCATTCTTTGATATGAGGATAAACAGAATCACATGTCCCCATACAACACATTTTAGGTTGCAGAATATTTTTTAAAAGTGCTCTGATATATTATCTCGCTCTGTCTGCCTGTTTATACTTTTTGTTGTATTTACATCGACCATGACTGTTTAGAAAGGGTAATTACTCACAACATGTAGGAGGAGTCATTCAAACAGCCATCTCCTGTTGTTTTGATTGACTCCCGGGAGGTCCCAGGACAATGCTAGGTCAAGGATGATACACTTTTCCTGTTCAGATAATTCAGTGTTGCCCTCAAGCTGGAAAACAACTGAAAAAGTGAAACATTATTATTATCACGTTTTGGTTAGTATGGGTTAGGGTTAACTGTCACAAAACATTGCAACTGGCACCTATTTATCTAAACTTCCATTGTTTAGTAGAAAGAGTTTTTTCAACAACAGTGTGATTTACAGTAATGATAGATCACTTCTCACAGTAGATAATGAGTGAGTATGCTGCATTTGCAAATCATACCAATTGAATGGTCTAGATCAGGGCAGTCTTCAAATTGAGTGGTGGCTGTTTCGGGTGTGCTTCCAAACAATACGTGGATGATGGCAAGGCTTATCCCAGATAGACAGGGTCCACCATGCAAAAACAAGTGGCCTATCATCCTACCCGCCATCAAGAAAATATCACTCTCAAGGAGAAATTGGGATGTGGAAGGAACCAAGTGGTCTGGCTCTCCCTTGAAAAGTCGTATGACCTCTGTGTTCTCTGCAAAGAGGAATATGATAGGACAAGACAGAACAGAATATACTTTATTGTTCATGTTGTCATCATCAGCATTATTATTTGTGCAGACATTGACACAGACATGCAGGCATAAAGGCATACAGGCAAGACATCACTGCAGATACTAATGTCAAGGTCTCAAAAAGTCCATTGTAAAGTAATAAATTAAATCGCCATTTGGCGTACTTAAGGTCAGACCAACATTGTCAGCATACCGAGATTGAGATTAAATCCAAATTGCAGCTTGGATATTGTTTTTGAAAAGAAATATCTGTTCACTCCTTCTCCAACAGCAGTATCCCATAAAAATAAATCAATTTTTAGAAATACATTAAAAATTGAAGAATTTATAACATGCTAAAACTCAAATATTTTATATACTGTACTTTCAAGTGTGCATTTAAGAGGACATGCCCACTTAATGTTAAGTGCTTTGTAAAAAGTCATGAGGGCCCGCTCTTGAACCTCAAGGCTCTCTCTTATGTCCATTCGCAAATTAAGTGGCTTTCCTGTTTCATGATGGGACAGTAATGCCCTCTTAAAAAGCCACGCGCCCCTAGTTGGGTCTGGTTCAAGCTCCCACTCTGGAGTGACAAATACTGAGCAAAATGTATGAACTCAAATCTGTGCACAATAAAAACATATTCTTATACACTGACATCTAAAAACCACCCTTATATACATGATCCACTGAAGGCTCAGTGCTTCTAGTCCCTCTACCACAGATTGTCTTTATGGACTATTTTCCACTACCTGATAGTAGAGGAGACATGGGAGCATCTTGTCTTTCCCTGTTGCTGTAGCTAGAGGAAGGTCCCTCTTCCCTGGCTGGTGGACCTGGAACATCCTGTCTCTGTGTTTCACTGCCACTTCAGAGGGTGCCTCATCATCTACACTAAATGCCTGACCTGATGAGCTGAATGATTTAGATTATTAAAATGAATACAATTCTGCTACTGTAACAGATACATAGGTTCTGTCTCTTAACTCTTACTGAACCAGTTACACCTGAGCCGGTAAGGGGCATTAACAGCCTATTCACTGGTCTAAAGAAAATATTATTGAATGAGATGACCCATACCCACTGCAACTTCACAAGTGACATTTTATTTCCACGAAAGGAAAATCCCTCTCACAGTTGAGGCACCTTGTCTGTGGTCCAACACTTTGAGAAGATCCAGGGTGCTACATTATGGACAATAGGTAGAGTGAGAATCACAACACATAATTATCCACAAACTTATAGGATGGTGTGTCTAATTCTAATGACTTAAATATAGTCTCATTACAAAAACATAGTACATTTTTATGTCAGCATGCTTTTCCATTTTTCAGTGCTTATCCAATTCCAGACATTTACAACCCCCATTAGAATAATCAGTATACTAATACATATTATACGATTATATAAGAGTGCACTATGATATTAAAATACTTCATACTTACACCTTCCAAAGTAATACTTCTCTGTAGGGGCCTGATGTAGATCACTGCCTGACCTATATTCGTGACGGACTGTGAAGGTAACGTACTGTATAGCCTTCATTGGGGTTCGGGATAGTACACAATCCTCGGTTTCTGGTTGTGCCGAATATCCTCATCAACTCAAAACCACCAACTTCAGTGGGCTTTATTATTTATATAAAAAAAGATATAACATGACTTTTTTGTGGAATTATCTTGTAAATATATGGCAAACCTAAAAATTAGCTGGCATGTGCTTGTCTTTAAATCTGTTATATTTTGCTGAAATTACAGGATCAAATAAACCTAAAAGTTGCAGGCAACTTTAAAGCTTCCAGGCCTTTACAGCAGAAAAAGATACGGTTTGAGACTCGTGAAAATGGAAATCGTACGAACATTTTGTTACTTGGAAAGCATCATTTTATCGTGTGTGCTTTTTGCAGGACAACGGTTAGTATTTTATAAATGTCGATTTAGTATTCCTTTTGATAACTACCTGCGATTCGTTGTGGGAGTGCAATTCGCGCTGTGGAACTTTCAGTTGCATATTTGAAATACCCCGGCTGTCAATTTTCTGTACACCCCGAGATTATAGTAATTTTATGAACAAAAATTCAAATAATAATATAAAAAATGTCAATTTTACACTGTTAAAAAATAAACTGGACACAGTATTTTTTTTAACCATTATATAATTTACTGTTAGATGCGATAATAGTATTAAGCAGTATATGCTTTTCATGGTCATAAACGGCCTCCTGTGGTGAGATTTTCCAAAGCAGTCTTTGTCTCCAGAGACTGTTGTACAGTTCGCCTCAAGAGGGCAACCTTGTACCACCCCGTAGTTCAAGGCCAAACTTCGTTTTTTTCTGCTTGTTAATGTAAAACACAGTGATATTTTGTTTTTTGTTCTAATAGTGGGATACTACAGGTAACAAGATAAGGTTAAATAGGTATAAGATTATGGCTGAAGCAGTGAGCTGTGGAAAAGGTGGTGAGTACTGCAAAGAAGCTGGTCAGCTACAATTATAAAATAACACGGTTATAGAGCAAGCGATTCTTAACCGTTCTGTATATACTTTTATTTAAATGAAATAACCAGTTAATTAAACATACGCTTGCAATGTGCCCCCAACTATCAGATACAACTCAAAAGTTTTATTTATAAACATCATATCTAACATTTGCTTAGCAGAAACATTGTATTATAAATGAAAAAATAAATATAAAAGTCTTTATTTTCAAAATTAGCATATAGGGCCATATAGCGCATTGTAGGTTATATTAATAATAAAAGCATGTGTTGTAACAAGCCGTCAAAATGATTACTTTGGGCGGTTCTAGGTAGAAGTGCTCATAACTTTTTTTATTTTTGCAATTCTGACTTTCAAACGTTGTCAGTATATTTAATACATGTATTTAGGAAAAGTCAAGAACAGACAACCGTGGATCTTTAACACACGCATAGTAATTTCAATTTTAAAAGTGAAAACCGTCAAAAATGACTACCGTGGCAGTTGTAGTGTTAAAAAGAATAGTGCAGGTGTTTTGTTTTTGTGGCTTCTGCCTGCATGTCCACGAGGTTACTTTTAACATTATAGCAGAGAAGCTGGTCAGCTGGTATTTAATTAACTGAAATAACCAGTTAATGAAAGATACACTTCAAAGTCATCGTCCCCCCCCCCGATTTGTAAACAAACTGTATTCGTGTGACTTGTAAAGCTCATGTATTAAACATATTAGTATTACTATTGTGTTCTGGTTTAAACATAAGTGTGTTTT
Organism: Acipenser oxyrinchus oxyrinchus; assembly: GCA_030684275.1. Classification (NCBI taxonomy): domain Eukaryota; kingdom Metazoa; phylum Chordata; class Actinopteri; order Acipenseriformes; family Acipenseridae; genus Acipenser; species Acipenser oxyrinchus. Next base: position 12,627,357 of record CM060273.1, on the reverse strand, counting down.
TTTATTTTTCCTGCTATACAGTTACAACAGCGTTTAAAAAAAAAAAAATGATTATAAAACATTTGTATACAGCACGAGATCACGGTATTTTTTATAAATAATTAGTGTGTTTCAGTATGTCTACAGTTCTACATATGCTTGCATGTCTACAAGGTTGTTTCAAATAAACAAACAACATTAGTGCAGAGATTACAGTCATTTTTCTCATACAGTGAGTGTGTGTGTGCTGCGCTGCTTTTTCCCAGCGTTGATGCAATTGCAAACAGTAAAAATAATTATATGACGATTTATTGTGTCTTTTATAGTGTAGTGTGAGGCACATACCTGTTATATTTAAAAGACAAAAACATAAATACACAAGTACACGGCAGGCTTAGTACATCACTGCTGCCTGCTTCACGTTTACGTTGTCTGACAGCACGAGTGTCAGAGAGCACTGCAATTCTAAAGGGACAGCCAAAGCGTGATGCGCTTTTGAAGTTCTGCTCGTTGTAGTTTTATTTATTATTATTTTTTATTTATTTACTAGCTCGACATAACTACAACACGCATGTTTCCCTGTGGTTGCCTGGCTACACTCGTATGTCCACGTGGTTATTTTAAGTAAAGAAATAACATTACAGCAGAACAAGCTGATCCGCTCCTATTATACTAAAATGCCCGCTGTTTTGGGGAGGGATTCTCTGTGAATAACCATGCGAGCTTAGTCCTTACAATTGTATTTAATAGAGCAAGCGATTTTGAACAGTTGTGTCTATGGCACTCATAACCTGAATGATACGTTTGCAAAGTCGACCCCACCCCGCGCTCCCTCCAAAGCGTCTTTTCAATAGCTTACACGCACGGCTTTTTTGCAGCAGATTCAGGATTTGTGCCTGTGTTGTAAAAATAATTATATGACGATTCTTAAGCAAACTGTATTCGTGTGATTTGTTAAGCGCATGTATTAAACATATTAGTATTACGATTGTGTTGTGGTTTAAAAATACGTGCTTTTTTTTTTTTTTTTTTTGTTGCCTGCCTTTCAGTTACAACTGCGTCTGCAGTACATTTATTAAGTGCATCAGGCGCGTCAGGTCCAATTTATTTTCACACGCGCATTTAATTTTAGATGCGCTGTTTAAAAGTATTTTTCCCCACAATCAAACTGGTTTAAATGGCCCTGCATATCAACAAAGCACTCACTGGCAACTCCTGTCCTGCCCCACCCTTTCGTTCGCTACAGCTTTCACATATGCTTGAAATAAATAATAATAATACTAATAGTCGTACATACCGATCGATCATCTCCTAATCACTCATTTTATCACCAAACTCCTCAATAATGAGATCCAAGTCATTATTTTATTACTATAACATCTCAAAAAAGATCTGCAAATGTCCGTGTTATTCTCTGTGCGCTGATTCAGTCACAAGCAGCTTGTTTCCTTTTGACCGCTCCTATCTAATCACGGGCACGTATGACTATTCATGAGCTACGCCCTTTTTTCGGCTTCTCTCGGCTCCTGTCGCCACCACTCGGCCATTGAATGGTTTTCTTGGCTTTTTCAGTTCTAAAGGGACAGCCAGAACGTGATGCGCTTTTGAAGTTCTGCTCGTTGTAGTTTTATTTATTATTATTTTGTATTTATTTACTAGCTCGACATAACTACAACACGCACGTTTCCCTGTGGTTGCCTGGCTACACGTGGTTATTTTAAGTAAAGAAATAACATTACAGCAGAACAAGCTGATCCGCTCCTATTATACTAAAATGTCCGCTGTTTTGGGGAGGGATTCTCTGTGAATAACCACGCGAGCTTAGTCCTTACAATTGTATTTAATAGAGGAAGCGATTTTGAACAGTTCTGTCTATGGCACTCATAACCTGAATGATACGTTTGCAAAGTCGACCCCCGCCTCCCTCCAAAGCGTCTTTTCAATGGCTTACACGCGGCTTTTTGCAGCAGATTCAGGATTTGTGACTGTGTTGTAAAAATAATTATATGACGATTTTTAAACAAACTGTATTCGTGTGATTTGTAAAGCGCGCCGCAGATTCAGGATTTGTGACTGTGTTGTAAAAATAATTATATGACGATTTTTAAGCAAACTGTATTCGTGTGATTTGTAAAGCGCATGTATTAAACATATTAGTATTACGATTGTGTTGTGGTTTAAAAATACGTGCGTTTTTTTTTGCTGTTCAGTTACAACTGCTGTTCAAAAAAATGATTACAACACATTTCTATACAGCACGAGATCACAGTATTTTTTTCAAATAATTAGTGTGTTTCAGTATGTCTACAGTTCTGTATATGCCTGCATGTCCACAAGGTTATTTTAAATAAATAAACATTAGGGCAGAGATTACAGTCATTTTTCTCGTACTTAGTGAGCGTGTGTGTGTGTGTGTGTGTGTGTGCGCGTGCTGCATTTCATTTCCCAGCGTTGAAGCAGCTGCAACAGTTCCTAAAAAAAAAAGTTCTTAGTTACACTATAAGGCATTGTACACTGTACAGTGTGTATGTGTAATATAATACTAGCCATTCCAGTGTAATTACTGTGTTTAATGTTATACGAGTTCAGTAAAACAGTTTTTTCCAGACACCAGCAAAAAATGGCTGCCTTTTCTTCCCTAGACCTTGCTCACGTTTCCATGGCAACAGGTCCCTAGTGGTGGGAATGTATCATTGCAGGGTATGTTTTGGGCAAAAATGCCATATCACCCACATTGATTGGCTCATAGCAGCCATGTTTGTTCATGTAGGAACTTTTCCTGAATAACTTTTTAGAGGACACTACAAAGATAACATATACCCAAGATTCACGTCAATCGGCCAAAGGGTTCATGAGGAGATGTCGTTTAAGCGTTTTACGCAAAATGGCACATAGTTTCCACACCATGTTACCGATCAACTTTTTCTTACGTAAAATCAATCTTGGACAGGAGCGCACTATGTACAAAAATTTTCACAGCTGTACTATGTACCGTTCTTGAGAAGAAGACATTTGAAAATTTCCCAAAAATTTCATTAAATCCAAGATGGCTGCCACACCATGTGACCAAAAGCCGCCATATTGACCATGGCACAACATCCCATAGTCCTCTACGTCCGTGCCAAATTTCGTGAGTTTTCGTGCAGCCGTTTAAAAGTTATAGGCTTTTGTAATTTGGGAGGAAGGAAAAAAAAATAATAATAATAACTAGAAGTTGCAGGCAACTTGAAGGCTTCCAGGCCTTTACAGCAGAACAAGATACGGTCAGAGACTCGTGAAAATGGAAATCGTACGAACATGCTGTTAACTGGAAAGCATCATTTTATCGTGTGTGTTTTTGCAGGACAACGGTTAGTATTTTATAAATGTCGATTTAGTATTCATTTTGATAACTACCTGCGATTCGTTGTGGGAGTGCAATTCGCTGTGGAACTTTCAGTTGCATATTTGAAATACCCGGCTGTCAATTTTCTGTACACCCCGAGATTATAGTAATTTTATGAAAAAAATTCAAATAATAATATAAAAATGTCAATTTTACACTGTTAAAAAATAAACTGGGCACAGTATTTTTTAACCATTATATAATTTACTGTTAGATGCGATAATAGTATTAAGCAGTATATGCTTTTCATGGTCATAAACGGCCTCCTGTTGTGAGATTTTCCAAAGCAGTCTTTGTCTCCAGAGACTGTTGTACAGTTCGCCACAAGAGGGCAACCTTGTACCACCCAGTAGTTCAAGGCCAAACTTTGTTTTTTCTGCTTGTTAATGTAAAACACAGTGATATTTTGTTTTTGTTCTAATAGTGGGATACTACAGGTAACAAGATAAGGTTAAATAGGTATAAGATTATGGCTGAAGCAGTGAGCTGTGGAAAAGGTGGTGAGTACTGCAAAGAAGCTGGTCAGCTACAATTATAAAATAACACGGTTATAGAGCAAGCGATTCTTAACCGTTCTGTATATACTTTTATTTAAATGAAATAACCAGTTAATTAAAGATACGCTTGCAATGTGCCCCCCAACTATCAGATACAACTCAAAAGTTTTATTTATAAACATCATATCTAACATTTGCTTAGCAGAAACATTGTATTATAAATGAAAAAATAAATATAAAAGGCTTTATTTTCAAAATTAGCATATAGGGCCATATAGCGCATTGTAGGTTATATTAATAATAAAAGCATGTGTTGTAACAAGCCGTCAAAATGATTACTTTGGCGGTTCTAGGTAGAAGTGCTCATAACTTTTTTATTTTTGCAATTCTGACTTTCAAACGTTGTCAGTATATTCAATACATGTATTTAGGAAAAGTCAAGAACAGACAACCGTGGATCTTTAACACACGCATAGTAATTTCAATTTTAAAAGTGAAAACCGTCAAAAATGACTACCGTGGCAGTTCTAGTGTTAAAAAGAATAGTGCAGGTGTTTTGTTTTTGTGGCTTCTGCCTGCATGTCCACGAGGTTACTTTTAACATTATAGCAGAGAAGCTGGTCAGCTGGTATTTAATTAACTGAAATAACCAGTTAATGAAAGATACACTTCAAAGTCGTCCCCCCGATTTTTAAACAAACTGTATTCGTGTGACTTGTAAAGCTCATGTATTAAACATATTAGTATTACTATTGTGTTGTGGTTTAAACATAAGTGCGTTTTTTATTTTTCCTGCTATACAGTTACAACAGCGTTTAAAAAAAAATGATTACAAAACATTTGTATACAGCACGAGATCACGGTATTTTTTCAAATAATTAGTGTGTTTCAGTATGTCTACAGTTCTACATATGCTTGCATGTCTACAAGGTTGTTTCAAATAAACAAACAACATTAGTGCAGAGATTACAGTCATTTTTCTCATACAGTGAGTGTGTGTGTGTGCGCTGCTTTTTTCCCAGCGTTGATGCAATTGCAAACAGTAAAAATAATTATATGACGATTTATTGTGTCTTTTTATAGTGTAGTGTGAGGCACATACCTGTTATATTTAAAAGACAAAAACATAAATACACAAGTACACGGCAGGCTTAGTACATCACTGCTGCCTGCTTCACGTTTACGTTGTCTGACAGCACGAGTGTCAGAGAGCACTGCAATTCTAAAGGGACAGCCAGAGCGTGATGCGCTTTTGAAGTTCTGCTCGTTGTAGTTTTATTTATTATTATTTTTATTTATTTACTAGCTCGACATAACTACAACACGCATGTTTGCCTGTGGTTGCCTGGCTACACTCGTATGTCCACGTGGTTATTTTAAGTAAAGAAATAACATTACAGCAGAACAAGCTGATCCGCTCCTATTATACTAAAATGCCCGCTGTTTTGGGAGGGATTCTCTGTGAATAACCATGCGAGCTTAGTCCTTACAATTGTATTTAATAGAGCAAGCGATTTTGAACAGTTGTGTCTATGGCACTCATAACCTGAATGATACGTTTGCAAAGTCGACCCCCGCTCCCTCCAAAGCGTCTTTTCAATAGCTTACACGCGGCTTTTTGCAGCAGATTCAGGATTTGTGCCTGTGTTGTAAAAATAATTATATGACGATTCTTAAGCAAACTGTATTCGTGTGATTTGTTAAGCGCATGTATTAAACATATTAGTATTACGATTGTGTTGTGGTTTAAAAATACGTGCTTTTTTTTGCCTGCCTTTCAGTTACAACTGCGTCTGCAGTACATTTATTAAGTGCATCAGGCGCGTCAGGTCCAATTTATTTTCACACGCGCATTTAATTTTAGATGCGCTGTTTAAAAGTATTTTTCCCCACAATCAAACTGGTTTAAATGGCCCTGCATATCAACAAAGCACTCACTGGCAACTCCGGCCCCGCCCCACCCTTTCGTTCGCTACAGCTTTCACATATGCTTGAAATAAATAATAATAATACTAATAGTCGTACATACCGATCGATCATCTCCTAATCACTCATTTTATCACCAAACTCCTCAATAATGAGATCCAAGTCATTATTTTATTACTATAACATCTCAAAAAGCTCTGCAAATGTCCGTGTTATTCTCTGTGCGCTGATTCAGTCACAGGCAGCTTGTTTCCTTTTGACCGCTCCTATCTAATCACGGGGCACGTATGACTATTCATGAGCTACGCCCTTTTTTCGGCTTCTCTCGGCTCCTGTCGCTCCCACTCGGCCATTGAATGGTTTTCTTGGCTTTTTCAGTTCTAAAGGGACAGCCAGAACGTGATGCGCTTTTGAAGTTCTGCTCGTTGTAGTTTTATTTATTATTATTTTGTATTTATTTACTAGCTCGACATAACTACAACACGCACGTTTCCCTGTGGTTGCCTGGCTACACGTGGTTATTTTAAGTAAAGAAATAACATTACAGCAGAACAAGCTGATCCGCTCCTATTATACTAAAATGTCCGCTGTTTTGGGGAGGGATTCTCTGTGAATAACCACGCGAGCTTAGTCCTTACAATTGTATTTAATAGAGGAAGCGATTTTGAACAGTTCTGTCTATGGCACTCATAACCTGAATGATACGTTTGCAAAGTCGACCCCCCCCCGCCGCTCCAAAGCGTCTTTTCAATGGCTTACACGCGGCTTTTTGCAGCAGATTCAGGATTTGTGACTGTGTTGTAAAAATAATTATATGACGATTTTTAAACAAACTGTATTCGTGTGATTTGTAAAGCGCCGCCGCTGATTCAGGATTTGTGACTGTGTTGTAAAAATAATTATATGACGATTTTTAAGCAAACTGTATTCGTGTGATTTGTAAAGCGCATGTATTAAACATATTAGTATTACGATTGTGTTGTGGTTTAAAAATACGTGCGTTTTTTTTTCCTGCTGTTCAGTTACAACTGCGTTTAAAAAAAATGATTACAACACATTTCTATACAGCACGAGATCACGGTATTTTTTCAAATAATTAGTGTGTTTCAGTATGTCTACAGTTCTGTATATGCCTGCATGTCCACAAGGTTATTTTAAATAAATAAACAACATTAGGGCAGAGATTACAGTCATTTTTCTCGTACTTAGTGAGCGTGTGTGTGTGTGTGTGTGTGTGCGTGCTGCATTTCTTTTCCCAGCGTTGAAGCAGCTGCAACAGTTCCTAAAAAAAAGTTCTTAGTTACACTATGAGGCATTGTACACTGTACAGTGTGTATGTGTAATATAATACTAGCCATTCCAGTGTAATTACTGTGTTTAATGTTATACGAGTTCAGTAAAACAGTTTTTTCCAGACACCAGCAAAAAATGGCTGCCTTTTCTTCCCTAGACCTTGCTCACGTTTCCATGGCAACAGGTCCCTAGTGGTGGGAATGTATCATTGCAGGGTATGTTTTGGGCAAAAATGCCATATCACCCACATTGATTGGCTCATAGCAGCCATGTTTGTTCATGTAGGAACTTTTCCTGAATAACTTTTTAGAGGACACTACAAAGATAACATATACCCAAGATTCACGTCAATCGGCCAAAGGGTTCATGAGGAGATGTCGTTTAAGCGTTTTACGCAAAATGGCACATAGTTTCCACACCATGTTACCGATCAACTTTTTCTTACGTAAAATCAATCTTGGACAGGAGCGCACTATGTACAAAAATTTTCACAGCTGTACTATGTACCGTTCTTGAGAAGAAGACATTTGAAAATTTCCCAAAAATTTCATTAAATCCAAGATGGCTGCCACACCATGTGACCAAAAGCCGCCATATTGACCATGGCACAACATCCCATAGTCCTCTACGTCCGTGCCAAATTTCGTGAGTTTTCGTGCAGCCGTTTAAAAGTTATAGGCTTTTGTAATTTGGGAGGAAGGAAAAAAAAATAATAATAATAATAATAACTAGAAGTTGCAGGCAACTTGAAGGCTTCCAGGCCTTTACAGCAGAACAAGATACGGTCAGAGACTCGTGAAAATGGAAATCGTACGAACATGTTGTTAATTGGAAAGCATCATTTTATCGTGTGTGTTTTTGCAGGACAACGGTTAGTATTTTATAAATGTCGATTTAGTATTCATTTTGATAACTACCTGCGATTCGTTGTGGGAGTGCAATTCGCTGTGGAACTTTCAGTTGCATATTTGAAATACCCGGCTGTCAATTTTCTGTACACCCGAGATTATAGTAATTTTATGAAAAAAATTCAAATAATAATATAAAAATGTCAATTTTACACTGTTAAAAAATAAACTGGGCACAGTATTTTTTAACCATTATATAATTTACTGTTAGATGCGATAATAGTATTAAGCAGTATATGCTTTTCATGGTCATAAGCGGCCTCCTGTTGTGAGATTTTCCAAAGCAGTCTTTGTCTCCAGAGACTGTTGTACAGTTCGCCACAAGAGGGCAACCTTGTACCACCCGTAGTTCAAGGCCAAACTTTGTTTTTTCTGCTTGTTAATGTAAAACACAGTGATATTTTGTTTTTGTTCTAATAGTGGGATACTACAGGTAACAAGATAAGGTTAAATAGGTATAAGATTATGGCTGAAGCAGTGAGCTGTGGAAAAGGTGGTGAGTACTGCATAGAAGCTGGTCAGCTACAATTATAAAATAACACGGTTATAGAGCAAGCGATTCTTAACCGTTCTGTATATACTTTTATTTAAATGAAATAACCAGTTAATTAAAGATACGCTTGCAATGTGCCCCCCAACTATCAGATACAACTCAAAAGTTTTATTTATAAACATCATATCTAACATTTGCTTAGCAGAAACATTGTATTATAAATGAAAAAATAAATATAAAAGGCTTTATTTTCAAAATTAGCATATAGGGCCATATAGCGCATTGTAGGTTATATTAATAATAAAAGCATGTGTTGTAACAAGCCGTCAAAATGATTACTTTGGCGGTTCTAGGTAGAAGTGCTCATAACTTTTTTATTTTTGCAATTCTGACTTTCAAACGTTGTCAGTATATTCAATACATGTATTTAGGAAAAGTCAAGAACAGACAACCGTGGATCTTTAACACACGCATAGTAATTTCAATTTTAAAAGTGAAAACCGTCAAAAATGACTACCGTGGCGGTTCTAGTGTTAAAAAGAATAGTGCAGGTGTTTTGTTTTTGTGGCTTCTGCCTGCATGTCCACGAGGTTACTTTTAACATTATAGCAGAGAAGCTGGTCAGCTGGTATTTAATTAACTGAAATAACCAGTTAATGAAAGATACACTTCAAAGTCCCCCCCGATTTTTAAACAAACTGTATTCGTGTGACTTGTAAAGCTCATGTATTAAACATATTAGTATTACTATTGTGTTCTGGTTTAAACATAAGTGCGTTTTTTATTTTTCCTCCTATACAGTTACAACAGCGTTTTAAAAAAAATGATTACAAAACATTTGTATACAGCACGAGATCACGGTATTTTTTCAAATAATTAGTGTGTTTCAGTATGTCTACAGTTCTACATATGCTTGCATGTCTACAAGGTTGTTTCAAATAAACAAACAACATTAGTGCAGAGATTACAGTCATTTTTCTCATACAGTGAGTGTGTGTGTCGCGCTGCTTTTTTCCCAGCGTTGATGCAATTGCAAACAGTAAAAATAATTATATGACGATTTTTAAGCAAACTGTATTCGTGTGACTTGTAAAGCTCATGTATTAAATATATTAGTATTACGATTGTGTTGTGGTTTAAAAATACGTGTGTTGTTTTATTTTTCCTGCTATACAGTTACAACAGCGTTTTAAAAAAAAAAATGATTACTAGACATTTCCATACAGCACGAGATCACGGTATTTTTTCAAATAATTAGTGTGTTTCAGTATGTCTACAGTTCTGTATATGCTTGCATGTCTACAAGGTTGTTTCAAATAAACAAACAACATTAGTGCAGAGATTACAGTCATTTTTCTCATACTGAGTGAGTGTGTGTGTGTGTTGTGTTGTGCTTGCAAGCGTGATCATTTATTTCCCAGCAGTTGATGCAGACTTGCAAAGTTCATGTCAAAAATAGTTTTCATGTAGCGATTTACAGTATGTGTCTTTTTATATCGTGTAGTGCTGAGGCACATACCTGTTATATTTAAAAGACAAAAACATAAATACACAAGTACACGGCAGGCTTAGTACATCACTGCTGCCTGCTTCACGTCTTTACGTTGTCTGACAGCACGAGTGTCAGAGAGCACTGCAGTTCTAAAGGGACAGCCAGAACGTGATGCGCTTTTGAAGTTCTGCTCGTTGTAGTTTTATTTATTATTATTTTGTATTTATTTACTAGCTCGACATAACTACAACACGCACGTTTCCCTGTGGTTGCCTGGCTACACGTGGTTATTTTAAGTAAAGAAATAACATTACAGCAGAACAAGCTGATCCGCTCCTATTATACTAAAATGTCCGCTGTTTTGGGGAGGGATTCTCTGTGAATAACCACGCGAGCTTAGTCCTTACAATTGTATTTAATAGAGGAAGCGATTTTGAACAGTTCTGTCTATGGCACTCATAACCTGAATGATACGTTTGCAAAGTCGACCCCCTCCGCCCCTCCAAAGCGTCTTTTCAATGGCTTACACGCGGCTTTTTGCAGCAGATTCAGGATTTGTGACTGTGTTGTAAAAATAATTATATGACGATTTTTAAACAAACTGTATTCGTGTGATTTGTAAAGCGCCGCCGCAGATTCAGGATTTGTGACTGTGTTGTAAAAATAATTATATGACGATTTTTAAGCAAACTGTATTCGTGTGATTTGTAAAGCGCATGTATTAAACATATTAGTATTACGATTGTGTTGTGGTTTAAAAATACGTGCGTTTTTTTTTGCCTGCTGTTCAGTTACAACTGCGTTTAAAAAAATGATTACAACACATTTCTATACAGCACGAGATCACGGTATTTTTTCAAATAATTAGTGTGTTTCAGTATGTCTACAGTTCTGTATATGCCTGCATGTCCACAAGGTTATTTTAAATAAATAAACAACATTAGGGCAGAGATTACAGTCATTTTTCTCGTACTTAGTGAGCGTGTGTGTGTGTGTGTGTGTGTGTGCGTGCTGCATTTCTTTTCCCAGCGTTGAAGCAGCTGCAACAGTTCCTAAAAAAAAGTTCTTAGTTACACTATGAGGCATTGTACACTGTACAGTGTGTATGTGTAATATAATACTAGCCATTCCAGTGTAATTACTGTGTTTAATGTTATACGAGTTCAGTAAAACAGTTTTTTCCAGACACCAGCAAAAAATGGCTGCCTTTTCTTCCCTAGACCTTGCTCACGTTTCCATGGCAACAGGTCCCTAGTGGTGGGAATGTATCATTGCAGGGTATGTTTTGGGCAAAATGCCATATCACCCACATTGATTGGCTCATAGCAGCCATGTTTGTTCATGTAGGAACTTTTCCTGAATAACTTTTTAGAGGACACTACAAAGATAACATATACCCAAGATTCACGTCAATCGGCCAAAGGGTTCATGAGGAGATGTCGTTTAAGCGTTTTACGCAAAATGGCACATAGTTTCCACACCATGTTACCGATCAACTTTTTCTTACGTAAAATCAATCTTGGACAGGAGCGCACTATGTACAAAAATTTTCACAGCTGTACTATGTACCGTTCTTGAGAAGAAGACATTTGAAAATTTCCCAAAAATTTCATTAAATCCAAGATGGCTGCCACACCATGTGACCAAAAGCCGCCATATTGACCATGGCACAACATCCCATAGTCCTCTACGTCCGTGCCAAATTTCGTGAGTTTTCGTGCAGCCGTTTAAAAGTTATAGGCTTTTGTAATTTGGGAGGAAGGAAAAAAAAATAATAATAATAATAACTAGAAGTTGCAGGCAACTTGAAGGCTTCCAGGCCTTTACAGCAGAACAAGATACGGTCAGAGACTCGTGAAAATGGAAATCGTACGAACATGTTGTTAATTGGAAAGCATCATTTTATCGTGTGTGTTTTTGCAGGACAACGGTTAGTATTTTATAAATGTCGATTTAGTATTCATTTTGATAACTACCTGCGATTCGTTGTGGGAGTGCAATTCGCTGTGGAACTTTCAGTTGCATATTTGAAATACCCGGCTGTCAATTTTCTGTACACCCCGAGATTATAGTAATTTTATGAAAAAAATTCAAATAATAATATAAAAATGTCAATTTTACACTGTTAAAAAATAAACTGGGCACAGTATTTTTTAACCATTATATAATTTACTGTTAGATGCGATAATAGTATTAAGCAGTATATGCTTTTCATGGTCATAAGCGGCCTCCTGTTGTGAGATTTTCCAAAGCAGTCTTTGTCTCCAGAGACTGTTGTACAGTTCGCCACAAGAGGGCAACCTTGTACCACCCGTAGTTCAAGGCCAAACTTTGTTTTTTCTGCTTGTTAATGTAAAACACAGTGATATTTTGTTTTTGTTCTAATAGTGGGATACTACAGGTAACAAGATAAGGTTAAATAGGTATAAGATTATGGCTGAAGCAGTGAGCTGTGGAAAAGGTGGTGAGTACTGCATAGAAGCTGGTCAGCTACAATTATAAAATAACACGGTTATAGAGCAAGCGATTCTTAACCGTTCTGTATATACTTTTATTTAAATGAAATAACCAGTTAATTAAAGATACGCTTGCAATGTGCCCCCCAACTATCAGATACAACTCAAAAGTTTTATTTATAAACATCATATCTAACATTTGCTTAGCAGAAACATTGTATTATAAATGAAAAAATAAATATAAAAGGCTTTATTTTCAAAATTAAGCATATAGGGCCATATAGCGCATTGTAGGTTATATTAATAATAAAAGCATGTGTTGTAACAAGCCGTCAAAATGATTACTTTGGCGGTTCTAGGTAGAAGTGCTCATAACTTTTTTATTTTTGCAATTCTGACTTTCAAACGTTGTCAGTATATTCAATACATGTATTTAGGAAAAGTCAAGAACAGACAACCGTGGATCTTTAACACACGCATAGTAATTTCAATTTTAAAAGTGAAAACCGTCAAAAATGACTACCGTGGCAGTTCTAGTGTTAAAAAGAATAGTGCAGGTGTTTTGTTTTTGTGGCTTCTGCCTGCATGTCCACGAGGTTACTTTTAACATTATAGCAGAGAAGCTGGTCAGCTGGTATTTAATTAACTGAAATAACCAGTTAATGAAAGATACACTTCAAAGTCGTCCCCCGATTTTTAAACAAACTGTATTCGTGTGACTTGTAAAGCTCATGTATTAAACATATTAGTATTACTATTGTGTTCTGGTTTAAACATAAGTGCGTTTTTATTTTTCCTGCTATACAGTTACAACAGCGTTTAAAAAAAAATGATTACAAAACATTTGTATACAGCACGAGATCACGGTATTTTTTCAAATAATTAGTGTGTTTCAGTATGTCTACAGTTCTACATATGCTTGCATGTCTACAAGGTTGTTTCAAATAAACAAACAACATTAGTGCAGAGATTACAGTCATTTTTCTCATACAGTGAGTGTGTGTGTGCGCGCTGCTTTTTTCCCAGCGTTGATGCAATTGCAAACAGTAAAAATAATTATATGACGATTTATTGTGTCTTTTTATAGTGTAGTGTGAGGCACATACCTGTTATATTTAAAAGACAAAAACATAAATACACAAGTACACGGCAGGCTTAGTACATCACTGCTGCCTGCTTCACGTTTACGTTGTCTGACAGCACGAGTGTCAGAGAGCACTGCAATTCTAAAGGGACAGCCAGAACGTGATGCGCTTTTGAAGTTCTGCTCGTTGTAGTTTTATTTATTATTTTTTATTTATTTACTAGCTCGACATAACTACAACACGCATGTTTCCCTGTGGTTGCCTGGCTACACTCGTATGTCCACGTGGTTATTTTAAGTAAAGAAATAACATTACAGCAGAACAAGCTGATCCGCTCCTATTATACTAAAATGCCCGCTGTTTTGGGAGGGATTCTCTGTGAATAACCACGCGAGCTTAGTCCTTACAATTGTATTTAATAGAGCAAGCGATTTTGAACAGTTGTGTCTATGGCACTCATAACCTGAATGATACGTTTGCAAAGTCGACCCCCGCCCTCCCTCCAAAGCGTCTTTTCAATGGCTTACACGCGGCTTTTTGCAGCAGATTCAGGATTTGTGACTGTGTTGTAAAAATAATTATATGACGATTTTTAAACAAACTGTATTCGTGTGATTTGTAAAGCGCGCGCTAGATTCAGGATTTGTGACTGTGTTGTAAAAATAATTATATGACGATTTTTAAGCAAACTGTATTCGTGTGATTTGTAAAGCGCATGTATTAAACATATTAGTATTACGATTGTGTTGTGGTTTAAAAATACGTGCGGTTTTTTTTTGCCTGCTGTTCAGTTACAACTGCGTTTAAAAAAAATGATTACAACACATTTCTATACAGCACGAGATCACGGTATTTTTTCAAATAATTAGTGTGTTTCAGTATGTCTACAGTTCTGTATATGCCTGCATGTCCACAAGGTTATTTTAAATAAATAAACAACATTAGGGCAGAGATTACAGTCATTTTTCTCGTACTTAGTGAGCGTGTGTGTGTGTGTGTGTGTGTGTGCGTGCTGCATTTCTTTTCCCAGCGTTGAAGCAGCTGCAACAGTTCCTAAAAAAAAGTTCTTAGTTACACTATGAGGCATTGTACACTGTACAGTGTGTATGTGTAATATAATACTAGCCATTCCAGTGTAATTACTGTGTTTAATGTTATACGAGTTCAGTAAAACAGTTTTTTCCAGACACCAGCAAAAAATGGCTGCCTTTTCTTCCCTAGACCTTGCTCACGTTTCCATGGCAACAGGTCCCTAGTGGTGGGAATGTATCATTGCAGGGTATGTTTTGGGCAAAAATGCCATATCACCCACATTGATTGGCTCATAGCAGCCATGTTTGTTCATGTAGGAACTTTTCCTGAATAACTTTTTAGAGGACACTACAAAGATAACATATACCCAAGATTCACGTCAATCGGCCAAAGGGTTCATGAGGAGATGTCGTTTAAGCGTTTTACGCAAAATGGCACATAGTTTCCACACCATGTTACCGATCAACGTTTTTCTTACGTAAAATCAATCTTGGACAGGAGCGCACTATGTACAAAATTTTTCACAGCTGTACTATGTACCGTTCTTGAGAAGAAGACATTTGAAAATTTCCCAAAAATTTCATTAAATCCAAGATGGCTGCCACACCATGTGACCAAAAGCCGCCATATTGACCATGGCACAACATCCCATAGTCCTCTACGTCCGTGCCAAATTTCGTGAGTTTTGGTGCAGCCGTTTAAAAGTTATAGGCTTTTGCATATGTTGTTGATGATGTCATGCATTTTATCTTGTGTGTTTTTTGCAGGACAACGGTTGGTATTTTATAAATGTCGATTTAGTATTCATTTTGATAACTACCTGCGATTCGTTGTGGGAGTGCAATTCGCGCTGTGGAACCTTCAGTTGCATATTTGAAATATCCCAGCTGTCAATTTTCTGTACACCCCGAGATTATAGTAATTTTATGAAAAATAAAATTCAAATAATAATATAAAAAATGTCAATTTTACACTGTTAAAAAATAAACTGGGCACAGTATTTTTTTTAACCATTATATAATTTACTGTTAGATGCGATAATAGTATTAAGCAGTATATGCTTTTCACGGTCATAAGCGGCCTCCTGTGGTGAGATTTTCCAAAGCAGTCTTTGTCTCCAGAGACTGTTGTACAGTTCGCCACAAGAGGGCAACCTTGTACCACCCCATAGTTAAAGGCCAAACTTTGTTTTTTCTGCTTGTTAATGTAAAACACAGTGATATTTCGTTTTTGTTCTAATAGTGGGATACTACAAGATAAGGTTAAATAGGTATAAGATTATGGGTGAAGCAGTGAACTGTGGAAAAGGTGGTGAGTACTGCATAGAAGCTGGTCAGCTACAATAATAAAATAACGGTTATAGAGCAAGCGATTCTTAACTGTTCTGTATATACATTTATTTAAATGAAATAACCAGTTAATTAAAGATACGCTTGCAAAGTGACCCCCCACCAAACTATCAGATACAACTCAAAAGTTTTATTTATAAACATCATATCTAACATTTGCATAGCAGAAACATCGTATTTAAATGAAAAAATAAATATAAAAGGCTTTATTTTCAAAATTAGCACATATAGGGCCATAT
>CM060273.1:12564384-12610723 GCA_030684275.1 Acipenser oxyrinchus oxyrinchus | reverse complement strand
ACATATATAGTACTGATAGTGAGAGAGTATATATATATATATATATATATATATATATATATATAAAAAAATTGCTCAATTGCTAGCTGAACCAACCCTGAACAACCTGGAGCAATCTGTAAAGAATGGACTAAAAGCTCTCAAACTGTGTTAAAGCTGGTACATACTTACCCCAAAAGACTTAAAAGCTGTTATTGCAGTGAAGGTGGCCTCTACAAATATTAATGTGTGGAGGTTGAATACTTATGCAAACAAGATATTTCAAGTTTTTATTTCTTCTAAAATATTTCCCAACATAAAACAAATGTCACCTTACAATAATTGATTTTGAGTTTCAGTGTTTTTAAATTAAAATATCAAACAGAACGAAATTTCAATGTACCATTTGTAATTTAGTAATATGAGAGAATTGGTCAGGGGTCTGAATACTTTTGCAAGGCACTGTATATATATATACATATATATATATATATATATATATATATATATATATATATATATATATATATATATATATATATATATATATATATATACACACACACATTGTATACGGATTGTTACAGAAGCATCTGCACTGATCTGAATTGTCTCTGCTGTTTGTGCCCCCCGCCCCCCCAGCGTCTTCGTCTGCTGTGCCTCCCTGCCAGCGACTTGCCCCTTGGCAACAAACAGAAAGCATGCAGCTGCCCTTTCAACTCTGAGCTTCTCACTGCCTCCAGCGTACAGCACAGGAAGGATGGACTGAAGGACTTCAGCACAGAGACGGGGGTCCTGTAGGACTGTGCAGCGGGGAGAGGGGTCTGAACAACGTGTCTGTGACTGAGGAGGGACAGTTTGTGCTGCATTTTCTGATAATGTTTCAAATTGATTTAGGTGATTGAAGCAGAGATTAAAATTAAATGTGATGTGATATCAATGTAGCACCCAGTTTGTAAAAAGAGGTAACATATTGCAATTCTAGAAGTTTGTGTATTTATGTTCTCCATTGCAAAGATATATTTTAAAGAGGAACACAACATTATAACAGTAGACAAATAGCTAGAAATGTGGCTGTTATCTGAAAACTTCCTTGCTAGCTTTGCACTGTTAAATGTGTTCATTCTTTTAGAGAAGCTGCATTTGCCTTGACACTCGATGCTTCAAAATAGGGTCCTATATTTCTTTTGGGCTTAATGTTGAAAAAATAAATGGCAGATCAGAGAACATCTTGTGTAAGCTTTTTTTTGCAAGTCATATCTTTATACTTTGACATCTGCAATGTTGACTGGTTATTTATTTACTGCTTTCTGTGTAAAGGAACTGGGGGAAAGTGAAATGTTAAGACACACACTACACAGTAACCTGACTAACCGTACACATACTGAGTTGTAGCCAATATAAATATAGTACTATAGTTGCACTGTAACTCATATTGGAAGATGTCATTGTAGTTGTCTAAAGGTAAAATGAAAGTCCTGCACAGTGCGAGAGAGGTAGAGGAAAAGGAAAATGTAGTCTTAAACATAGTCCTAAAATAACCAATCACCCCCAGAATACCGTGGGGGCTGACCGACTCTTGAGCCAATGATGAGGCGCACCTGCTCCCAATTGAGAGGTATAAAGTAGGTCTAAAATGTTTGTCTGTCTGCCTCTGGGTGAGAGGCCTGCATGAAAGCCTGCATGCCTCAGACCTGGAAACGTTTTAAAAGAAGTATTGTGTAAATCAGTAAAGGGTTAGCTGTCTGATATTTAGTTTTGTTTAGTTAGTGCTTCTAAATGGAGATGTGTTTTTTTTTTCTTAAAGGGCCAGTGGCCTATCTTTGTTTTATTGTAAATAAAGCGTGCAAACATACTGAAAACTGCAGTTCTGTCTCTGGGTGTGCTTGGCCTGCCGTTAACCAGCCTCGACCACACCTCACTTTACCACAACAGTTATAAATATTTCAAATAATTATTGTATCTTAACTAGGGCTGGCAAGAGATTAATCTCGCGATTAAAAAATTAATCTTAATTAATCTTGATTTTAATGTCATATTTCATTGATAAAATGACTGCACACATCTCATTTGTTGGTGTTATTACTGGTGCTATTACTATTATTTGTATTTTAAAGTTTTTCTTATTACCTATAAGGCTTTACATGGTCTTGGGCCTTCTTATCTTCAAATATGCTGACCCCATATGTCCCTGGTCATTCCCTGAAAAATGCTAATCTTTGACAGTTCCTAAAATTCATTTAGTTATTATACCCCTTGTCTTTGGAACTTGCTCCCGATTCATATAGGAATGCTAGCACAGTTTAATCTGTTAAATCCTGTTTGAAAATGTATTTGTTTGGGTTGGTTTATTTGTAGCTGGATTATATATTAGACACAGGCTTTTTATATTTCTTTTGTTAAGTGCTCTGGAATGCTTGCATGAAGCGCACTATACAAGTGAAACTTTTATTATTATCCAAAAAACAAGCCAGCATAAAAAAAAAAAAAAACGGTTGTCCTATTCTAGATTAATAGTGTTGCCCCTTCTTTATAGTTTTGTATTTATTAACACAATTATACAGAAACATTTTTAGGCGTTGGAAAGGTTAGGTGGAACAGTCGAAAGGAAGTTGGATAAATTTGGGGATACCGTCTACGCATATGGAAGAGTGAGGTTTGGAGTTGAAAAAGGAGAAAGTACAAACTATTCCTGTAAAATCTAGATGGCAGCAGGAGATTGAATGCTTAGTTAGAGGAAGGAGGCAGCAATGGAGGAGAACAGAACAAAGTCAGAAGGAGGCACTCAATTGATTACAATGGGTCATACAAGATAAGCTTGCGACATTGCACAGAGCTGAGCGGCTACTGAAATGCTACAAAAAGGAGTGTGCGAGAACTAACTTTTATAAAGACCCATTCAAATTTGCAAAGGTTATTTCACCAGGGAGAAAAATGGCACACTAAAAGCAACTAAGTCTGAGCTGGAGAGGTATCTCGAGGAAACACACACAGACTCAAAAAGGCAGGAGCCACTGTCACTTACTTCAGACATCCCACCTATAAATCCAACAGAATACCAAATGGAGGACTGTGCACTTAAGTGGAAAGTAGAGCAAGCTATGAAAAGGGGAAGGGGGTCATCATCTCCAGGGCCTAATGGAGTTCCATAAAGAGTACACAAGAGTACCCCTGTTGTTATACAAATCCTGTGGAAATTGATGAATGGATCATGGGAAAAATAGGTTGTACCAAGAGCATGGCACCGAGCAGGTGGGGTCTTTCTACCCAAAGAAAAAGATTCTACGAGTATAGGTCATTTTCGCCCCATTTCCCTGTTAGGCAAGATTTTCTTCAGCATTGTTGCTCAGAGATTGTCAGCTTACCTATTGAAGAACTGCTTCATTGACACTTACAGAAATCTGGTATTTCAGGTTTCCCATGAAACTTGGAGCACATCAGTGTGATCTGGCAGCAAATTCAAACAGCTAAAAATGAGAGGAAGGAGCTACATGTAACATTCCTGGATTTAGCTAATGCATACGGTTCAGTATCACATGAGCTTCTGTGGTGAGGGGGTTTGCAACAGCAAGGTGCGTGTGCAATTGTAGCCCGACTACGCCAGCACGGGAGTCACCCGTACAAAACTGACTAATTAATCACCTTTGCTGCCTTTAGGCATAGGTAGAATAACCCTACTATAGGCTTAGACAGGTTAAAAGTTATCTCTATAGGGGAGCCACACCTCTAAAGATCCACCACCAGCCAAAATAGGGATACACAGACCAACCAATGAGATTAAAATGTTTATTGCAATTACTTAGTTAAAACAAGAAATAAAATAGGGAGGGCTTTCACACACACACAAAAAAAAAGTTCACATCACAGGGCTAAGTTAAAATTGATTCAAATCTCTAGTGCCACCGTCTGGGATACACAGGCAGCCAGGATGCACAAACACTTGCTTCCCACAATTTAATACTGTCTTTAAACTTTAACTTAAGTAGGCCAGTATAGCCAATTCGTTCCCAACCCATACAAATGTTACACACCCCACTAAAACTCTGTATCTCCCAGCTCTTATTACCGCACTCACACAGTAAACAGATCTTCCAAGTAGAAGAAAATCGTGGGTCCAGTTAGCCTTGGTAGAAATCTTGGCACTTAGTTTCAGTAGTTCAAGAGAAAGTTAGCGTCTGACACTCTGTATGCAGCTGGGGGAAGCTTGTAGCGACTGTAGAAAAAGCACATATAAAACCCCGGAGACCCGTGGTTAAATAGATAATACTACCCGAACAATACAATGCAGCCGACAGACCAGTAGTTAAATGGATAATACTACCTGAACAATACAATGCAGCCTGACATACTATCGAGCACAATAAAGTTAAAAGAAAACAATACAATATAGTTAGACTAAACCAATGCGTATACAAAACAATATGAAAGCCACACAGTAATATTAAATATTAAAAAAAAAAAGAAATATCGGAAGACACCACAACTAGTAATCCATTTCAAAACTCTACTGGGCCCATAACATTTATTGTGCAAGAGTGAACCACCAAACGAGTAATATTCAAGACAATCCCAACACCCAGTGTATCTAGTATTAAGCGTATAAAAGCAACAAAACAATAGTTGAGTTACAAATGAAAATTACAGAGCAAACAAGTAAAACCAAGCGATACTTAGCTCATTATCACAGAAGTAGTTTAAGCAGGGTCGCTGCTCCCTGCGCATTAACCAATGTCCTGCTGAGCTCCGTTAACTCCACCCACACACTCTACCAGCGTCACTTTCTACCGGGGCTGTAGTTGTCCGCATTCAGTCCAAATTCTCTCTCCCCTCCGCTGTTTTCGTCTGTACTCTGTTATTATCTCGCTCTCTGTTGTTGTCTCGTTGTCCCGATCTAGTTCCCTATCGTTCCGCTTCTCCCTCGTTCCACTTGTTTCACTTTCCCCTCGTATTGTGTCCTGTGTCCTGTGTCTCTGTCTCTGTCTCTGTCTCTGTCTCTGTCTCTGTCTCTGTCTCGATTCCCTCCTTTTCTCCTTTTCTCCTTTTCCCATTTGTCTCTCCTGCTGTTCCCTCTAATAGGGTCCTTGATAAGGTAGATAGCCTGCCGGTGTGCATCAATCTACTGGCACCAAATGGCAATGCTGCTGCTGCTGAGCTCAAATTGTGCACGTGAAAATAAACAAAGGATTAATCAAGAAAGTGAAACACACGTAATGCATTGTGCTACAACATAAATCCAAAGAAAAAAAAAGAAATTAAATGCAGTCGTTACTCAACACACATATTCAATAATTCAAACCATAATTATATGTATTAATTTTTATATATAAAACGTCAGCAGCAGTTTAGCATGTCACTTTGTGACACTACTTTGGGCAGCATTTGATTTTCTTCAGTGTACCGAGGACAATAACAAACTTAGTGAAAGCCTAATCGGAGATTTGCAATTTTGTTTTTCAATTTCAGAATTCACCACTACATGGCAATGTCTAGAAATTCCAATAATGGCAGGATGCACAATTTCTCCACTGGCTTTTACCACGGTAATGGATGTAATTATTAGGGCATCAAAATGGGTAGTGGGAGGAGAACGTTTGGCTTCTGGAATGCGACTGCCACCAATTAGAGCAGCGTTCCCCACTAAAATATTGTGGAGGGCCACATAAGTAACTCTGTGGTCATTGGCGGGACACATAGACATATTATAATCCCCTTATCCCCAAATATTAAAAATGGAATACATTTTTAACTTACCTTTACTCATTGGAACTTCGGAAATGAGTGAACATGCTTATAATATTCTGATAACGTGGTTCGTAGGAGGTGGTTGCGGCGCGCAAATAATTGTTTGCAGGCGGTGGTTGCAGGCGGTCGTGCCTCAGTCTGTTACGGTGCTTGTTCTTTATTGAGTTCATTGTTGAAAAGCTGACTTTGCCCACATATGTGTTACCAAACATGGACAGTCCCTTCAAAGCACAGGATACCAATGTGGGGTATTATTCTTGAGGAACTTTAAACCAGAATTCAGGCACGGTGCATGTCTGAATTGGCAGTTGCTGCCCCCATTTGCACAAATTCAGTAGAGGTGGCTCTCAATGGTACAACAAAATGATTTTGCAAAAAATGGAACAAAACCTTCCTATTACAAAAGTCACCAAATCGTGCTTCAAACCTCTCCCTCAGTTGAGTCATGTACGTCCCAAATAGGTCAGGTCTGTAGTGATCCTTCAGCTTAGGTCGTTCAGTGGTGATGCACGCAAGTTTGGGGAAATGGTGTGTGAACTCTACATTTTCCCTGCAGGGAGAGATTTAGGGAGCTTAAATGCCCAGTCATATCTGTGAGAAAAGCAAGTTAGGGTCTGAAATCTTTGCTTCGTTTTTGCCTTGCTCGGTTAGAAAATCCCGAACTACTGGAAGCAAAGACAAAAAAACACTCAAGTACACGTCCATGAGACAACTAATGAATCTCACTGTGCAGAATGATGTCGTTATACTCTGCATCGTAGTGACTGAGAAACTCGCGGAAGAGGCGGTGGTTTAAGGCTCGTGCACGCAGGTGTTTTACTGTTTTTACAAGATCCGTGACTCCAGAGAGTTCCCCTTCTTTCATCTTGGCAACCAGAGCCTCTTGGTGAATTATGCAATAGTATGAAATAAACTTTCCAACACCTTTGGCTCATCTGAGCAGCAACACTGCACCATTTTCACATCCAGTCATTGAATGCGATCCGTCTGTACAAACTGAAACTAGCTGTTCACACTGTACATTATGATCAAAGAAATCTGTCAGCTGTTCAAATACATCAGAACCAAGATCTTCGCATCGCCTTGTAGCTATACTGTCCGATTGCTGCAAGAGATCTCTTTCAATATTTCTTTGTTTGGAAAGAACGTAATGTAAAGAATTTTAGCAGATTCAATGAAGCACTCCTTTATGATTTCCGCGTCACTCAAAGCTTTCTTATGTTTGAGTAAAATCCATCTGCTCCTCAAACAAGGTGGGATTTTGGTAGTGGAGCAGTGAGGACAGTGTTTGAACAGCGCAATCACCTGTTAGAGTGTTTTCAAACTACTAGCGATTCAGGAGACTGACAGTGTCACAGTTAGAGAAACTAATGTTTTTTTGCCATAGCCTCATGAAGGTGGATATTTTGTATGGGAAACTCCAGTCAAGGAATATTACCTGTTGATGCAAATGAAGCGGTAACTTAATTTGTTCAAAGCATTTCAGGACATCCGAGCATCTGTTAGAGCCCTAGAATCCAGCCTCCCTGAGAACCTGCCACTAGTGCCAACATGACTAAGAGGCCCAAATACCACAGAAGTGATACGTCGCAGGCGAGGGGTGGAATAATCCAATACCCCCCTATAAACAGACTACGCCACTTGTTTATAGAAAATAAGGAATTCTAACCTATTATAATTGGTTTCTATTTGTTTGTTACACACAGGTTCAAGGCATCCATGGAGGGAGACAGCAACCAGCCCACCACCCACACCAAGGAGAACAGACAGTAAATGTAAATATATTTTTATTTGAACACTCGCTTAAACACCATGAATTAGTATAAAATTACAAAATAAAAGGCAATAATTACACATACAGTTAATTCCAAATCAATATTGCACTTGCCGTGGCTGGATCGGTAGAGGATGTGGTTCCAGTCTCCTGCCACCCCAAATTTGGACTGCTCAATTACCCCTACCCCAACAGAGGGCACCACTCTACCACCGAGTCCGAGCCGACAAACTAATAGCCTTGTAGTCTCCCTCTATTGTTCCTCAGCTGGCCGGGCAGTCAATCACTACTCCCCCTCAGTTTGAGTTGTTTGGGTATGGTTCCCCGTTCCTTAATAGAGGCAAATAAAGAGGGTACATTTACTGTGGGAATCTAGCAACGATTTGTCTATCCGCATAAATACAAATAAGTTAGCAAAAACTATTAAATTTATTAAAACAAGAATGTGATTTACAAAACCCTAAAATTACTTCTCCTATAATGCCAATTAGGGTCCAATCAGTAGCAGCCAAATAAATATATACAGCAGCAATATATGGCAATAGCCTAGACACTCAATATAGCAGCAACAGCAAATACATAGAAGGTCCACAGCTATGGTATAATGCAACCACAATATATGTCAGTAGATGGGAGATAATCAATTAATTAACTACAGCAGCAGTATATATAGAAATAACTGAAAGATAATCAGCTAAAACATAATATAGCAACAGTACAGAACATTAAATGAACATCACACCGCCATAGTAAAGTAGCAGCACTTCTTGGACGGCGGTGTTCAGCAGCTCGCATCTCTAGTCCCGACTCCTCTCCAGTGAAAGGCCGGCTCTGCACGTGGCTCTGTGCACCCCGATTCGCTTCCCCTTCCGGACTCTTTGTCTCGTTCTGGAATTCTCAATTCACCAATTGTCCAGCAACTGCTTCTCCAATATGCTCTCCGTGAAAAGACTGGCTCCAATGCACTGTCAATGCACTTGTTTGTGTGTGTGTGTTTGTTGTTTTTTTTCTTTCGGTAGCCCCCGCCCCAACCTTTATAGTACACAGCCGATTACCTATTGTCTACACCTGGAATCAAAAGCGACAAATCAGTAGCTCTGTGCAGCTCGTTTCAGTGGCGTAGTTATTCCAACAGCGTGTGTACAAAATACAAAATCATTTAAGTCAATAAATACACATACAATACATCTAATGTGCTCAAAAATAAACCAATAATTCAAATAAACAAATTGTGCAAAAAAAAGGAAAACCAATCAAATTAAAAAACATTCAAAAATCATACGTGGTAATACTAAATAAAATAATAATCAACACATTCGTCACCCGTGACAGAAGATTATGACACAGCTGCCTTTCAAATTTGTAACATTCATCATCTCTCACGCAAAGGAAGAGTTTGCCTTCAGAAAGCACCTTGTCTCTGCAAAAATTGCTGCAGAGTGACCGTTTTGATGAATATCAGGTAGCTTTGCTGGACAGTGTACTAGAGAAAACAGTTCGAGAATATCAGGTGCTTAGTAAGTCTTCCTTATGCATTGACTTACAAACAGTGTATGAAACAGAAGATTTTAAAAAATGCATTAAGGATGGTTGAACTGATGATATATAAACAACTTGGACAGAACATTTCCATAGATCACAAAACTACTTTAAGATAGTTATTACCACTCCGATGACTACATCAGAGGCAAAAATGTGTTTCTCAGCACTGAAGCATATAAAAACCTTCTTGAGAAACAGAAAGAAAACTAAATGAATACATGCTTTAGCCATGTTATCAATTGAAAAAGTCATGATGGCTGACATTCCTGACTTTAATAATAAAGTAATCAAAAAATTTGCCACGATAAGACATTGCAGAGAAAACTTGTTGTATCGCTTCCAACATGAAACAGATCCACTGAACAGTGCTTATGCCACTGAGGTTGCCCCCCCCCCTCCCCCTCTTACCTGCATCGGAGATCTAAACACCCAAAATATATTGGCCACCAGCCGCATTGGGAAACAGCACACATGAATCTGTACCTGCTGGTAACTATCCCCCTGCACTCTACTAGAGAAAACAGCACACATGAATCGGTACCTGCTGGTAATGGCATGTATTATTATAATTATACAAAAATATAGAATCATCAAAAATGTTTATTATGTAAGAAAAGCCCAAAAAATAGAGATTTACAATTCTAGTTGAACTATGCAATACCAGAATGCAGCGCTCCTCTTACTCTCCTGCCCCGCCTACTCACTGCCATTTCCCACTCATTTCAGTAGAATTGAGCAGATTAATCCGGAGGTCTGTACGACAGTTTAAGGGAATTCAACCAGGAGGCGGTGTAGGACAAGCTTTTGTCTACACTGTACAAAAGATCAAATACAGTAAGAGACATTGGGCCATGTCAATGTATATATATTTAAAAAAAAAAAAAAAAAAGAGCACAGTGAGAGTGCTTAAGATGACTTGAAAATATGGCCCTTAGTTTCTCGAATTTAGTTTATTTTTATATCGTTCCCAGCTCTCGACAGAAAACACTGTTTTACTGTGTTACTGTGCAATCCAAATGCACTCCCTGCTTGGATCTGTCTGTCTGTCTTAAACAGTAAGGGAACACAACTCATGACACGAAAGAACCCCGTTCTGGTGCTTCACTGTGTAATGAAGAAGACAGAGCGCAGCGCGGGTTCATGGGTTCTGATTGGATATTAGGGAAACATCCCGACACACGGAAGAAACGCCCACTGATCCGCTCGGTGGTGCGGCTGCATACTGGCATTCAGTACTGAACAGAAACCAACAGAACAGACAGAGAACTCATTCAAACTGAATGAACAGCGATAACCATGTTGTATGCAGGTCTTCTCACTGCAGTTTTCTATTTAACCTTTGGTAAAGATGTATTTTTATTGTAATAACAATTTCGTGGATTCAGCAGCAGTTACCACATCATGCATAACTTTTTTATTTTACAGATTCCAGTCGTGGAGATGAAATTAATCAACTCAATGACACGATTACCTCGAAAGTTAGCAGCGACGCGAGGATATTTTGCACTTACTCACTGAGCAGTAGCACTAGCAATGAATATCTGTTCTGGTACAAGCAGACTCCAGGCAGCTCCCCTCGATATCTGCTTAATCGCATGAAAGTTTCCACTGAAGAACTCCGATCAGATGAAACTGAGGCCAGGTTTTCCAGGCATTTGGACACATCGCAGAAGATGACTAGTTTAACAATCGTGAACACGCAGCTGTGTGATTCTGCAGTGTACCTGTGTGTGCTGAGTACCACGGTGCTGTCTTTACATTACTGCCTTCTACAATAACACAGCGCATTCAGTGCGCACTAATTAACCCCTTCACTGGAAAAACACAAACATCACGTCTGTTTTATTTGTGCTGTTTAAACATCTCAGTTACAATGTGTATGTACAGTATGATTATTAGGTACTTAAGAGAGTGAGGGGTTTAAAACAGCAGTCAAATTACAGGGAATATTTGATTAAAAAAAACTTCAATTAAATAAAATGAATGTCTCATTTTTAAAGTTAAATGTATTTATTACTGTTTATTTTATTCGTATTGATTAATTGTATTTATTGTTGTAGTTTAGAAGATACAAGCCACTTTACAATGTGCTGTTGGTCCTGTCATATGATACACACAAACACAACACGCACACAACACACACAGCACGAGGTGTCGATTACCTTTAACCTTTCGCGGCAAAATAAGCATGGATGGGACAGACAGAAATGCGAGTCAAGTATTATTTGTTTACTGTGCTGTCAACAGTAAATGGCTTTTCACAAACACAAATCTAACCTACAATAATAAATATTACATTGTACAGGAAACTCAACATGTACAACATCTAGTAAACAACCAAACAATGCGCGCACACCTGCGCTTCAATATGAAGTCAGACAAGGACGTGCTTGGTATCAATATAAAGGGAATCGATTAAGGTTTAATCACAGGTACGGATGTAACGCTCACTCCCTGTCTACAGGCGAGGTCGTTCAGGTTCGGGTAGCGCAACCGCTGCCACCACCTTTGTTGTCCAGTGAGGTCTGGATATTAGCAATAAAAGAACGGAGGAACCGGGGAGCTCAAAGAATACCAATTTTACACAAGAAATAAAAACCCAATGATATTTATTTGCTAGTCTAATTAAAATCATATGGAATTAAATATCTTTCAGTAATTACAAACAGTTGCAGCAGTATAAAGTGACGTTGTGCAATCAAAGCTTTAGTAGAATGGGGGGGTTAAATGCGCACAATAAATGTGAGCACATCTAGAAGGGGTTTAACAGATAATCAAATAATAAAAGAACTCCAACTAAAGAGCTTAATAATAATCAAACTGCAAGACATCAAATCAAACTCACACACTCAAAAGAACATCATAAAACTCAATGTGCAATAACAAACCGACAACAAAAATAAACTCTCAATAATAAATCCACACACTTGCAAAACCCTTGTAGGCTGCGCTAACAACCCAGTCAGCAATCAACACCCCCCCCTCTAGATTTCAATAACATACTACAAGCAGACTGCAATAATACTTTATAACGTAATCCTTCAGTTCTAATGTCCAACACCATTAAACTAACAATTATAATTAGTATTTAAAATATAATTTACATGCAGTACTATCCGAGGGGAAAATATCACAACCGCTAAAGGAAGAAGGTTTTGTTTTACTTAGTTTGGTCGGTGAACCAGCACGTCATCTGCAGGAAGTTGAAACAGCCAATTCAGGTCAAGTTCGCTTTCGATGCTACATACGCCTTCAAAACCACAAACGCCCAGGTTTAACTTTCCACAATCCGTGGTGTAGTATACCACAAACGAAACTCTCGAACCCCTTTCTCTCTTTACTTATTTCTTTCTTTAATTCTCGAGCGGCGCTTAACTCAGCTCTCCCGTTTCGCGTCGCAACCTCCCTCCTCTCATTTCTCCCATACCTTTATCTCCCCTCCTAACAAGCAACTAATTTACTTGATTAATAAATTATCAGGGCAATACAAAACAGGTGACAGACATTACACTATCCCCTCCCTTCTAAAAGATGCGTCCCCGCGTCTCAGTCTCAAGAAGAAAAAAAAAAAAAAATGTCTCAATCTGTTTTGTACAAAATTCACACATTGACATTCTTCTGAAACCAATCAGCCACAAAGCATACATAATCTTGTTGCCACACTGGCGGTCGACGCTGCCGACCCGACCTTAACAGTCCACCCAATCCTGGGACAGTCAGCCCGTTCCTAGCAGGAGATGGGACCACCAAATCACCACTACTGTGATGCAAAGGAATAGCTGGTCCTCCACTACTCCTAGGCAATGACACTACTCCACCACCACTAGGGTACGTCGAAACAACTAGTCCACTATCGCTTGTGGTCAATGGAGTAGGTTCAATACTGCTCGTAGGCGATGGAACCGGTTCAAGGTTGCTAGGGGGCCTAGAAACCACTGGTCTCTCGTTGCTTGAGTTCGATGAAACCGGTTCAAGGTTGCCAGGGTGCCTGGGAACCACTGGTCTCTCATGACTTGGGTGCAATGAAACAGGCAGGTTGTTATTTGCTCCAAGTAATGAACCCGATTCTACCCCCGGTTGGTAAACCCACCAGGTGTTAGGGATATCACCTACTGGCTGCCCGGAAGATCGAGAATGAGAACCCGAGGGTCCCTCTGTTGGGCGATGCCCCAACCTCTTTTCTGTCCCTCCTCCAGTAGGCTGGGAATACTGGAACTGATCATTACGGCATGCTTGATTCTGGGAAGCAACAACAGAGTTACTAAAACATGGCTTTAATCTATTATAATGCACCACCCGCATCTGGCCATCATGCCCACTCAGCTGATACAGTTAATCAGATAACCTTCTATTCACAGTGTAAGGTCCCAAAAAATGCTTCTGAAACTTAGGACACTTACCTCTCCACCGAGCGGTGTTTTTAACCCAGACTTTCTCACCCTCAGAATAGTACTGCATGCTCACCTTCAGGTCACAGAATGTTTTCTGTTTCCCTGAGGCTTTTTCTTGATGACGTTGCACAGCACCATGTACTGAGCGCAGCCTCTTTGCTAGAACCTGCACATATTCTGGGACAGAATTATACTTCTCAGGGCATTCTAAATTCATGAGCAAGTCCACTGGCATAACCACTTCTCGACCAAACAATACGTTATGGGGAGGGAACTTAGTATTAGCTTGTACACTACTACGGTATGCAAACAAAACATAAGGGAGTAATTCATCCCAGTTATTCTCATTGGCGAACACTGATAACATGGTTCCTAATGTCCTATTGAATCTCTCTACTAGGCCATCAGACTGGGGATGATATGGGGTAGTACGAGTCTTATGAATCTGTAAAAGATTACAAACTTCCTTAAGTCTACAATCAAAATTTCTACCCTGATCTGTATGAATAGTGCGTGGAGCCCCAAATCGCAATACAAACTGTTCAACCAATACTTTTGCTACAGTACCAGCCTCTTTACCAGGAATTGGGAAAGCTTCTGCCCATTTGGAAAAGTAATCTATGATTACTAAAATATGGCGATGGCCACTAGGGGTGGTTGGGAGAGGCCCTACTAGATCTATAGCCACTTTCTCAAAGGGGCGAAAAGCTTGAACAGGGCACATTGGAGCACGTGGGGCAGTACCTGTAGTTTTAAAAATGTTACATGCTTCACATTTTCCCACCCAGTCCTCTATATCCTTCACCCAACCTGGCCAATAGAACCGTTCCCTAACCTTCTCCTTCAGTTTTGCAATCCCCAAATGACCCCCAGTAATACTATCGTGGAGAGACCGCAAGGCCACCGGTATTAATGACCTTGGTAATACAACTCGGTACTCGGAAGCCAATTGATTAGGATCTCCCAAACATCTCTTTAGGATGCCATCTTGTATAATCAGTTGTCCCCACACCCCAAGGAACCTTCCCAGCTCAGGATGATCTTGCAACTCTGGCGCAGCTCTCTACCTTCAGTCTTCCACTTAAAGAGTTTGCACAAATCAGGGTCAGCCCTCTGGGCTTCTTGAACATCTCCTGTATCCTGGTTTGCTTGCAAAGCCTCATTCAGCTGGGTTACATAAGCTGGGGCAACAATGGCCTCTAATGGTCGACGCGACAACGCATCTGCATTTTGGTGAAGACGCCCTGGGCGATGTATAATTGAGTAGTGAAAGGGTGCTAACTGTTCCAGCCACCGTGCCAATTGGCCCTCAGGCTCTTTAAAATTATGCAGCCATCGCAATGACCCATGATCAGTTCGCAAAATAAACTCCTTCCCTAGCAAGAAGTGTCGAAAATACTCACAAAAGTCACTACAGCTAGCAGCTCCTTCTTGGTAGTAGCATAATTGCGTTCCTGTTTGGTCAAGGCACGGCTAGCATACGCTATCACTCTTTCATGACCTCCATCCATCTGGGATAGCACCGCCCAATGCCCATATTGCTAGCGTCGGTATCCAACAGGAACTGCTTGTTCATTTCAGGATATGCCAGGACAGGGAGTGGGTCAAGCATTGCTTCAGTTCATCAAAAGCTTGTTGACAGTTCATAGTCCACTCAAACTTTGCACACTTGTCAGTTAGTCGATGTAAAGGACGGGCTTTAACAGCAAATTCGCAACAAAACGCCTGTAATAAGACGCTAAACCAAGAAAGCTCCTTACATCAGTGGAGTTTCTCGGTACAGGCCAAGATCGAATAGCATCAACTTTACTTGGGTCAGCTGAAATCCCTTTTCCTGATATGACATGCCCCAAGTATTTAACTTCAGAAGCAAATAACTGACACTTGCTTGGCTTGACCTTCAAGTTAGCTTGCTTCAGGCTCCCAAGTACTTCCCCAAACGCCAGGTGTTCCTCAAAAGTCCGACTGAAAACAATGATATCGTCCAAATAGACCAAACACTTGGTCCACTGTAAATCAGCCAGCACAAGCTCCATCAACCGTTGAAACGTGCTCGAGCGTTGCAGAGGCCGAAAGGCAAGACGTTAAATTCATACAAGCCGTACCTAGTGGAGAAGGCAGTCTTCTCCCGATCATGGGGTTCATCTCGACTTGCCAGTAACCACTGGCCAAGTCGAGAGTTGAAAACCATTGTGCTCCGCCAAAGTATCCAGCGTGTCGCCTATTCGAGGAAGGGGATATGCATCCTTTACTGTGACCTCATTCAGCTTCCTATAATCAACACAGAACCGGAGCTTCCCATCCTTCTTCCGCACCAGCACCACTGGAGCCGCCCAGGGGCTGTGTGATGGCCTAATGATGTCACTGTCCAGCATCTCTTGCAGGTGGATATTAACTTCTTCTTGGAGGTGCACCGGCATCCTCCTGGGGCCCATCTTGACAAGTCTAGCTGATCCTGTATCGATTTGATGATATACAAGAGAAGTTTTGCCAAGGTCATTATCACCCACACTAAACACAGGTAGGTATTTCTGTAGTTCTCGTCTAACTGCTTCATATTGTACAGTAGATAGCCCACGATTTGGTAATCCCAACTCCTGAACTAACACATCCACACTAGCACATGAACTCTTATCCTCCCCCTGTTCAAGTTGCATCACTGTCACTCCTGCCGTAAACTCAGCAATAACTGTTCCCTTCCACAACTCCTGTGGTTCCCCCTGCAAATTAGCCACACGAACTACTAGCTGTCCACCACAAGGGTGAGCAACAGTTCTAGCCACAAAAACATTATATTTTTCGGTAAAGGTAAAGGCTGGTTCTACTATCCCCTCACAACCTTGACCATACAACCCCCTCACCTCTGCAGCCAACATCCTTTCAGTACGAGCTGGAATAATCACAGTCTCACTCAGACAGACCTGCTTAACTACACACTCCTTGAACTTGGACACCAAAGGGAAGGTCCGATTTAAAAAAAACACAAGTTTTTGCTCTTAAGTCTATACTAACACCTAATTTAAATAAAAAGTCAGTGCCCAACAGTGCTAGCGTACAAGCATCTTTAACTATCAAAAATTCATGAGACAACTGTAATCCATCAAAATCACAGGAAGCAACCCATACACCACACACCTCCAGTGTCCCATTATTAGCCGTTCTCACACTCTTATTATAAGGGGTGAGAGCAACACCAGGGGAAATCTGATTTCACTCAATAGAGAGACTTGAGCTCCAGTATCAATCAAAAATTGGCAAGATACACTTAATATCTTCCCTCCAAGTACACACCATCTCCCACACTCAAGGAAGGGCAGTACACCTCTGGCCGATTTTCAGATGTAAGCAATGGGGCAGACGAGCGACCAAACTCCCCTACCCCTCTAGTTTTCCGCCGGTTCAGGACAAACTCTGCTTAAATGCCTCCAACTCCCACAATTCCAGCATTGTCTATCCCCTTGATTTCTCCTAGTTCTTGGGGCGATAACCTCCGAGGCCCATTGTTACGGGAGGAGGTGACCAGTGACGCTGCTCCCTAAACCTTCCCTGATTAACCTCTTTTAATTGGTATATTTCCTTCTGCAACCCTCTACTATTCCCAACACTTTAGATACTGTAGAAGCAGTTGTTTCCGTGCATTCACCGTCCGTATAGCAACGTCACTAGGGGGTACTATAGTGCTGTTCTCCAATCCCCTAATCAATTCAATTTCCGAAGCCAGATTGATTGCTTCTTCCAGATTCCTTGATTTAGCACTACGAAGCTGTATTCTCAGCTCTCCACTGCCTACATGCATAATGAAATGATCACAAGCTATTGTATCTCGGGTATCGACATCGGCTCTAGGATATGCCTTAAAAACCAACCGTCTGACAGCACTACCAAACTCTAATACTTTCCTTCACCTGCCGCTTTCGATCTTGCAGTTCAATATGGTAGCCTTCATCACTGGTCTGAGGAGTCAAATACCTCTGCATAGCAGTTTTTAAATTTTCAGAATTATCTTGCGCTTCCACTGGCAACCCTTCATAAATTTCTCTTGCCCGGCCTGAAATCAAGAGCCCCATAAATTTAAGTTTAAGCCGATCCCAATTATTTATATCTGCCGCTAAATCAAATTGGTCCGCCCAATCTTTCCAATTCCGCTAAACACTTCTGGCATAAATATAGGATGAGATATTGTCTCTCTCGCCCCAGTGATATTATTTGAGCTGCCAGGTTCCGACATTCTCTCTTTTCAATTCTCTTAAAAAGAAATCCCACCGCTGCCAACCAGTGTAACGCTCACTCCCTGTCTACAGGCGAGGTCGTTCAGGTTCGGGTAGCGCAACCGCTGCCACCACCTTTGTTGTCCAGTGAGGTCTGGATATTAGCAATAAAAGAACGGAGGAACCGGGGAGCTCAAAGAATACCAATTTTACACAAGAAATAAAACCCAATGATATTTATTTGCTAGTCTAATTAAAATCATATGGAATTAAATATCTTTCAGTAATTACAAACAGTAGCAGCAGTATAAAGTGACATTGTGCAATCAAAGCTTTAGTAGAATGGGGGTTAAATACGCACAATAAATGTGAGCACATCTAGAAGGGGTTTAACAAATAATCAAATAATAAAAGAACTCCAACTAAAGAGCTTAATAATAATCAAACTACAAGACATCAAATCAAACTCACACACTCAAAAGAACATCATAAAACTCAATGTGCAATAACAAACCGACAACAAAAATAAACACTCAATAATAAATCCACACACTTGCAAAACCCTTGTAGGCTGCGCTAACAACCCAGTCAGCAATCAACACCCCCCCCTCTAGATTTCAATAACATACTACAAGCAGACTGCAATAATACTTTATAACGTAATCCTTCAGTTCTAATGTCCCACCCCATTAAACTAACAATTATAATTAGTATTTAAAATATAATTTACATGCAGTACTATTCGAGGGGAAAATATCACAACCGCTAAAGGAAGAAGGTTTTGTTTTACTTAGTTTGGTCGGTGAACCAGCACGTCATCTGCAGGAAGTTGAAACAGCCAATTCAGGTCAAGTTCGCTTTCGATGCTACATACGCCTTCAAAACCACAAACGTCCAGGTTTAACTTTCCAAAATCCATGGCGTAGTATACCACAAACGAAACTCTCGAACCCCTTTCTCTCTTTACTTATTTCTTTCTTTGTTTACTTCTCGAGCGGCGCTTAACTCAGCTCCCCCGTTTCATGTCGCAACCTCCCTCCTTTCATTTCTCCCATACCTTTATCTCCCCTCCAAACAAGCAACTAATTTACTTGATTAATAAATTATCAGGGCAATACAAAACAGGTGACAGACATTACACGGATATCCCGGGATTCAAATAGTGTTGCCTTGTGTTCATTTTAAACACGCTGGCTGCGTTTGCATGTATTTTATTCAACAGCAGATTCTATTGGCAAACTTTATATTAGGCTCAGAAAAAAAATATATTTGAAATGTCAGTTTAAGTTTATGAAATATTTTCATAAAATCCACCACCGTGCTTTTATCAACATTGCAGTTGGTTTGACATGTTCCTTCTTTTTGCTTGTAGCAGGGCGGTAGAGAGCCCTGTACATTCATTTGTTTATTTATTTTCAGAACGGGGTTCCCTTCCGCCCTGTGTTATTTCGTGTTTGTTTATGTATTTATTATTTATGACGGCGGGGCGCCGTGTATTCTGTTATTATTTCTGTGTTTAGTTATGTGTTTTAAATGACGGCGAGCGCCGTGGGTTTTGTTATTGTTTTGTTTTATGTAAACGTATTCTGGCAGAGGCGAAATTGGTGCTCGTCCTCTGCCAGGAATAATTAGGAAACCCGTGCAGAATGTGACCGGGGGATTATTAAATAATAGCTAGTTAATCCCTCGGTCACTAATATAAAAGCTGCAGCTCTCGGCACTCGTGGTGGGTGTATGAGGAGTGAGCGGAGAAGCAAAGACAGAAAACGAAACTAAAAGTAAACATAGGAACAGTGAAGGCAATCTGCCCAGCCTGACCTGTGTTTTATATATTTTGTGTTCGGGACTTGTTTTTGTTTGCCTGTTTTGTTTTTGGCTCTGTGAGCACAGTTTTTCTGTTTAAACGTTTTTTATTTTATTTTTTATTTTTGCTTAATGAAACGGCGGCCAGCAGCGTCTTACTTTAACTGCAGTACTTGCCTGGTGTCAGTTTTCCTTCCTGCTTCTGGCCTGACGTCAGACGACTTAGCCATCCTGTCACACTGCTCTTTTTAAAATAAATAAAGAAATAATCCCTGTCCTGCTTAACCCTCAGCCCTCTGCACTGGTAACGTTACAATAAAGTACGGTTTGACGTTAAAATCGACAAAGAATATTTTATTTTGGGTATCATTATTACAAGAGTCTCCATAGCAGCCACGAGATTGTGTTCCTCTGAAACTGCTATTTTTTTCATTAAAAATGTCGCGAGCAGACATAATAATAATAAAAAAATCATTAGAGACATTTTCCATTTGCGTTTCTTATCTGACCAGTTCAGGACCACGGACAGTGTCCTTTATCCTTATTGAATTTGATCAAGTATCGATAATACAAACCTCTATTACCCATATCGCAGAGATTGAATTGAACAAATGGCCGAATGGAAAAGCATTGCATGTGCCAGGTACCTTGAGTCAGCAGGACCCTGCTCGCTGTACCTCTCACACAGGTCAGCACAGTGACCTCTATTCATCAGCATTCCTTAATAATGGAGGGCTTACAGCTGTTTTCTGAAAGTTTATGATACAGCAAACTCTTCTTTTACATTTTTGACTGTACTATCGAGTCTTTCGAGAAATACCGAAGGTTTTCACAACTCCAGAAACACCTGGTCCACAGTTCCAGCTTCAGATTGCACCAGACAGCAGAGGGAGGTTTGTCGTGTTGAGAATGGAACAAGAACGTACTTGGGTTACTGTGCTACTGTTCTGTTTTAGCATAAGTAGGTCCATATATACATACTGGTTATGCAATTTGTCAAACATGTGTGTCAGTCTATTATACGACATCGTGCAATATAAAAGTTAAATGGATTTTAAAGTCGTACAGTTTAGTAATAAATGGCAAACAGAAATAGTGATTTATATTATACAGTAAACAGTGCAGTTGGTAACAAATTATTATTGGAAAAAGCAAAGTGAGTTCAAATCATTTACACACATATAGAAGGGAGTTCACATTATCTATAGGTATGCTTCATTTCATGTTTTATAACTGTTTGTAAGTATGCTCTCATATCATCTTATTCATTCTTTGTTTGTCTTTTCTTTTAGAAATGACCCAAGCAGACTCAGTGACTCAACCTTCAAATTCAATTGTTCTTAAACAGAGTGAGAGTATCATTATTGAGTGCACATATGAAACAGCAAGCACTGCTCCCGGTATCTTCTGGTACATTCAGGACTCCAATCAAGCTCCACAGCTCATAATCAGTAGATATTCTAAGAAGGAGGACATTCCACCAAGGTTTCGAAATCGTTTCTCTGCATCTCCTGACAACACACAGAAGACTTTTCATCTGAATATCACTGCGGCTGTGCTGTCTGATTCTGCCACGTACTTCTGTGCTCTGAGGCCCACACTGTGAGAGTCTCTATATCACTTCATACAAAACCTCCTGCTGCCTGCTGAGCGAGTCTCGCTGGTGAAGATGGCAGTGCAGCCTGTGTTCTGTGTAGAAGCTACTAGAGAAAACAGCACACATGAATCTGTACCTGCTGGTAACTATCCCCTGCACTCTACTAGAGAAAACAGCACACATGAATCTGTACCTGCTGGTAACTATCCCCTGCACTCTACTAGAGAAAACAGCACACATGAATCTGTACCTGCTGGTAACTATCCCCCTGCAGTCTACTCAGAGAGTCATATTGATGTTAATTGAATTCTATGAATCAATACTAACCTCTCGCTACTAACGTGTTACTCATATGAATAGAACCTATGGTGCGTATTTACAACATATCAAACAAATCTGTTATGTTGTTAAATTAATAAAGCATTGAGTTAAACATAATTCTGAATATGCAAATCAAACAACATACATTGACATTCATTTAAGTTCCGCCCATGATAGCTACTGAGAAAAAAAAAATGGTTTAAAGGGTTTCCTTTCACACTGCAAACAGCCTGTCTGGCAGATATCATTGCTGGTACTAAAGTAAACACAGCTATACAATGAGGTGCTTAAAGCAGGGCATCTCAAACTCGGTCCTGGGGACCCCCTGGTTTTCATTCCAACCGAGCTCTCAATTACTTTACTAGACACTTCATTGAATTGATAATTTGCTTAATTAGACATTTTTACTTGTTTTCAGCTCTTAAACAGTTGCAGTTTAAGTTACTTATTAAATGTTATAGCTAACTTGAAATATGCAACTGTTCAAGAGCTGAAAACAAGTAAAAATGTCTAATTAAGCAAATTATCAGTTTAATTAAGTGTCTAGTTAAGTAATTGAAAGCTTGGTTGGAATGAAAACCAGCAGACACAGGGGGTCCCCAGGACTGAGTTTGAGATGCCCTGCTTTAAAGCGTTTCTATAACTTCTGGTAACTGTTGTTTTCAGTTTTATATTGAATATCTTCACACTGAGTGTTATAGACATTCAATTGACACCTATATCTCACTCTTTTCAGTGCTGAAATGGTAACAACATAATTATTAAAGTTTAAAGTTTTATTTGTAAACTTAGCCTACTAATTTGCACATGGCATGTATTATTATAATTATACACAAATATAGAATGACGAAAAATGTATATTATGTAAGAAAAGCCCAAAAATAATAGAGATTTACAATTCTAGTTGAACTATGCAATACCAGAATGCAGCGCTCCTCTTACTCTCCTGCCCCGCCCACTCACTGCCATTTTCCACTCACGAAGTAGAAATGATTAGTTTAATCCATTGTCTGTACGACAGTTCAAGGAATTCCACCAGGAGGCGGTGTAGGACAAGCTTTTTGTCTACACTGTACAAAAGATCAAATACAGTAAGAGACATTGGGCCATGTCAATGTATATATATATAAAAAACAGAGCACAGTGAGAGTGCTTAAGATGACTTGAAAATATGGCCCTTAGTTTCTCGAATTTAGTTTATTTTTATATCGTTCCCAGCGCTCGACAGAAACCACTATTTTACTGTGTTACTGTCTAATCCAAATGCACTCCTGCTTGGATATGTCTGTCTGTCTTAAACAGTATTGGAACACAACTCATGACAAGAAAGAACCCCGTTCTGGTGCTTCACTGTGTAATGAAGAAGACAGAGAGCAGCGCGGGTTCATGGGTTGTGATTGGACATGAGAGAAACATCCTGACACACGGAAGAAACGCCCACTGATCCGCTCGGTGGTGCGGCTGCAGACTGGCATTCAGTACTGAACAGAAACCAACAGAACAGACAGAGAACTCATTCAAACTGAATGAACAGCGATCACCATGTTGTATGCAGGTATTCTCACTGCAGTCTTCTGTTTAACCTTTGGTAAAGATGTATTTTTGTTGTAATAACAATTTCGTGAATTCAGCAGCAGTTACCACATCGTGCATAACTCTATTTTTTATTTTACAGATTCCAGTCGCGGAGATGAAATTAATCAACTCAATGACACGATTACCTCGAAAGTTAGCAGTGACACGAGGATATTCTGCACTTACTCACTGAGCAGTAGCACTAGCAATGAGAA
Organism: Acipenser oxyrinchus oxyrinchus; assembly: GCA_030684275.1. Classification (NCBI taxonomy): domain Eukaryota; kingdom Metazoa; phylum Chordata; class Actinopteri; order Acipenseriformes; family Acipenseridae; genus Acipenser; species Acipenser oxyrinchus. The sequence goes on along the minus strand of CM060273.1, from coordinate 12,587,576 downwards.
TCTGTTCTGGTACAAGCAGACTCCAGGCAGCTCCCCTCGATATCTGCTTCATCGCATGAAAGGTTCCACTGATGAACTCCGATCAGATGAAACTGAGGCCAGGTTCTCCAGTCAGTTGGACACATCGCAGAAGATGACTAGTTTAACAATCGTGAACACGCAGCTGGGTGATTCTGCAGTGTACCTGTGTGCGCTGAGTACCACGGTGCTGTCTTTACATTACTGCCTTCTACAATAACACAGCGCATTCAGTGCGCACTAATTAACCCCTTCCCTGGAAAAACACACATACGACATCACATGTCTGTCTTATTTTTGCTGTTGCGGTTTAAACATCTCAGTTACAATGTGTATGTACAGTATGTTATTATTAGGTACTTAAGAGAGTGAGGGGTTTAAAACAGCAGTCAAATTACAGGGAATATTTGATTAATAAAACTTCAATTAAATAAAAAGTCTTATTTTTAAGTTAAATGTATTTTTTATTAGTGTTTATTTTATTTGTATTGATTAAATGTATTTATTTTTTAGCTTACTGCTAGTGCTGTTGTTGTAGTTTAGAAGTTACAAGCCACATCACAATGTGCTGTTGGTCCTGTCATATCACACACACACACACACACGCACACACACACGCACACACACACGCACACACACACACACACACGCACACACACGCACACACACGCGCACACACACACACACACACACACACACACACACACACACACACACACACACACACACGAGGTGTCTTTTACCTTTAACCTTTCGAGGCATGGATGGGACAGGCAGAAAGGCGAGTTAAGTATTATTTGTTTACTGTGATATCAACAGTAAATGGCTTTTCACAAACACATATCTAACCTACAATAATAAATATTACATTTTACAGGAAACTCAACATGTACAACATCTAGTAAACAACCAAACAATGCGCGCACACCTGCGCTTCAATATGAAGTCAGACAAGGACGTGCTTGATATCAATATAAAGGGAATCGATTCACGTTTAATCACAGGTACGGATATCCCGGGATTCAAATAGTGTTGCCTTGTGTTCATTTTAAACACGCTGGCTGCGTTTGCATGTATTTTATTAAACAGCAGATTCTATTGGCAAACTTTATATTAGGCTCAGAAAAAAAATATATTTGAAATGTCAGTTTAAGTTTATGAAATATTTTCATAAAATCCACCACCGTGCTTTTATCAACATTGCAGTTGGTTTGACATGTTCCTTCTTTCTGCTTGTAGCAGGGCGGTAGAGAGCCCTGTACATTCATTTGTTTATTTATTTTCAGAACGGGGTTCCCCTTCCGCCCTGTGTTATTTCGTGTTTGTTTATGTATTTATTATTTATGACGGCGGGGCGCCGTGTATTCTGTTATTATTTCTGTGTTTAGTTATGTGTTTTAAATGACGGCGAGCGCCGTGGGTTTTGTTATTGTTTTGTTTTATGTAAACGTATTCTGGCAGAGGCGAAATTGGTGCTCGTCCTCTGCCAGGAATAATTAGGAAACCCGTGCAGAATGTTTTATGTAAACGTATTCTGGCAGAGGCGAAATTGGTGCTCGTCCTCTGCCAGGAATAATTAGGAAACCCGTGCAGAATGTGACCGGGGGATTATTAAATAATAGCTAGTTAATCCCTAGGTCACTAATATAAAAGCTGCAGCTCTCGGCACTCGTGGTGGGTGTATGAGGAGTGAGCGGAGAAGCAAAGACAGAAAACGAAACTAAAAGTAAACATAGGAACAGTGAAGGCAATCTGCCCAGCCTGACCTGTGTTTTATATATTTTGTGTTCGGGACTTGTTTTTGTTTGCCTGTTTTGTTTTTGGCTCTGTGAGCACAGTTTTTCTGTTTAAACGTTTTTATTTTATTTTTATTTTTGCTTAATGAAACGGCGGCCAGCAGCGTCTTACTTTAACTGCAGTACTTGCCTGGTGTCAGTTTTCCTTCCTGCTTCTGGCCTGACGTCAGACGACTTAGCCATCCTGTCACACTGCTCTTTTAAAATAAATAAAGAAATAATCCCTGTCCTGCTTAACCTCAGCCCTCTGCACTGGTAACGTTACAATAAAGTACGGTTTGACGTTAAAATCGACAAAGAATATTTTATTTTGGGTATCATTATTACAAGAGTCTCCATAGCAGCCACGAGATTGTGTTCCTCTGAAACTGCTATTTTTTTCATTAAAAATGTCGCGAGCAGACATATTAATAATAAAAAAATCATTAGAGACATTTTCCATTTGCGTTTCTTATCTGACCAGTTCAGGACCACGGACAGTGTCCTTTATCCTTATTGAATTTGATCAAGTATCGATAATACAAACCTCTATTACCCATATCGCAGAGATTGAATTGAACAAATGGCCGAATGGAAAAGCATTGCATGTGCCAGGTACCTTGAGTCAGCAGGACCCTGCTCGCTGTACCTCTCACACAGGTCAGCACAGTGACCTCTATTCATCAGCATTCCTTAATAATGGAGGGCTTACAGCTGTTTTCTGAAAGTTTATGATACAGCAAACTCTTCTTTTACATTTTTGACTGTACTATCGAGTCTTTCGAGAAATACCGAAGGTTTTCACAACTCCAGAAACACCTGGTCCACAGTTCCAGCTTCAGATTGCACCAGACAGCAGAGAGAGGTTTGTCGTGTTGAGAATGGAACAAGAACGTACTTGGGTTACTGTGCTACTGTTCTGTTTTAGCATAAGTAGGTCCATGTATACATACTGGTTATGCAATTTGTCAAACATGTGTGTCAGTCTATTATACGACATCGTGCAATATAAAAGTTAAATGGATTTTAAAGTCGTACAGTTTAGTAATAAATGGCAAACAGAAATAGTGATTTATATTATACAGTAAACAGTGCAGTTGGTAACAAATTATTATTGGAAAAAGCAAAGTGAGTTCAAATCATTTACACACATATAGAAGGGAGTTCACATTATCTATAGGTATGCTTCATTTCATGTTTTATAACTGTTTGTAAGTATGCTCTCATATCATCTTATTCATTCTTTGTTTGTCTTTTCTTTTAGAAATGACCCAAGCAGACTCAGTGACTCAACCTTCAAATTCAATTGTTTTTAAACAGAGTGAGAGTATCATTATTGAGTGCACGTATGAAACAGCAAGCACTGCTCCCGGTATCTTCTGGTACATTCAGGACTCCAATCAAGCTCCACAGCTCATAATCAGTAGATATTCTAAGAAGGAGGACATTCCACCAAGGTTTCGAAATCGTTTCTCTGCATCTCCTGACAACACACAGAAGACTTTTCATCTGAATATCACTGCGGCTGTGCTGTCTGACTCTGCCACGTACTTCTGTGCTCTGAGGCCCACACTGTGAGAGTCTCTATATCACTTCATACAAAAACCTCCTGCTGCCTGCTGAGCGAGTCTCGCTGGTGAAGATGGCAGTGCAGCCTGTGTTCTGTGTAGAAGCTACTAGAGAAAACAGCACACATGAATCTGTACCTGCTGGTAACTATCCCCCTGCACTCTACTAGAGAAAACAGCACACATGAATCTGTACCTGCTGGTAACTATCCCCCTGCACTCTACTAGAGAAAACAGCACACATGAATCTGTACCTGCTGGTAACTATCCCCTGCAGTCTACTCAGAGAGTCATATTGATGTTAATTGAATTCTATGAATCAATACTAACCTCTCGCTACTAACGTGTTACTCATATGAATAGAACCTATGGTGCGTATTTACAACATATCAAACAAATCTGTTATGTTGTTAAATTAATAAAGCATTGAGTTAAACATAATTCTGAATATGCAAATCAAACAACATACATTGACATTCATTTAAGTTCCGCCCATGATAGCTACTGAGAAAAAAAAAATGGTTTAAAGGGTTTCCTTTCACACTGCAAACAGCCTGTCTGGCAGATATCATTGCTGGTACTAAAATAAACACAGCTATACAATGAGGTGCTTAAAGCAGGGCATCTCAAACTCGGTGCTGGGGACCCCCTGGTTTTCATTCCAACCGAGCTCCCAATTACTTTACTAGACACTTCATTGAATTGATAATTTGCTTAATTAGACATTTTTACTTGTTTTCAGCTCTTAAACAGTTGCAGTTTAAGTTACTTATTAAATGTTATAGCTAACTTGAAATATGCAACTGTTCAAGAGCTGAAAACAAGTAAAAATGTCTAATTAAGCAAATTATCAGTTCAATTAAGTGTCCAGTTAAGTAATTGAGAGCTTGGTTGGAATGAAAACCAGCAGACACAGGGGGTCCCCAGGACTGAGTTTGAGATGCCCTGCTTTAAAGCGTTTCTATAACTTCTGGTAACTGTTGTTTTCAGTTTTATATTGAATATCTTCACACTGAGTGTTATAGACATTCAATTGACACCTATATCTCACTCTTTTCAGTGCTGAAATGGTAACAACATAATTATTAAAGTTTAAAGTTGTATTTGTAAACTTAGCCTACTAATTTGCACATGGCATGTATTATTATAATTATACACAAATATAGAATGACGAAAAATGTATATTATGTAAGAAAAGCCCAAAAAATAATAGAGATTTACAATTCTAGTTGAACTATGCAATACCAGAATGCAGCGCTCCTCTTACTCTCCTGCCCCGCCCACTCACTGCCATTTTCCACTCACGAAGTAGAAATGATTAGTTTAATCCATTGTCTGTACGACAGTTCAAGGGAATTCCACCAGGAGGCGGTGTAGGACAAGCTTTTGTCTACACTGTACAAAAGATCAAATACAGTAAGAGACATTGGGCCATGTCAATGTATATATATATAAAAAAAAACAGAGCACAGTGAGAGTGCTTAAGATGACTTGAAAATATGGCCCTTAGTTTCTCGAATTTAGTTTATTTTTATATCGTTCCCAGCGCTCGACAGAAACCACTATTTTACTGTGTTACTGTCTAATCCAAATGCACTCCCTGCTTGGATATGTCTGTCTGTCTTAAACAGTATTGGAACACAACTCATGACAAGAAAGAACCCCGTTCTGGTGCTTCACTGTGTAATGAAGAAGACAGAGAGCAGCGCGGGTTCATGGGTTGTGATTGGACATGAGAGAAACATCCTGACACACGGAAGAAACGCCCACTGATCCGCTCGGTGGTGCGGCTGCAGACTGGCATTCAGTACTGAACAGAAACCAACAGAACAGACAGAGAACTCATTCAAACTGAATGAACAGCGATCACCATGTTGTATGCAGGTATTCTCACTGCAGTCTTCTGTTTAACCTTTGGTAAAGATGTATTTTTGTTGTAATAACAATTTCGTGAATTCAGCAGCAGTTACCACATCGTGCATAACTCTATTTTTATTTTACAGATTCCAGTCGCGGAGATGAAATTAATCAACTCAATGACACGATTACCTCGAAAGTTAGCAGTGACACGAGGATATTCTGCACTTACTCACTGAGCAGTAGCATTAGCAATGAGAATCTGTTCTGGTACAAGCAGACTCCAGGCAGCTCCCCTCGATATCTGCTTCATCGCATGAAAGGTTCCACTGAAGAACTCCGATCAGATGAAACTGAGGCCAGGTTCTCCAGTCAGTTGGACACATCGCAGAAGATGACTATTTTAACAATCGTGAACACGCAGCTGGGTGATTCTGCAGTGTACCTGTGTGCGCTGAGTACCACGGTGCTGTCTTTACATTACTGCCTTCTACAATAACACAGCGCATTCAGTGCGCACTAATTAACCCCTTCCCTGGAAAAACACACAAACGACATCACATGTCTGTCTTATTTTGCTGTTGCGGTTTAAACATCTCAGTTACAATGTGTATGTACAGTATGTTATTATTAGGTACTTAAGAGAGTGAGGGGTTAAAACAGCAGTCAAATTACAGGGAATATTTGATTAATAAAACTTCAATTAAATAAAAAGTCTTATTTTTAAGTTAAATGTATTTTTTATTAGTGTTTAATTTATTTGTATTGATTAAATGTATTTATTTTTTAGCTTACTGCTAGTGCTGTTGTTGTAGTTTAGAAGTTACAAGCCACATCACAATGTGCTGTTGGTCCTGTCATATCACACACACAAACACACACGCACACACACACGCACACACACACGCACACACACACACACACACACGCACACACACGCGCACACACACACACACACACACACACACACACACACACACACACACACACACACACACACACACACACACACACACACACGAGGTGTCTTTTACCTTTAACCTTTCGAGGCATGGATGGGACAGGCAGAAAGGCGAGTCAAGTATTATTTGTTTACTGTGATATCAACAGTAAATGGCTTTTCACAAACACATATCTAACCTACAATAATAAATATTACATTTTACAGGAAACTCAACATGTACAACATCTAGTAAACAACCAAACAATGCGCGCACACCTGCGCTTCAATATGAAGTCAGACAAGGACGTGCTTGATATCAATATAAAGGGAATCGATTCACGTTTAATCACAGGTACGGATATCCCGGGATTCAAATAGTGTTGCCTTGTGTTCATTTTAAACACGCTGGCTGCGTTTGCATGTATTTTATTCAACAGCAGATTCTATTGGCAAACTTTATATTAGGCTCAGAAAAAAAATATATTTGAAATGTCAGTTTAAGTTTATGAAATATTTTCATAAAATCCACCACCGTGCTTTTATCAACATTGCAGTTGGTTTGACATGTTCCTTCTTTCTGCTTGTAGCAGGGCGGTAGAGAGCCCTGTACATTCATTTGTTTATTTATTTTCAGAACGGGGTTCCCCTTCCGCCCCTGTGTTATTTCGTGTTTGTTTATGTATTTATTATTTATGACGGCGGGGCGCCGTGTATTCTGTTATTATTTCTGTGTTTAGTTATGTGTTTTAAATGACGGCGAGCGCCGTGGGTTTTGTTATTGTTTTGTTTTATGTAAACGTATTCTGGCAGAGGCGAAATTGGTGCTCGTCCTCTGCCAGGAATAATTAGGAAACCCGTGCAGAATGTTTTATGTAAACGTATTCTGGCAGAGGCGAAATTGGTGCTCGTCCTCTGCCAGGAATAATTAGGAAACCCGTGCTCGTCCGGGGGATTATTAAATAATAGCTAGTTAATCCCTCGGTCACTAATATAAAAGCTGCAGCTCTCGGCACTCGTGGTGGGTGTATGAGGAGCGAGAGTGGAGTGAGCGGTGAAGCAAAGACAGAAAAACGAAACTAAAAGTAAACATAGGAACAGTGAAGGCAATCTGCCCAGCCTGACCTGTGTTTTATATATTTTGTGTTCGGGACTTGTTTTTGTTTACCTGTTTTGTTTTTGGCTCTGTGAGCACAGTTTTTCTGTTTAAACGTTTTTTATTTTATTTTTTTTATTTTTGCTTAATGAAACGGCGGCCAGCCGCGTCTTACTTTAACTGCAGTACTTGCCTGGTGTCAGTTTTCCTTCCTGCTTGTGGCCTGACGTCAGACGACTTAGCCAACCTGTCACACTGCTCTTTTTAAAATAAATAAAGAAATAATCCCTGTCCTGCTTAACCCTCAGCCCTCTGCACTGGTAACGTTACAATAAAGTACGGTTTGACGTTAAAATCGACAAAGAATATTTTATTTTGGGTATCATTATTACAAGAGTCTCCATAGCAGCCACGAGATTTTGTTCCTCTGAATCTGCTATTTGTTTCATTAAAAATGTCGCGAGCAGACATAACTATTACCCATATCGCAGAGATTGAATTGAACAAATGGCTGAATGGAAAAGCATTGCATGTACCAGGTACCTTGAGTCAGCAGTGTACCTCTCACACAGGTCAGCACAGTGACCTCTATTCATCAACATTCCTTATTAATGGAGGGCTTACAGCTGTTTTCTGAAAGTTTATGATACAGCAAACTCTTCTTTTACATTTTTGACTGTACTATCGAGTCTTTCGAGAAATACCGAAGGTTTTCACAACTCCAAAGGAGTTGTGAAACACAACATTAACTCTGCCAATTTCCATGTGATATCAACACCAGACAGAAGGATATCTACATCATCATATGGAAGGAAGCGCAAATGGAAGGAGACACATATGGATCACATTAGTTTACTGTGAAGCTACGTCTTAGTTGGTGCTTATCTTGGCGAGAGCCAAGTTCAAATCAGCATGAAGTTTTAACATCTACTCTCATGTAATGGAAATCATCATCGTGCAATATAAAAATTAAATGGATTTTAAAGTCGTACAGTTTAGTAATAAATGGCAAACAGAAATAGTGATTTATATTATACAGTAAACAGTGCAGTTGGTAACAAATGATTATTGGAAAAAGCAAAGTGAGTTCAAATCATTTACACACATATAGAAGGGAGTTCACATTATCTATAGGTATGCTTCATTTCTTGTTTTATAACTGTTTGTAAGTATGCTCTCATATCATCTTATTCATTCTTTGTTTGTCTTTTCTTTTAGAAATGACCCAAGCAGACTCAGTGACTCAACCTTCAAATCCAATTGTTCTTAAACAGAGAGAGAGCACTATTATTCAGTGCAAGTATGAAACAGCAACCACTGCTCCAAGTCTCTTCTGGTACATTCAAGACCCCAATCAAGCTCCACAGCTCATAATCAGTAGATATTCTAAGGAGGAAGACATTCCACCAAGGTTTCGAAATCGTTTCTCTGCATCTCCTGACAAGACAGAGAAGTCCTTTCATCTGAATATCACTGCGGCTGTGCTGTCTGACTCTGCCACGTACTTCTGTGCTCTGAGTCCCACACTGTGAGAGTCTCTATATCACTTCATACAAAAACCTCCTGCTGCCTGCCGAGTGAGTCTCGCTGGTGAAGATGGCAGTGCAGCCTGTGTTCTGTGTAGAAGCTACTCAGAGACATTCTTCTTAACTACCCCCCTGCACCCTCGTACGGTCTGATAGTGTAATACTAATACATATTACAACATGTAAATTTGTATGATGTTTGATATTAATAAAAATGAACTTTCATAGAATTAATTTACAAAGCAACAACAATGTGCTAGATATTTACATGTATTTAATGCGTTAAAAAACAAACAACTTTTAATAAACTTTTACTGGCCCACTCACTGCCATTTCCCACACACGAAGTAGAAAAGAGCAGTTCAACCCTGAGGTCTGTACGACAGTTTAAGGGAATTCCACCAGGAGGCGGTGTAGGAGAAGCGTTTGTCTACACTGTACAAAAGATCAAATACATAAAGAGACATTGGGCCATGTAAATGTAAAAAGAGAGTGCTTAAGATGACTTGAAAATATGGCCCTTAGTTTCCCGAATTTAGTTTCTTTTTAGCCCGTTCCCAGCGCCCTACAGAAACCATTGTGTTACTGTGCAATCCAAATGCACTCCCTGCTTGGATCTGTCTGTCTTAAACAGTATTGGAACACAACTCATGACACGAAAGAACCCCGTTCTGGTGCTTCACTGTGTAATGAAGAAGACAGAGCGCAGCGCGGGTTCATGGGTTCTGATTGGACATCAGAGAAACATCCCGACACACGGAAGAAACGCCCACTGATCCGCTCGGTGGTGCGGCTGCAGACTGGCATTCAGTACTGAGCAGAAACCAACAGAACAGAGACAGAGATAACCATGTTGTATGCAGGTCTTCTCACTGCAATCTTCTATTTAACCTTTGGTAAAGATGTATTTTTATTGTAATAACAATTTCGTGGATTCAGCTGCAGTTACCACATCGTGCATAACTCTTTTTTTATTTATTTTTTGTTCACAGACTGCAGTCGTGGAGATGAAATTAATCAACTCAATGACACGATTACCTCGAAAGTTAGCAGCGACACGAGGATACTCTGCAGTTACTCCCTGAGCAGTAGCACTAGCAATGAATATCTGTTCTGGTACAAGCAGACTCCAGGCAGCTCGCCTCGATATCTGCTTCATCGCATGAAAGTTTCCACTAAAGAACTCCGATCAGATGAAACTGAGGACAGGTTTTCCAGTCAGTTGGACACATCGCAGAAGATGACTATTTTAACAATCGTGAACACGCAGCTGTGTGATTCTGCAGTGTACCTGTGTGCGCTGAGTACCACGGTGCTGTCTTTACATTACTGCCTTCTACAATAACACAGCGCATTCAGTGCGCACTAATTAACCCCTTCCCTGGAAAAACACAAACATCACATGTCTGTTTTATTTGTGCTGTTGCGGTTTAAACATCTCAGTTACAATGTGTATGTACAGCATGTTATTATTAGGTACTTAAGAGAGTGAGGGGTTTAAAACAGCAGTCAAATTACAGGGAATATTTGATTAAAAAAAACTTCAATTAAATAAAATGAATGTCTCATTTTTTAAGTTAAATGTATTTTTATTACTGTTTAATTTATTTGTATTGATTAATTGTATTCATTTTTTACTTGTTGCTAGTGTTGTAGTTTAGAAGATACAAGCCACATTACAATGTGCTGTTGGTCCTTTCATATGATACACACAAACACGCACACGCCCACGCACACAACACACGCACACAACACACGCACACACACACACACACACACACACACACACACACAGTTCTGTAATTCCCCAACTGTGGCCCTTGGATTTCCCTTTGCCTCCCGAACCATCTGCCTCACTGTGCATGGGGGCAAGATACACTTGCGTCCTCTACCAGGCAAGTTTACCACTGTTCCAGGGGTTCTGAACGTCTTAATTATTACCCTAATAGTGGTAAGTGGTATATTTAGTTTTTAGCTATTGTTTTGTACCCATTGCCTGATTTATGAAGGTCAACAACCATTTGTCTCTTTTCATTTGTGAGTTCTTTGCCTTTTTGAGAAAAAATGTTATTACTTGTTTATAAAAAAAAAAAGCTTTTCTCTGAGCAATTGTTTTAGAATAAAAGAATATCGTTTTCCCATATATTTGAGCATAAAATATAGCTCATTACCTGTGTTGTTTAGTTTATAAAGCATTTTTTGCTCATCTTTATCAAGGTTGAAAATAATTTTGGAGGTGACTGTATATCCCGATTCTGAGAGTTTTGCCTTGTGTTCATTTTAAACGCGCTGGCTGCGTTTGCATGTGTTTTATTCAACTGCAGATTCTATTGGCAAACTTTATATTAGGCTCAGAAAAAAAAATATTTGAAATGTCAGCTTAAGTTTATGGGATATTTTCATAAAATCCACCACCGTGCTTTCATCAACATTGCAGTTGGTTTGACATGTTCCTTCTTTCTGCTCTTTTCAAAATAAATGAATAAATAAATAAATAATCCCTGTCCTGCTTAACCCTCAGCCCACTACACTGGTAACGTTACAATACAGTACGTTTTGAGGTTTAAATCGACAAAGAATATTTTGTTTTGGGAATCATTATTACAAGGATCTCCAATAGCAGCCATGAGATTGTGTTCCTTTGAATTTTCTATTTTTTCATTAAAAACGTCGCGAGCAGACATAACAACTCAGTCTTCGACCCAACATTCCTTATTAATGGAGGGTTTACAGCAGTTTTCTGAAAGTTTATGATACAGCAAACTCTTCTTTTACATTTTTGACTGTACTATCGAGACTTTCGAGAAATACCGAAAGGTTTCAAAACTCCAAAGAATTGCTAAAAAAAAAAGCGTTTTTTTCTGGTTTACACATCATTAACTCTGCCAATTAGTAGTTAGAAGTGATTCATCACTGTGTTTTACTACCTTTCCATGTGATATTTTCACAGGAGTTTTGAACTCACCTAAACCCTTCCTAGAGAAAATTGTTTGCCGAGAAAACGACTTTCTGAATCTCGGTTTTTGAAAAAGAAAATATGAATGCAGATGAACCGTACAACCAACAGGTGGCAATGGAAGACAGCAGCTACACGGTGTAGGGGAGGGGCACTGGTTTCCATGACATCGCCTCTATAGAAACACATGGTTCACAGGTCCAGCTTCAGATTGCACCAGACAGCAGAGGGAGGTTTGTCGTGTTGAGAATGGAACAAGAACGTACTTGGGTTACTGTGCTGCTGTTCTGTTTAAGCATAAGTAGGTCCATGTATACATACTGGTTATGCAATTTGTCAAACACGCGTGTCAGTCTATTATACGACATCGTGCAATATAAAAATTAAATGGATTTTAAAGTCGTACAGTTTAGTAATAAATTGCAAACAGAAATGGTGATTTATATTACACAGTAAATAGTGCAGTTGGTATGAAATGATTATTGGGAAAAACAAAGTGAGTTCAAATCAATGACATACATATAGAAGGGAGTTCACATTATCTATAAGTATGCTATCATGGCATGTTTTATAACTGTTTGTAAGTATGCTTTCATATAATCTTATTCATTCTATTTTGTCTTTTCTTCTAGAAATGACCCAAGCAGACTCAGTGACTCAAACTTCACATCTAATTGTTCTTAAACAGAGTGAGAGCATCATTATTGAGTGCGAGTATGAAACAGCAAGCACACCTAACGGTCTCTTCTGGTACATTCAGGACCCCAATCAAGCCCCACAGCTCATACTCACTGGATATTCTGAGGAGAAGGACATTCCACCAAGGTTTCGAAATCGTTTCTCTGCATCTCATGAAAAGACAAAGAAGACCTTTCATCTGAATATCACTGCGGCTGTGCTGCCTGACTCTGCCACGTACTTCTGTGCTCTGAGTCCCACACTGTGAGAGTCTCTATATCACTTCATACAAAAACCTCCTGCTGCCTGCCGAGTGAGTCTCGCTGGTGAAGATGGCAGTGCAGTCTGTGTTCTGTGTAGAAGTTACTAGAGAAAACAGCACACATGAATCTGTACCTGCTGGTAATAATCCCCCTGCACTCTACTAGAGAAAACAGCACACATGAATCTGTACCTGCTGGTAACTATCCCCCTGCACTCTACTAGAGAAAACAGCACATATGAATCTGTACCTGCTGGTAACTATCCCCCTGCACTCTACTAGAGAAAACAGCACACATGAATCTGTACCTGCTGGTAACTATCCCCCTGCACTCTACTAGAGAAAACAGCACACATGAATCTGTACCTGCTGGTAACTATCCCCCTGCACTCTACTAGAGAAAACAGCACACATGAATCTGTACCTGCTGGCAACTATCCCCCTGCACTCTACTAGAGAAAACAGCACATATGAATCTGTACCTGCTGGTAACTATCCCCCTGCACATCAACATGTATTGTACTGTACATAGCCTCAATATCCACAGGCACACCCCACCTGCTGCACAGACACCTGCAGGGTATAAACCACAGCAACAAGCAGCACATCACTTCCTGTGCAGAGCGCAGAGCGCAGACTGGGAGCCCCGCGCACAATGGAGAAGAATCTACTGCTACACATACTCATGGGCGCCTTCATACAATGTACGAGATAAGAGTTCATTTAACGAACCTGCACTGGTTGAGCTCTATACAACAGCATCTTAGCATGTCTCTATATCCAGCTTAAACTCACACTATTAACAAGTACGGTAGCTTTGCTATTTATATAAACCGGTAATGGAACTAGAGGCAGACAATTAGGTGAGCCCAACATCAACCATATCTCACAGAATAAGAAAAAAACACCTTTTTTATTTTTAAATGTATTTGTTTTAGTTTAGTTTTTGCTAATCTATGCATTTACTTTCATAATCTATAGATTACTCTTACATAATAACCTGAGACACGCTTCAATGTAAATGTGAGTACAATATTTCCAATCCAATTGAAAGCAATGGACCTCATTGCAATAGAATGCTATGACAACACCTCTGTGATACAATGTTGTTTTACACATTCCTTTGTATGTGAGTTGTGTTCTTTTTAACTGTATGAGACTGAACTAACCTGAACCAGGATCTTTCTTTACCTTCAGTTTCCACTGTGGTCTCGAAAGCTTGTGTATTTTATAGACATACTCAGCTGATCAGAAGGAATCTTTATTGCATTCTGAGATGGAACAGACAAACCATGAACAACACATAGTGATGACATGATTTCCATTACATGAGAGTAGATGTTAAAACTTCATGCTGATTTGAACTTGGCTCTCGCCAAGATAAGCACCAACTAAGACGTAGCTTCACAGTAAACTAATGTGATCCATATGTGTCTCCATCCATTTGCGCTTCCTTCCATATGATGATGTAGATATCCTTCTGTCTGGTGTTGATGGCTGAAGTGTAATGCTGGCTCCAGGGATCAGCTTATTTTGCCTCCCTAGCATCAGCACACACAACGGCTGCGATGCTGGCTCCGGGATCAACCATAGTGCGGTCTCCCCAGCGCATCAGCATGACAACCGTCTGGATTGAGCTAAGTAGGGTACATCTCTGGGGTCTTCAAGTGGGCACCTTCCATCCTCGGTGTTTCGTCGACTAGCCCACGACACCTCAAGAGGGCTCGACGGTGATTCTGGCGTCCCAGCATCACCCCTCCGTCCCCACTCAACTCAGCCCAGCTTACTTACCTGTACATCAGCCTTTCTTTCTTTCTATTGTGCTTGAGATCCCCAGCCAGAATCTTTCCGTCTCAACCACAGCCAGTTGCTGCTCCTCTCTGCTGCTTCAGATAAGTTCTTCACTGTGCGACGCAACTCTTGGCCATTGAATCCGACATCTCTGAGAAACCGGGTTGTAGAGTGTGCCACAAATCCTCGACATCCCACTTCCACTGGGTAAACCCAGACTCTCCATCCTCGCTGTTCCGCTTCAGTGGCTAGTTGAGCATACCGCAGTTTCTTCCTCTCATACGCCTCATCTACAGCATCCTCCCATGGCACTGTTAACTCCACCAGGTGAACAAGGCGTGCTGATCCAGACCACAAGACAATATCTGGTCGAAGGTTTGTGGTGGCAATCTCAGGTGGACAAATAAGCCGTTGACCAACATCCGCCAGCATTTTCCAGTCTCTAGCAGCTTCCAGTTGTCCTGGGCGAGGATTGGTTTTAAAACCTTTTCTTGGTGGTTGCTCTCCTGGGCGGAGGAATGTTGTCTTTTGTGTGTACTGTTTTGATGGAACAGGTGGCAACTTATTGGTCATGTTACGCTTGTCTTCCAATGCTAAGGCCAAACATCGCAGCACCTGGTCATGGCGCCAAGTAAACCGTCCTTGGCTAAGAGCCACCTTACATCCTGTCAAAATGTGCCTTAATGTTGCAGGTGATGAACACAAAGGACATGAGGGATCCTCTCCTACCCAGAGGTTTAGGTTCTGTGGTGATGGGAGAACATCATATGTTGACCTTATAAGGAAACTGATCCTGCTCTGTTCCATTGACCATAGGTCTTGCCAGCCAATCTTGCGTTGTTCCACACTCTCCCATCTCATCCATTCTCCTGCTTGCCCTGGGAAATGGCCTTTATACACCTCATCCTCTCCTCCTGCTTTTGCACCTCGTTGACTACAAGCTTCCTCCGTTGCGCTGGGGCTGCCTTGTGCCATGTAGGAGGAGCTGAACTGAGACCAAGACCCCTCTTCCATGCTGAACTTGCCCCATGATATCACCAATTTGAAGGGCAGCCTTTGCATCCTCCACAGCTTTCTTTGCCACCCACTTTCTTCCAGTTTTCAACACAGGTGCTGCCTCCCTTACGCATTTGTCGCAAGTGACTCTACTAATGTCATTTCCAGTCGGACCTTGGCGCACTTAAACTCCTCGGTTAGAGCGGAGACAGGTAGCTGCAGTATTCCTTACCATAAAGTCCCACTCTGCTGAGGCAGCGTGGAACTCCCAACCATTTCCTGATGTGTGAACTGATTAAAGCTTCCAGCTTCTCTACTGTTGTCAAAGAAACCTCGTACACAGTCAGTGGCCACAGCAACCTTGGCAGTAGGCCAAACTGAAAGCACCAGAGTTTTAGTTTGCCTGGTAAAGCGCTGCTGTCTATGCTCTTCAACCCTTCCACAGCTTGTTGTCTAACTTCTCCCACACGAACTGTGTCCTTTAGATCCCCGTCGTACCATCTCCCAAGGCTCTTCACTGGCTTCTCAGACACTGTTGGTATTGCCTCACCATTAATGAAGAACGTTTTATCTACTACTTTACCTTTAATTATAGAGATGCTCCTTGATTTAGTGGGCTTGAATTGCATTCGAGCCCATTCAATGTTATTGGTTAATTTGCCCAATAACCGATTAGTGCAGGCTACTGTTGTAGTCATGGTTGTCATGTCATCCATATATGCTCGAATTGGTGGTAGTCATATTCCAGAAGCCAAGCGCTCTCCTCCCACTACCCATTTTGATGCCCTAATGATTACTTCCATTGCCATGGTAAAAGCCAGTGGAGAAATGGTGCATCCTGCCATTATTCCAACTTCTAGGCATTGCCATGTAGTGCTGAATTCTGAAGTTGAAAAACTAAATTGCAAATCTCCAAAGTAGGCTTTCACTAGATTTGTTATTGTCATTGGTACACTGAAAAAATCAAATCTGCCCAAAGAAGTTCATGTGGCACTGAACCATATGCATTAGCCAAATCCAGGAATGTCTCATGGAGCTCCTTCCTCTCCTTTTTAGCTGATTGAATTTGTTGCCAGATCACATTGATGTGTTCTAAGCATCCTGGGAAACCTGGAATGCCCGCTTTTTGTATTGAAGTGTCAATGAAGCAGTTCTTTAATAGGTAAGTTGACAATCTCTGAGCAATAATGCTGAAGAAAATCTTGCCTTCTACGTTTAATAGGGAAATAGGGCGAAACTGACTGATGCTGCTAGAATCTTTTTCTTTAGGTATAAAGACTCCACCTGCTCGGCGCCATGCTCTTGGTACAACCTGTTTTTCCCATGCTACTTTCATCAGTTTCCACAGGATTCGTAGAACTCCTGAAGCACTCTTGTACACTCTGTACGGAACTCCATTAGGGCCTGGAGATGATGAAGCCCTTGCTTTTTCACAGCTTGCTCTACTTCTTTCCACTTAGGTGCACAGTCCTCCATTTGGTATTCTGGTGGATTGATAGGTGGGATGTCTGAAGGAATTGACATAGGCTCCTGCCTTTTTGAATCTGTATGCGATTCCTCCAAATATCTCTCCAGCTCAAACTTAGATGCTTTTAGTGCGCCATTCTTCTCACTGGTGAATAACTTCTTTACAAATTTGAATGGGTCTTTATAAAAGTTAGTTCTCGCACGCTCCTTCTTTTTGTAGCGTTTCCGTAGGCGCTCAGTTCTGCGCAATGTTGCAAGCTTATCTTTTATGACCCTTTGTAAGAGATTGAGTCCCTCCTTCTGACTTTCTTCTGCTCTTCTCCATTGCTTCCTCAGCTGTCTCCTTTCTCTAACTAAGCGTTCAATCTCCTGCTGCCGTCTAGACTTTCCAGGAATAGTAGATAAAGGCGTGCACTGTGTAGGGGGCAGGGCACTGGTTTCATGACGTCACTGCTATAGAAACGCATTCTACACAGTTTCAGCTGCAGATTGAAGCAGACGCTGGAGGAAGGTTTGTCATTTGAAAATTTTGACAATGGAGCAGGAATGCGCTGTTTTTACTTTGATACTTCTCTGTTTAATCATAGGTAAATAAACTGCTACACAATTAGACACAACTTTTTACAAGATTTTGGCAATGTCTTTTGTGTTACTTTATATGTAGTGTGTTCCAGCATTTAACAGTTTGTCAACATATATGCAGCATAACTATGCATTTCCTTTGTGGTTGTAATGGTTATGTATCTCTCTATTTACTGTAAGGCAACTTGTATCTGCAGTCTATTTCATTCTAATCTCACAGTGATTATCTTCTGTCTCCTCTTTTAGAAATGATCCAGGGAGATACAGTGACTCAACCTTCAAATCCAAACCTCATTAAAGAAACAGAGAACACCACTATACACTGTAAATATGATTTAACATCAGACACTCCAAATCTCTTCTGGTACATTCAGGATCCCAATCAAGCCCCACAGCTCATACTCAGTGGACATTCTAAGCAGGAGGACATTCCATTAAGGTTTAAACATCGTTTCTCTGCATCTCATAACAACACAGAGAATACCATTCATCTGAATATCACTGTGGCTGTGCTGTCTGACTCTGCCACGTACTTCTGTGCTCTGAGGCAAACACTGTAAGAGTCTCTATATAACTTCATACAAAAACCTCCTGCTGACTGCCAAGTGAGTCTCGCTGGTGAAGATGGCAGTGCAGCCTGTGTTCTGTGTAGAAACTAGTAGTGAAAACAGCACACATGAATCTGTATGTGCTGGTAACTATTCCCCTGCACTCTACTAGAGAAAACAGCACACATGAATCTGTACCTGCTGGTAACTATCCCCTTGAACTCTACTAGAGAAAACAGCACACATGAATCTGTACCTGCTGGTAACTATCCTCCTGCACTCTACTCAGAGAGACATATTTAGTGTAATTGAATTCTATGAATCAATACAAACCTCTCGCTACTAACGTGTTACTCATATGAATAGAACCCATGGTGCGTATTTACAACATATAAAAACAAATCTGTTATGTTGCTAAATTAATAAAGCATTCAGTTAAACATAATTCTGAATATGCAAATCAAGCAACATACATTGACATTCATTTAAATTCCATCCATGATAACTGCTGACAAAAAAAATGGTTTAAAGGGTTTCCTTTCACACTGCAAACAGCCTGTCTGGCAGATATCATTGCTGGTACTAAAGTAAACACAGCTATACAATGAGGTGCTTAAAGCAGGGCATCTCAAACTCGGTGCTGGGGACCCCCTGGTTTTCATTCCAACCGAGCTCTCAATTACTTTACTAGACACTTCATTGAATTGATAATTTGCTTAATTAGACATTTTTACTTGTTTTCAGCTCTTAAACAGTTGCAGTTTAAGTTACTTGTTAAATGTTATAGCTAACTTGAAATATGCAACTGTTCAAGAGCTGAAAACAAGTAAAAATGTCTAATTAAGCAAATTATCAGTTCAATTAATGTCCAGTTAAGTAATTGAGAGCTTGGTTGGAATGAAAACCAGCAGACACAGGGGGTCCCCAGGACTGAGTTTGAGATGCCCTGCTTTAAAGCGTTTCTATAACTTCTGGTAACTGTTGTTTTCAGTTTTATATTGAATATCTTCACATTGAACATAATTATTAAAGTTTAAAGTTTTATTTGTAAACTTAGCCTACTAATTTGCACATGGCATGTATTATTATAATTATACAAAAATATAGAATGACGAAAAATGTATATTATGTAAGAAAAGCCCAAAAAATAATAGAGATTTACAATTCTAGTTGAATAGAGATTTACAATTCTAGTTGAACTATGCAATGCCAGAATGCAGCGCTCCTCTTACTCTCCTGCCCCGCCCACTCACTGCCATTTCCAACTCGAAGTAGAAATGAGCAGTTTAATCCTGAATTCTGTACGACAGTTTAAGGGAATTCCACCAGGAGGCGGTGTAGGACAAGCTTTTGTCTACACTGTACAAAAGATCAAAAACAGTAAGAGACATTGGGCCATGTCAATGTATATATATATATATATATATATATATATATATATATATATATATATATATATATATACAGTACTGTGCAAAAGTTTTAGGCAGGTGTGAAAAAATGTTGTAAAGTAAGAATGCTTTCAAAAATAGACATGTTAATAGATTATATTTATCAATTAAATAAATGCAAAGTGAGTGAACAGAAGAAAAATCTAAATCAAATCCATATTTGGTGTGACCACCCTTTGCCTTCAAAACAGCATCAAGCATCAATTCTTCTAGGTACACTTGCACACAGTTTTTGAAGGAACTCGGCAGGTAGGTTGGC
Source organism: Acipenser oxyrinchus oxyrinchus (assembly GCA_030684275.1). Lineage (NCBI taxonomy): Eukaryota > Metazoa > Chordata > Actinopteri > Acipenseriformes > Acipenseridae > Acipenser > Acipenser oxyrinchus. The sequence goes on along the minus strand of CM060273.1, from coordinate 12,567,806 downwards.
CCAAACATCTTGGAGAACTAACCACAGTTCTTCTGTGGATATAGGCAGCCTCAGTTGCTTCTCTCTTCTTCATGTAATCCCAGACAGACTCGATGATGTTGAGATCAGGGCTCTGTGGGGGCCATACCATCACTTCCAGGACTCCTTGTTCTTCTTTACGCTGAAGATAGTTCTTAATGACTTTCGCTGTATGTTTGGGGTCGTTGTCATGCTGCAGAATAAATTTGGGGCCAATCAGATGCCTCCCTGATGGTATTGCATGATGGATAAGTATCTGCCTGTAATTCTCAGCATTGAGGAGACCATTAATTCTGACCAAATCCCCAACTCCATTTGCAGAAATGCAGCCCCAAACTTGCAAGGAACCTCCACCATGCTTCACTGTTGCCTGCAGACACTCATTCATGTACGCTCTCCAGCCCTTCGGCTAACAAACTGCCTTCTGCTACAGCCAAATATTTCAAATTTTGACTCATCAGTCCAGAGCACCTGCTGCCATTTTTCTGCACCCCAGTTCCTATGTTTTCGTGCATAGTTGAGTCGCTTGGCCTTGTTTCCACGCCGGAGGTATGGCTTTTTGGCGCAAGTCTTCCATGAAGGCCACTTCCTACCAGACTTCTCCGACAGTAGATGGGTGTACCAGGGTCCCACTGTTTTCTGCCAGTTCTGAGCTGATGGCACTGCTGGACATCTTCCGATTGCGAAGGGAAGTAAGCATGATGTGTCTTTCATCTGCTGCAGTAAGTTTCCTTGGTCGACCACCGCGCTCACGGTCCTCAACGTTGCCCGTTTCTTTGTGCTTCTTCAAAAGAGCTTGGACAGCACATCTGGAAACCCCTGTCTGCCTTGGAAATTTCTGCCTGGGAGAGACCTTGCTGATGCAGTATAACTACCTTGTGTCTTGTTGCTGTGCTCAGTCTTGCCATGGTGTATGACTTTTGACAGTAAACTGTCTTCAGCAACCTCACCTTGTTAGCTGAGTTTGGCTGTTCCTCACCCAGTTTTATTCCTCCTACACAGCTGTTTCTGTTTCAGTTAATGATTGTGTTTCAACCTACATATTGAATTGATGATCATTAGCACCTGTTTGGTATAATTGTTTAATCATACACCTGACTATATGCCTAAAAATCCCTGACTTTGTGCAAGTGTACCTAGAAGAATTGATGCTGTTTTGAAGGCAAAGGGTTGTCACACCAAATATGGATTTGATTTAGATTTTTCTTCTGTTCACTCACTTTGCATTTAGTTAATTGATAAATATAATCTATTAACATGTCTATTTTTGAAAGCATTCTTACTTTACAGCATTTTTTCACACCTGCCTAAAACTTTTGCACAGTACTGTATATATATATATATATATATATATATATATATATATATATATATATATATATATATATAAAAACAGAGCACAGTGAGAGTGCTTAAGATGACTTGAAAATATGGCCCTTAGTTTCTCGAATTTAGTTTATTTTTATATCGTTCCCAGTGCTCGACAGAAACCACTGTTTTACTGTGTTACTGTCTAATCCAAATGCACTCCCTGCTTGGATCTGTCTGTCTTAAACAGTATTGGAACACAACTCATGACACGAAAGAACCCCGTTCTGGTGCTTCACTGTGTAATGAAGAAGACAGAGCGCAGCGCGGGTTCATGGGTTCTGATTGGACATCAGAGAAACATCCCGACACACGGAAGAAACGCCCAATGATCCGCTCGGTGGTGCGGCTGCAGACTGGCATTCAGTACTGAACAGAAAACAACAGAACAGAGACAGAGAACTCATTCAAACTGAATGAACAGCGATAACCATGTTGTATGCAGGTATTCTCACTGCAGTCTTCTGTTTAACCTTTGGTAAAGATGTATTTTTATTGTAATAACAATTTCGTGGATTCAGCAGCAGTTACCACATCGTGCATAACTCTTTTTTTATTTTACAGATTCCAGTCGTGGAGATGAAATTAATCAACTCAATGACACGATTACCTCGAAAGTTAGCAGCGAGACGAGGATATTCTGCACTTACTCCCTGAGCAGTAGCATTAGCAATGAGAATCTGTTCTGGTACAAGCAGACTCCAGGCAGCTCGCCTCGATATCTGCTTCATCGGATGAAAGTTTCCACTGAAGATCTCCGATCAGATGAAACTGAGGACAGGTTTTCCAGTCAGTTGGACACATCGCAGAAGATGACTATTTTAACAATCGTGAACACGCAGCTGTGTGATTCTGCAGTGTACCTGTGTGCGCTGAGTACCACGGTGCTGTCTTTACATTACTGCCTTCTACAATAACACAGCGCATTCAGTGCGCACTAATTAACCCCTTCCCTGGAAAAACACAAACATCACATGTCTGTTTTATTTGTGCTGTTGCGGTTTAAACATCTCAGTTACAATGTGTATGTACAGCATGTTATTATCAGGTACTTAAGAGAGTGAGGGGTTTAAAACAGCAGTCAAATTACAGGGAATATTTGATTAAAAAAAACTTCAATTAAATAAAAAAGTCTCATTTTTTAAGTTAAATGTATTTTCTATTAGTGTTTATTTTATTTGTATTGATTAATTGTATTTATTTTTTTAGTTTGTTGCTAGTGTTGTTGTAGTTTAGATGATACAAGCCACATTACAATGTGCTGTTGGTCCTGTCATATCACACACACACACACACACACACACACACACACACACACACACACACACACACACACACACACACACACACACACACACACACACACACAAGGTGTGCTTTACCTTTAACCTTTCGAGGCATGGATGGGACAGGCAGAAAGGCGAGTCAAGTATTATTTGTTTACTGTGATATCAACAGTAAATGGCTTTTCACAAACACAAATCTAACCTACAATAATAAATATTACATTGTACAGGAAACTCAACATGTACAACATCTAGTAAACAACCAAACAATGCACGCACACCTGCGCTTCAATATGAAGTCAGACAAGGACGTGCTTGATATAAATATAAAGGGAATCGATTCACGTTTAATCACAGGTACGGATATCCCGGGATTCAAATAGTGTTGCCTTGTGTTCATTTTAAACACGCTGGCTGCGTTTGCATGTGTTTTATTCAACAGCAGATTCTATTGGCAAACTTTATATTAGGCTCAGAAAAAATATATATTTGAAATGTCAGTTTAAGTTTATGAAATATTTTCATAAAATCCACCACCGTGCTTTTATCAACATTGCAGTTGGTTTGATTCCTTCAGACATCCCACCTATCAATCCACCAGAATACCAAATGGAGGACTGTGCACCTAAGTGGAAAGAAGTAGAGCAAGCTGTGAAAAAAGCAAGGGCTTCATCATTTCCAGGACCTAATGGAGTTCCGTACAGAGTGTACAAGAGTGCTTCAGGAGTTCTACGAATCCTGTGGAAACTG
>CM060273.1:12501142-12563884 GCA_030684275.1 Acipenser oxyrinchus oxyrinchus | reverse complement strand
TGAAAGTAGCATGGAAAAACAGGTTGTACCAAGAGCATGGCGCCGAAAGCAGGTGGAGTCTTTATACCTAAAGAAAAAGATTCTAGCAGCATCAGTCAGTTTCGCCCTATTTCCTATTAAACGTAGAAGGCAAGATTTTCTTCAGCATTATTGCTCAGAGATTGTCAACTTACCTATTAAAGAACTGCTTCATTGACACTTCAATACAAAAAGCGGGCATTCCAGGTTTCCCAGGATGCTTAGAACACATCAATGTGATCTGGCAACAAATTCAATCAGCTAAAAAGGAGAGGAAGGAGCTCCATGTGACATTCCTGGATTTGGCTAATGCATATGGTTCAGTGCCACATGAACTTCTTTGGGCAGCATTTGATTTTTCAGTGTACCAATGACAATAACAAATCTAGTGAAAGCCTACTTTGGAGATTTGCAATTTAGTTTTTCAACTTCAGAATTCAGCACTACATGGCAATGCCTAGAAGTTGGAATAATGGCAGGATGCACCATTTCTCCACTGGCTTTTACCATGGCAATGGAAGTAATCATTAGGGCATCAAAATGGGTAGTGGGAGGAGAGCGCTTGGCTTCTGGAATACGACTACCACCAATTCGAGCATACATGGATGACATGACAACCATGACTACAACAGTAGCCTGCACTAATCGGTTATTGGGCAAATTAACCAATAACATTGAATGGGCTCGAATGCAATTCAAGCCCACTAAATCAAGGAGCATCTCTATAATTAAAGGTAAAGTAGTAGATAAAACGTTCTTCATTAATGGTGAGGCAATACCAACAGTGTCTGAGAAGCCAGTGAAGAGCCTTGGGAGATGGTACGACGGGATCTAAAGGACACAGTTCGTGTGGGAGAAGTTAGACAACAAGCTGTGGAAGGGTTGAAGAGCATAGACAACAGCGCTTTACCAGGCAAATTAAAACTCTGGTGCTTTCAGTTTGGCCTACTGCCAAGGTTGCTGTGGCCACTGACTGTGTACGAGGTTTCTTTGACAACAGTAGAGAAGCTGGAAGCTTTAATCAGTTCACATATCAGGAAATGGTTGGGAGTTCCACGCTGCCTCAGCAGAGTGGGACTTTATGGTAAAGGAATACTGCAGCTACCTGTCTCCGCTCTAACCGAGGAGTTTAAGTGCGCCAAGGTCCGACTGGAAATGACATTAGTAGAGTCACGCGACAAATGCGTAAGGGAGGCAGCACCTGTGTTGAAAACTGGAAGAAAGTGGGTGGCAAAGAAAGCTGTGGAGGATGCAAAGGCTGCCCTTCAAATTGGTGATATCATGGGGCAAGTTCAGCATGGAAGAGGGGTCTTGGTCTCAGGTCAGCTCCTCCTACATGGCACAAGGCAGCCCCAGCGCAACGGAGGAAGCTTGTAGTCAACGAGGTGCAAAAGCAGGAGGAGAGGATGAGGTGTATAAAGGCCATTTCCCAGGGCAAGCAGGGAGAATGGATGAGATGGGAGAGTGTGGAACAACGCAAGATTGGCTGGCAAGACCTATGGTCAATGGAACAGAGCAGGATCAGTTTCCTTATAAGGTCAACATATGATGTTCTCCCATCACCACAGAACCTAAACCTCTGGGTAGGAGAGGATCCCTCATGTCCTTTGTGTTCATCACCTGCAACATTAAGGCACATTTTGACAGGATGTAAGGTGGCTCTTAGCCAAGGACGGTTTACTTGGCGCCATGACCAGGTGCTGCGATGTTTGGCCTTAGCATTGGAAGACAAGCGTAACATGACCAATAAGTTGCCACCTGTTCCATCAAAACAGTACACACAAAAGACAACATTCCTCCGCCCAGGAGAGCAACCACCAAGAAAAGGTGTTAAAACCAATCCTCGCCCAGGACAACTGGAAGCTGCTAGAGACTGGAAAATGCTGGCGGATGTTGGTCAACGGCTTATTTTTCCACCTGAGATTGCCACCACAAACCTTCGACCAGATATTGTCTTGTGGTCTGGATCAGCACGCCTTGTTCACCTGGTGGAGTTAACAGTGCCATGGGAGGATGCTGTAGATGAGGCGTATGAGAGGAAGAAACTGCGGTATGCTCAACTAGCCACTGAAGCGGAACAGCGAGGATGGAGAGTCTGGGTTTACCCAGTGGAAGTGGGATGTCGAGGATTTGTGGCACACTCTACAACCCGGTTTCTCAGAGATGTCGGATTCAATGGCCAAGAGTTGCGCCGCACAGTGAAGAACTTATCTGAAGCAGCAGAGAGGAGCAGCAACTGGCTGTGGTTGAGACGGAAAGATTCTGGCTGGGGATCTCAAGCACAATAGAAAGAAAGAAAGGCTGATGTACAGGTAAGTAAGCTGGGCTGAGTTGAGTGGGGACGGAGGGGGTGATGCTGGGACGCCAGAATCACCGCCGAGCCCTCTTGAGGTGTCGTGGGCTAGTCGACGAAACACCGAGGATGGAAGGTGCCCACTTGAAGACCCCAGAGATGTACCCTACTTAGCTCAATCCAGACGGTTGTCATGCTGATGCGCTGGGGAGACCGCACTATGGTTGATCCTCGAGCCAGCATCGCAGCCGTTGTGTGTGCTGATGCGCTTAGGGAGGCAAAATAAGCTGATCCCTGGAGCCAGCATTACACTTCAGCCATCAACACCAGACAGAAGGATATCTACATCATCATATGGAAGGAAGCGCAAATGGATGGAGACACATATGGATCACATTAGTTTACTGTGAAGCTACGCCTTAGTTGGTGCTTATCTTGGCGAGAGCCAAGTTCAAATCAGCATGAAGTTTTAACATCTACTCTCATGTAATGGAAATCATGAAGATCTGGATACGTCCAGTGACTGCTGTGAATAGTGCAGCTGGCAACAAGGGAAAGACCTCGTGACAGCCTGGAGAGACAGCTGACTGGAGGAAAGAGACCCCATTGGGGCTGGCAAGGGTTAGCTACCCTTGTCGGCAGTATCCAGCTCTGTGTTTACAGGATGCTGGAGACACCCGCCCAAGGCTTCAAAGAAATTAAAGAGAAAAATACCCCTAGAGTCTGCGAGAGCGGGGCGAAGATGACTCAACGTTGGACAACACGGTTAAGGACTTAGGAACGGAAACGGATATGAGTATGGAGAGTACTTCACAAAAGACTAGTTCAAGATCTGCAGTTAGCAAAGACATGGAACTCCAGGTTTGTGTCTGCGGCTGGAGCAAGGCGACAACGGTCAGGGGTTTGAAGATTCATCAAGGGAGAATGAAATGCTTGAGGGAGAAGGGACAAGGGCCTCGATTGATCAGTACTTCTTACGAAGTCAGTCAAGTCAGTCGAATGAAATCCAGCGACAGGAAGCAAACCACAGTTCGCAGGATATCAGCACCCCTGTCATAGATGTGAGGAGGACTTGCATGGACACAGTTAGTGATGAACCTAATGATCCTTGTGAACCCGGTCAGACAAACCAGCGTAAGAGAGAAAAGAACCTCAACGGGCACAAGCCTGGAGTTAAATGGCCAAGAGCTTGTGAGAAAACTGCATGGGACACAGTAAACACAGATCTCTGCTTTGCATTGGAAAGGTTAAGTGGAACAGTTGAAAAGAAACTGGATAAATTTGGGGACATCATCTACGATATGGAAGCGAGAGGTTTGGAGTTGAAAAAGGAAGGAAAAAGTACAAACTATTCCTGGAAAGTCTAGACGGCAGCAGGAGATTGAACGCTTAGTTAGAGAAAGGAGACAGCTGAGGAAGCAATGGAGAAGAGCAGAAGAAAGTCAGAAGGAGGGACTCAATCTCTTACAAAGGGTCATAAAAGATAAGCTTGCAACATTGCGCAGAGCTGAGCGCCTACGGAAACGCTACAAAAAGAAGGAGCGTGCGAGAACTAACTTTATAAAGACCCATTCAAATTTGTAAAGAAGTTATTCACCAGTGAGAAGAATGGCGCACTAAAAGCATCTAAGTTTGAGCTGGAGAGATATTTGGAGGAAACGATACAGATTCAAAAAGGCAGGAGCCTATGTCAATTCCTTCAGACATCCCACCTATCAATCCACCAGAATACCAAATGGAGGACTGTGCACCTAAGTGGAAAGAAGTAGAGCAAGCTGTGAAAAAGCAAGGGCTTCATCATCTCCAGGGCCTAATGGAGTTCCGTACAGAGTGTACAAGAGTGCTTCAGGAGTTCTACTGAATCCTGTGGAAACTGATGAAAGTAGCATGGAAAAACAGGTTGTACCAAGAGCATGGTGCCGAGCAGGTGGAGTCTTTATACCTAAAGAAAAAGATTCTAGCAGCATCAGTCAGTTTCGCCCTATTTCCCTATTAAACGTAGAAGGCAAGATTTTCTTCAGCATTATTGCTCAGAGATTGTCAACTTACCTATTAAAGAACTGCTTCATTGACACTTCAATACAAAAAGCGGGCATTCCAGGTTTCCCAGGATGCTTAGAACACATCAATGTGATCTGGCAACAAATTCAATCAGCTAAAAAGGAGAGGAAGGAGCTCCATGTGACATTCCTGGATTTGGCTAATGCATATGGTTCAGTGCCACATGAACTTCTTTGGGCAGCATTTGATTTTTCAGTGTACCAATGACAATAACAAATCTAGTGAAAGCCTACTTTGGAGATTTGCAATTTAGTTTTTCAACTTCAGAATTCAGCACTACATGGCAATGCCTAGAAGTTGGAATAATGGCAGGATGCACCATTTCTCCACTGGCTTTTACCATGGCAATGGAAGTAATCATTAGGGCATCAAAATGGGTAGTGGGAGGAGAGCGCTTGGCTTCTGGAATACGACTACCACCAATTCGAGCATACATGGATGACATGACAACCATGACTACAACAGTAGCCTGCACTAATCGGTTATTGGGCAAATTAACCAATAACATTGAATGGGCACGAATGCAATTCAAGCCCACTAAATCAAGGAGCATCTCTATAATTAAAGGTAAAGTAGTAGATAAAACGTTCTTCATTAATGGTGAGGCAATACCAACAGTGTCTGAGAAGCCAGTGAAGAGCCTTGGGAGATGGTACGACGGGATCTAAAGGACACAGTTCGTGTGGGAGAAGTTAGACAACAAGCTGTGGAAGGGTTGAAGAGCATAGACAGCAGCGCTTTACCAGGCAAATTAAAACTCTGGTGCTTTCAGTTTGGCCTACTGCCAAGGTTGCTGTGGCCACTGACTGTGTACGAGGTTTCTTTGACAACAGTAGAGAAGCTGGAAGCTTTAATCAGTTCACACATCAGGAAATGGTTGGGAGTTCCACGCTGCCTCAGCAGAGTGGGACTTTATGGTAAAGGAATACTGCAGCTACCTGTCTCCGCTCTAACCGAGGAGTTTAAGTGCGCCAAGGTCCGACTGGAAATGACATTAGTAGAGTCACGCGACAAATGCGTAAGGGAGGCAGCACCTGTGTTGAAAACTGGAAGAAAGTGGGTGGCAAAGAAAGCTGTGGAGGATGCAAAGGCTGCCCTTCAAATTGGTGATATCATGGGGCAAGTTCAGCATGGAAGAAGGGGTCTTGGTCTCAGTTCAGCTCCTCCTACATGGCACAAGGCAGCCCCAGCGCAACGGAGGAAGCTTGTAGTCAACGAGGTGCAAAAGCAGGAGGAGAGGATGAGGTGTATAAAGGCCATTTCCCAGGGCAAGCAGGGAGAATGGATGAGATGGGAGAGTGTGGAACAACGCAAGATTGGCTGGCAAGACCTATGGTCAATGGAACAGAGCAGGATCAGTTTCCTTATAAGGTCAACATATGATGTTCTCCCATCACCACAGAACCTAAACCTCTGGGTAGGAGAGGATCCCTCATGTCCTTTGTGTTCATCACCTGCAACATTAAGGCACATTTTGACAGGATGTAAGGTGGCTCTTAGCCAAGGACGGTTTACTTGGCGCCATGACCAGGTGCTGCGATGTTTGGCCTTAGCATTGGAAGACAAGCGTAACATGACCAATAAGTTGCCACCTGTTCCATCAAAACATTACACACAAAAGACAACATTCCTCCGCCCAGGAGAGCAACCACCAAGAAAAGGTGTTAAAACCAATCCTCGCCCAGGACAACTGGAAGCTGCTAGAGACTGGAAAATGCTGGCGGATGTTGGTCAACGGCTTATTTTTCCACCTGAGATTGCCACCACAAACCTTCGACCAGATATTGTCTTGTGGTCTGGATCAGCACGCCTTGTTCACCTGGTGGAGTTAACAGTGCCATGGGAGGATGCTGTAGATGAGGCGTATGAGAGGAAGAAACTGCGGTATGCTCAACTAGCCACTGAAGCGGAACAGCGAGGATGGAGAGTCTGGGTTTACCCAGTGGAAGTGGGATGTCGAGGATTTGTGGCACACTCTACAACCCGGTTTCTCAGAGATGTCGGATTCAATGGCCAAGAGTTGCGTCGCACAGTGAAGAACTTATCTGAAGCAGCAGAGAGGAGCAGCAACTGGCTGTGGTTGAGACGGAAAGATTCTGGCTGGGGATCTCAAGCACAATAGAAAGAAAGAAAGGCTGATGTACAGGTAAGTAAGCTGGGCTGAGTTGAGTGGGGACGGAGGGGGTGATGCTGGGACGCCAGAATCACCGCCGAGCCCTCTTGAGGTGTCGTGGGCTAGTCGACGAAACACCGAGGATGGAAGGTGCCCACTTGAAGACCCCAGAGATGTACCCTACTTAGCTCAATCCAGACGGTTGTCATGCTGATGCGCTGGGGAGACCGCGACTATGGTTGATCCTCGGAGCCAGCATCGCAGCCGCTGTGTGTGCTGATGCGCTAGGGAGGCAAAATAAGCTGATCCCTGGAGCCAGCATTACACTTCAGCCATCAACACCAGACAGAAGGATATCTACATCATCATATGGAAGGAAGCGCAAATGGATGGAGACACATATGGATCACATTAGTTTACTGTGAAGCTACGCCTTAGTTGGTGCTTATCTTGGCGAGAGCCAAGTTCAAATCAGCATGAAGTTTTAACATCTACTCTCATGTAATGGAAATCATGAAGATCTGGATACGCCCAGTGACTGCTGTGAATAGTGCAGCTGGCAACAAGGGAAAGACCTCGTGACAGCCTGGAGAGACAGCTGACTGGAGGAAAGAGACCCCATTGGGGCTGGCAGGGTTAGCTACCCTTGTCGGCAGTATCCAGCTCTGTGTTTACAGGATGCTGGAGACACCCGCCCAAGGCTTCAAAGAAATTAAAGAGAAAAATACCCCTAGAGTCTGCGAGAGCGGGGCGGAAGATGACTCAACGTTGGACAACACGGTTAAGGACTTAGGAACGGAAACGGATATGAGTATGGAGAGTACTTCACAAAAGACTAGTTCAAGATCTGCAGTTAGCAAAGACATGGAACTCCAGGTTTGTGTCTGCGGCTGGAGCAAGGCGACAACGGTCAGGGGTTTGAAGATTCATCAAGGGAGAATGAAATGCTTGAGGGAGAAGGGACAAGGGCCTCGCATTGATCAGTACTTCTTACGAAGTCAGTCAAGTCAGTCGAATGAAATCCAGCGACAGGAAGCAAACCACAGTTCGCAGGATATCAGCACCCCTGTCATAGATGTGAGGAGGACTTGCATGGACACAGTTAGTGATGAACCTAATGATCCTTGTGAACCCGGTCAGACAAACCAGCGTAAGAGAGAAAAGAACCTCAACGGGCACAAGCCTGGAGTTAAATGGCCAAGAGCTTGTGAGAAAACTGCATGGGACACAGTAAACACAGATCTCTGCTTTGCATTGGAAAGGTTAAGTGGAACAGTTGAAAAGAAACTGGATAAATTTGGGGACATCATCTACGATATGGAAGCGAGAGGTTTGGAGTTGAAAAAGGAAGGAAAAAGTACAAACTATTCCTGGAAAGTCTAGACGGCAGCAGGAGATTGAACGCTTAGTTAGAGAAAGGAGACAGCTGAGGAAGCAATGGAGAAGAGCAGAAGAAAGTCAGAAGGAGGGACTCAATCTCTTACAAAGGGTCATAAAAGATAAGCTTGCAACATTGCGCAGAGCTGAGCGCCTACGGAAACGCTTACAAAAAGAAGGAGCGTATGAGAACTAACTTTTATAAAGACCCATTCAAATTTGTAAAGAAGTTATTCACCAGTGAGAAGAATGGCGCACTAAAAGCATCTAAGTTTGAGCTGGAGAGATATTTGGAGGAATCGCATACAGATTCAAAAAGGCAGGAGCCTATGTCAATTCCTTCAGACATCCCACCTATCAATCCACCAGAATACCAAATGGAGGACTGTGCACCTAAGTGGAAAGAAGTAGAGCAAGCTGTGAAAAAAGCAAGGGCTTCATCATTTCCAGGACCTAATGGAGTTCCGTACAGAGTGTACAAGAGTGCTTCAGGAGTTCTACGAATCCTGTGGAAACTGATGAAAGTAGCATGGAAAAAACAGGTTGTACCAAGAGCATGGCGCCGAGCAGGTGGAGTCTTTATACCTAAAGAAAAGATTCTAGCAGCATCAGTCAGTTTCGCCCTATTTCCCTATTAAACGTAGAAGGCAAGATTTTCTTCAGCATTATTGCTCAGAGATTGTCAACTTACCTATTAAAGAACTGCTTCATTGACACTTCAATACAAAAAGCGGGCATTCCAGGTTTCCCAGGATGCTTAGAACACATCAATGTGATCTGGCAACAAATTCAATCAGCTAAAAAGGAGAGGAAGGAGCTCCATGTGACATTCCTGGATTTGGCTAATGCATATGGTTCAGTGCCACATGAACTTCTTTGGGCAGCATTTGATTTTTTCAGTGTACCAATGACAATAACAAATCTAGTGAAAGCCTACTTTGGAGATTTGCAATTTAGTTTTTCAACTTCAGAATTCAGCACTACATGGCAATGCCTAGAAGTTGGAATAATGGCAGGATGCACCATTTCTCCACTGGCTTTTACCATGGCAATGGAAGTAATCATTAGGGCATCAAAATGGGTAGTGGGAGGAGAGCTTGGCTTCTGGAATACGACTACCACCAATTCGAGCATACATGGATGACATGACAACCATGACTACAACAGTAGCCTGCACTAATCGGTTATTGGGCAAATTAACCAATAACATTGAATGGGCACGAATGCAATTCAAGCCCACTAAATCAAGGAGCATCTCTATAATTAAAGGTAAAGTAGTAGATAAAACGTTCTTCATTAATGGTGAGGCAATACCAACAGTGTCTGAGAAGCCAGTGAAGAGCCTTGGGAGATGGTACGACGGGATCTAAAGGACACAGTTCGTGTGGGAGAAGTTAGACAACAAGCTGTGGAAGGGTTGAAGAGCATAGACAACAGCTTTACCAGGCAAATTAAAACTCTGGTGCTTTCAGTTTGGCCTACTGCCAAGGTTGCTGTGGCCACTGACTGTGTACGAGGTTTCTTTGACAACAGTAGAGAAGCTGGAAGCTTTAATCAGTTCACACATCAGGAAATGGTTGGGAGTTCCACGCTGCCTCAGCAGAGTGGGACTTTATGGTAAAGGAATACTGCAGCTACCTGTCTCCGCTCTAACCGAGGAGTTTAAGTGCGCCAAGGTCCGACTGGAAATGACATTAGTAGAGTCACGCCGACAAATGCGTAAGGGAGGCAGCACCTGTGTTGAAAACTGGAAGAAAGTGGGTGGCAAAGAAAGCTGTGGAGGATGCAAAGGCTGCCCTTCAAATTGGTGATATCATGGGGCAAGTTCAGCATGGAAGAGGGGGTCTTGGTCTCAGTTCAGCTCCTCCTACATGGCACAAGGCAGCCCCAGCGCAACGGAGGAAGCTTGTAGTCAACGAGGTGCAAAAGCAGGAGGAGAGGATGAGGTGTATAAAGGCCATTTCCCAGGGCAAGCAGGGAGAATGGATGAGATGGGAGAGTGTGGAACAACGCAAGATTGGCTGGCAAGACCTATGGTCAATGGAACAGAGCAGGATCAGTTTCCTTATAAGGTCAACATATGATGTTCTCCCATCACCACAGAACCTAAACCTCTGGGTAGGAGAGGATCCCTCATGTCCTTTGTGTTCATCACCTGCAACATTAAGGCACATTTTGACAGGATGTAAGGTGGCTCTTAGCCAAGGACGGTTTACTTGGCGCCATGACCAGGTGCTGCGATGTTTGGCCTTAGCATTGGAAGACAAGCGTAACATGACCAATAAGTTGCCACCTGTTCCATCAAAACATTACACACAAAAGACAACATTCCTCCGCCCAGGAGAGCAAACCACCAAGAAAAGGTTTTAAAACCAATCCTCGCCCAGGACAACTGGAAGCTGCTAGAGACTGGAAAATGCTGGCGGATGTTGGTCAACGGCTTATTTTTCCACCTGAGATTGCCACCACAAACCTTCGACCAGATATTGTCTTGTGGTCTGGATCAGCACGCCTTGTTCACCTGGTGGAGTTAACAGTGCCATGGGAGGATGCTGTAGATGAGGCGTATGAGAGGAAGAAACTGCGGTATGCTCAACTAGCCACTGAAGCGGAACAGCGAGGATGGAGAGTCTGGGTTTACCCAGTGGAAGTGGGATGTCGAGGATTTGTGGCACACTCTACAACCCGGTTTCTCAGAGATGTCGGATTCAATGGCCAAGAGTTGCGCCGCACAGTGAAGAACTTATCTGAAGCAGCAGAGAGGAGCAGCAACTGGCTGTGGTTGAGACGGAAAGATTCTGGCTGGGGATCTCAAGCACAATAGAAAGAAAGAAAGGCTGATGTACAGGTAAGTAAGCTGGGCTGAGTTGAGTGGGGGACGGAGGGGGTGATGCTGGGACGCCAGAATCACCGTCGAGCCCTCTTGAGGTGTCGTGGGCTAGTCGACGAAACACCGAGGATGGAAGGTGCCCACTTGAAGACCCCAGAGATGTACCCTACTTAGCTCAATCCAGACGGTTGTCATGCTGATGCGCTGGGGAGGCCGCACTATGGATGATCCCCGGAGCCAGCATCGCAGCCGTTGTGTGTGCTGATGCGCTAGGGAGGCAAAATAAGCTGATCCCTGGAGCCAGCATTACACTTCAGCCATCAACACCAGACAGAAGGATATCTACATCATCATATGGAAGGAAGCGCAAATGGATGGAGACACATATAGATCACATTAGTTTACTGTGAAGCTACGTCTTAGTTGGTGCTTATCTTGGCGAGAGCCAAGTTCAAATCAGCATGAAGTTTTAACATCTACTCTCATGTAATGGAAATCGTGACATGTTCCTTCTTTCTGCTTGTAGCAGGGCGGTAGAGAGCCCTGTACATTCATTCATTTGTTTATTTATTTTCAGAACGGGGGTTCCCCTTCCGCCCAAGTGTTATTTCGTGTTTGTTTATGTATTTATTATTGATGACAGCGGGGCGCCGTGTATTCTGTTATTATTTCTGTGTTTAGTTATGTGTTTTAAATGACGGCGAGCGCCGTGGGTTTTGTTATTGTTTTGTTTTATGGAAACGTATTCTGGCAGAGGCGAGATTGGTGCTCGTCCTCTGCCAGGAATAATTAGGAAACCCGTGCTCGTCCGGGGGATTATTAAATAATAGCTAGTTAATCCCTCGGTCACTAATATAAAAGCCTGCAGCTCTCGGCACTCGTGGTGGGTGTATGAGGAGCGAGAGTGGAGTGAGCGGTGATTCAAAGACAGAAAAACGAAACTAAAAGTAAATATAGGAACAGTGAAGGCAATCTGCCCAGCCTGACCTGTGTTTTATATATTTTGTGTTCGGGACTTGTTTTTGTTTACCTGTTTTGTTTTTGGCTCTGTGAGCACAGTTTTTCTGTTTAAAAGTTTTTTATTTTATTTTTTATTTTTGCTTAATGAAACGGCGGCCAGCCGCCTCTTACTTTAACTGCAGTACTTGCCTGGTGTCAGTTTTCCTTCCTGCTTCTGGCCTGACGTCAGACGACTTAGCCATCCTGTCACACTGCTCTTTTTAAAATAAATAAATGAATAAATAAAGAAATAATCCCTGTCCTGCTTAACCCTCAGCCCTCTGCACTGGTAACGTTACAATAAAGTACGGTTTGACGTTAAAATCGACAAAGAATATTTTATTTTAGGAATCATTATTACAAGAGTCTCCATTAGAAGCCACGAGATTGTGTTCCTCTGAAACTGCTATTTTTTTCATTAAAAATGTCGCGAGCAGACATAATAACTCAGTCTTTAAAAAAAAACAACGATTCATTAGAGACATTTTCCATTTACGTTTCGTATCTGACCAGTTCAGGACCGCGGACAGTGTCCTTTATCCGCATTGAATTTGATCAAGTATCGATAATACAAACCTCTATTACCCATATCACAGGGACTGAATTGAACAAATGGCTGAATGGAAAAGTATTGCATGTGCCAGGAACATTGATTCAGCAGGACCCTGCTCCCTGCACCTCTCACACAGGTCAGCACAGTGAGCTCTATTCACAGGACCCTGCTCACTGCACCTCTCACACAGGTCAGCACAGTGAGCTCTATTCACAGGACCCTGCTCACTGCACCTCTCACACAGGTCATCACAGTGAGCTCTATTCATAGGACCCTGCTCACTGCACCTCTCACACAGGTCAGCACAGTGAGCTCTATTCATAGGACCCTGCTCACTGCACCTCTCACACAGGTCAGCACAGTGAGCTCTATTCATAGGACCCTGCTCACTGCACCTCTCACACAGGTCAGCACAGTGAGCTCTATTCATAGGACCCTGCTCACTGCACCTCTTACACAGGTCAGCACAGTGAGCTCTATTCATAGGACCCTGCTCACTGCACCTCTCACACAGGTCAGCACAGTGAGCTCTATTCATAGGACCCTGCTCACTGCACCTCTCACACAGGTCAGCACAGTGAGCTCTATTCATAGGACCCTGCTCACTGCACCTCTCACACAGGTCAGCACAGTGAGCTCTATTCATAGGACCCTGCTCACTGCACCTCTCTCACAAGTCAGCACAGTGAGCTCTATTCACAGGACCCTGCTCACTGCACCTCTCACACAGGTCAGCACAGTGAGCTCTATTCATAGGACCCTGCTCCCTGCACCTCTCACACAGGTCAGCACAGTGAGCTCTATTCACAGGACCCTGCTCACTGCACCTCTCACACAGGTCAGCACAGTGAGCTCTATTCATAGGACCCTGCTCACTGCACCTCTCACACAGGTCAGCACAGTGAGCTCTATTCATAGGACCCTGCTCACTGCACCTCTCACACAGGTCAGCACAGTGAGCTCTATTCATAGGACCCTGCTCACTGCACCTCTCACACAGGTCAGCACAGTGAGCTCTATTCATAGGACCCTGCTCACTGCACCTCTCACATAGGTCAGCACAGTGAGCTCTATTCATAGGACCCTGCTCACTGCACCTCTTACACAGGTCAGCACAGTGAGCTCTATTCATAGGACCCTGCTCACTGCACCTCTCACACAGGTCAGCACAGTGAGCTCTATTCATAGGACCCTGCTCACTGCACCTCTCACACAGGTCAGCACAGTGAGCTCTATTCATAGGACCCTGCTCACTGCACCTCTCTCACAACTCAGCACAGTGAGCTCTATTCACAGGACCCTGCTCACTGCACCTCTCACACAGGTCAGCACAGTGAGCTCTATTCATAGGACCCTGCTCACTGCACCTCTCACACAGGTCAGCACAGTGAGCTCTATTCATCAATGTGTCGCTCCCAGCATATCTTATTAATGGAAGGCTTACAGCTGTTTTCTGAAAGTGTATGATACAGCAAACTCTTCTTTTACATTTTTGACTGTACTATCGAGTCTTTCGAGAAATAACGGTTTTCAAAACTCCAAAGAATTGCTAAAAAAGCGTTTTTTCTGGTTCACACTTCATTAACTCTGCCAATTAGCAGTTAGAAATGATTCATCACTTTGTATAAATACATTTGAACTGAAGCTTTCCATGTGCTATTTTCACAGGAGTTTCGAACTCACCTAATAATTGAGATAATTGTTTGCGGAGAAAACGACTTTCTGAATATCTGTTTTTGAAAAACGAAAAATCATTAATCGCTTGCACGGTTAAAATAAATAAATAATAATAATAAAAATAACACGAAAACTCAAAACCTACACATTGATGAATACAGCCCATTGTCACTTCAACACGCCCTTTACAGAATATGCGAGGTACTACTGAGCACTGATGCTCTCAGTAATTCATTTAATGATCAGCCTGCAATAAATCTGAACTGCAACGTGTTGCTCAACACCAACCGAATGCAGATGTACTGAACAACCACCAGATGGCAATGGAGGACAGCAGCTACACGGTGTAGGGGAGGGGCACTGTTTTCCATGACATCGCCTCTATAGAAACACATGGTTCATAGTTCCAGCTTCAGATTGCACCAGACAGCAGAGGGAGGTTTGTCGTGTTGAGAATGGAACAAGAGCGTACTTGGGTTACTGTGCCACTGTTCTGTTTAAGCATAAGTAGGACCATGTATACATACTGGTTATGCAATTTGTCAAACATGTGTGTCAGTCTACTATACGACATCGTGCAATATAAAAATTAAATGGATTTTAAAGTCGTACAGTTTAGTAATAAATTGCAAACAGAAATGGTGATTGATATTACACAGTAAATAGTGCAGTTGGTATGAAATGATTATTGGAAAAAGCAAAGTGAATTCAAATCAATGACACACATATAGAAGGGAGTTCACATTATCTATAAGTATGCTATCATGGCATGTTTTATAACTGTTTGGAAGTATGCTTTCGTATAATCTTATTCATTCTATTTTTGTCTTTTCTTTTAGAAATGACCCAAGCAGACTCAGTGACTCAACCTTCACATCCAATTGTTCTTAAACAGAGTGAGAGCATCATTATTCAGTTCGCGTATGAAACAGCAGGCATTGCTAACGGTCTCTACTGGTACATTCAGGATCCAAATCAAGCCCCACAGCTCATACTCAGTGAATATTCTAAGCAGGAGGACATTCCACCAAGGTTTCAAAATCGTTGCTCTGCATCTCATGACAAGACAAAGAAGACATTTCATCTGAATATCACTGTGGCTGTGCTGTCTGACTCTGCCACATACTTCTGTGTTCTGAGTCCCACACTGTGAGAGTCTCTATATCACTTCATACAAAAACCTCCTGCTGCCTGCCAAGTGAGTCTCGCTGGTGAAGATGGCAGTGCAGTCTGTGTTCTGTGTAGAAACTACTAGAGAAAACAGCACACATGAATATGTACCTGCTGGTAACTATCCCCCTGCACTCTACTAGAGAAAACAGCACACATGAATCTGTACCAGCTGGTAACTATCCCCTTGCAATCTACTAGAGAAAACAGCACACATGAATCTGTACCTGCTGGTAACTATCCCCCTGCACTCTACTAGAGAAAACAGCACACATGAATCTGTACCTGCTGGTAATTATCCCCCTGCACTCTACTAGAGAAAACAGCACACATGAATCTGTACCTGCTGGTAACTATCCCCCTGCACTC
This sequence comes from Acipenser oxyrinchus oxyrinchus, assembly GCA_030684275.1. Classification (NCBI taxonomy): domain Eukaryota; kingdom Metazoa; phylum Chordata; class Actinopteri; order Acipenseriformes; family Acipenseridae; genus Acipenser; species Acipenser oxyrinchus. The sequence continues at coordinate 12,548,424 of CM060273.1, read as the reverse complement.
TACTAGAGAAAACAGCACACATGAATCTGTACCTGCTGGTAACTATCCCCTGCACTCTACTAGAGAAAACAGCACACATGAATCTGTACCTGCTGGTAACTATCCCCTGCACTCTACTATAGAAAACAGCACACATGAATCTGTACCTGCTGGTAACTATCCCCCTGCACTCTACTAGAAAAAACAGCACACATGAATCTGTACCTGCTGGTAACTATCCCCCTGCACTCTACTAGAGAAAACAGCACACATGAATCTGTACCTGCTGGTAACTATCCCCCTGCACTCTACTAGAAAAAACAGCACACATGAATCTGTACCTGCTGGTAACTATCCCCCTGCACTCTACTAGAGAAAACAGCACACATGAATCTGTACCTGCTGGTAACTATCCCCCTGCACATCACCATGTATTGTTCTGTATATAGCCTCAATATCCACAGGCACACCCCACCTGGGGCACAGACACCTGCAGGATATAAAACACAGCAACAAGTAGCACATCACTTCCTGTGCAGAGCGCAGAGCACAGACTGGGAGCCCCACGCACAATGGAGAAGAAGCTACTGCTACACATACTCATGGATGCCTTCATACAATGTACGAGATAAGAGTTAATTTAACGAACCTGCACTGGTTGAGCTCCATACAACAGCATCTCAGCTTGTCTCTATATCCGGCTTAAACTCACACTATTAACAAGCACGTTAGCTTTGCTATTTATATAAACCGGTAATGGAACTAGAGGCAGACAATTAGGTGAGCCCGATATCAACCATATCTCACAGAATAAGAACAAAATGCCTTTTTTATTTTTAAATGTATTTATTTTAGTTTAGTTTTTGCTAATCTAGAAATTTACTTTCGTAATGTATAGATTACTCTTACATAAAAACCGGTTACACGCTTCAATGTAAATGTGAGTACAATATTTCCAATCCAATTGAAAGCAATGGTCCCCATTACAATAGAATGCTATGACAACACCTCTGTGATACAATGTTGTTTTACACATTCCTTTGTATGTGAGTTGTGTTCTTTTTAACTGTCTGAGACTGAACTAACCTGAACGAGGATCTTTCTTTACCTTCAGTGTCCACTGTGGTCTCGAAAGCGCGTGTATTTTATAGACATATTCAACTGATCAGAAGGAATCTTTATTGCATTCTGAAATGGAACAGACTAACCGTGAACAAAACAGAGTGATGACGTAATAAAGACGTGTACTGTGTAGGGGGCGGGGCACTGGTTTCATGACATCACTGCTATAGAGACGCATTCTTCACAGTTTCAGCTGCAGATTGAAGCAGATGCTGGAGGGAGGTTTGTCGTTTGAAAGTTTTGACAATGGAACAGGAATGCGCTGTTTTTACTTTGATACTTCTCTGTTTAATCATAGGTAAATAAACTGCTACACAATTAGACACAACTTTTGACAAGATTTTGGCAATGTCTTTCGTGTTACTTTATCTGTTCCAGCATTTTACAGTTTGTCAACGTATATGCAGCATAACTATGTATTTCCTTTGTGGTTGTAATGATTATTTATCTGTGTTTATTGTAAGGCAACTTGTATCTGGAGTCTATTTCATCCTGATCTCACAGTGATTATCTTTCTGTAGAGAACACCGCTATACACTGTAAATATGATTTAACATCAGGCAGTACTCCAGATCTCTTCTGGTACATTCAGGATCCAAATCAAGCCCCGCAGCTCATACTCAGTGACTATTCTAAGCAGGAGGACATTCCACCAAGGTTTCAAAATCGTTTCTCTGCATCTCATAACAAGACAGAGAAGACCTTTCATCTGAATATCACTGCGGCTGTGCTGTCTGACTCTGCCACGTACTTCTGTGCTCTGAGGCCCACACTGTGAGAGTCTCTATATCACTTCATACAAAAACCTCTTGCTGCCTGCCGAGTGAGTCTCGCTGGTGAAGATGTCAGTGCAGCCTGTGTTCTGTGTAGAAGCTACTCAGAGACATTCTCCTTAATTACTCCCCTGCACCCTTGTACGGACTGGTAGTGTAATACTAATACATATTACAGCATGTAAATTTGTATGATGTTTTATATTAATAAAAAATGAACTTTCGTAATATTAATTTACAAAGCAACAACAATGTGCTAGATATTTACATGTATTTAATGCGTTAAAAAACAAACAACTTTTAATAAACATTTATATAAAGCGTTAAATAATTTATTTTTAAAACAAGCTATCTAGCCCCCATATCCAAGTGCACACAACACGTGCAGTTCATCATTAACAACTTTGACATTATTTTTAGGAAAACATCTGCCTTGCTACCTTCAGTGTTTTCAGATACTGCTTCAAGATTGATGGATTGTTTTTTGTATCTTTTTTCATACGACTGCTAATTTCTGGGCTTCGTTAACTATAATATCATCTCTGTTACCTTGCAATTCAAATGAACTCCCACTAGGGGAGTACGACAATGATTTGTCAGTGTTGAAAACTCAATATTCACAATCAGACAGTGCTTCCCTCATTAAAAAACAATGCACATACCAGGCAATAAGGAGATGACAATAAATTAATAACACAAAATGTGAAATACATTCAGAGATACATCTATCAAACCATTATTAGCACCTCCTCACTTACCTTCCAATGGGAGCTATTACTTGAGAATGAAAAAGGGATCTTTAATACCACTCAGAATGATTACACATGTCATAAAATGGTAAGGAAAGGGTTCATAGAAATACATTTGAATCTACTTATTAATTCATAGAATAAAATATTTCATCTCAAACTTCCCTCTCTGTCTCTCGCTCTCTCTGAGTTTAAAAAGTAGCTTCTGTGTTGCTGTGTGTCTGTCTCTGATCACATGACCTTGTGGTAATGTGAGGGTGAGAGAACTGTGATGATTGGTGTGAGAGTTACCACAGGAAGTATACTGTGGAATACAAACAAGAGCATTCATGTGAAACATTCAGAAAGCTCAAGACTTCACAAACTATCTAATGATATATTGTTTTCCATGTGTTACAACGTTTAAATACTTAGCTGTTTACCTAATTATGTCAGGTACATAAAACTGGATACAGTGATGTAATGAATTAATGAATTAATGTATTTAATTCACAAGCTTCTCTTTCTTTTTAGGTGCGCACAGTGAAGACCAGGTGACTCAAAGACCTGATTTACTGAGAGTTTCAGAAGGAGAATTATTTTGGATAAACTGTCGATATACAGCAAGCAGCTTGTATGCAATGCACTGGTATAAATAAGATCTCTACCAGGGATTAAAATGTATAAATAATGCCACAAGAGATGGTTCAACATATGGAGATGATTCTGGGAAATATAAACCAGCAGTAGATATCTAATCTAAAACTGGCTCCCTGACAATACAGCCTTCAGTGTCTGATTCTGCCATCTACTACAATAGAACCAGCACGGTCATACAAAGCAGTGCCCTACCCATACAAAAACCCTAGAGTGTACAGAGGCTAGTGATTACAATGCTGATGGCATTTCCAGTGGCAGCTCTTCTGTGTAGAAGGGTAACCGCAGTGCACATTATAATGTGGTGAGTGCTGGATTTCCTGAGTTCTGGGAAGGTTCATTGGAAAGTGGGTAGGGCGACTGCAGTTAGTCAATGAAGAATTGAAACCTCTTTGACTTGCATCCAGTTAACTGCTAATGAAGGTGTTGATAAAACAAGATGGTAACCACAACTATGACCCACAGAGTTACATGATTACATCACATTTACATCACATGTTTCTGTTTCTGTTTGCTGATTGGTTATACACATTTGACATTCAAAACCTCTAAGCAGAATATTTCAGAGCAGCATTGTGAAGAGAAAAGCACCAGAATCAACACAGAGACAGAACCTTTCTATTCTGTTCTTAAAGAAATCAGCACTGAGCTAAAATGGATCCATTAATCATGTGTATGTTTATTATCCTGCCAGGTAATTTCAACACAACAAGAAATATTATTATTATTATTATTATTATTATTATTATTATTATTATTATTATTATTATTGCTTCTGTCTATTAAATGTTCTTTTTCTTCCTCAATGTTCAGTCATGACAAGCGGGGATTCCATCAGTCCTCAACAGACAGCAGTCTCCAGAACAGAAGGAGGGTCAGTAACGCTCCGCTGCTCTTATACTACAAGTAGTGAATATGTTGAACTCTACTGGTATCGGCAGAACTCAAACCAAGCCCTAGAATACATACTGTATAAAGGAGCCCGCTCAAGGAGTAGCAGTTCTCACACTGCAGACTTTGCTAAAAGCCGGTTCACTGCTACAGCAGACAGCTCTTCTACTACAATCACCATTTTCAAACTTGCTCTGAGCGACACAGCAATCTATCACTGTGCTCTGAGGATAGCACAGTGTGAAAACTCATTGGGAGGCTGTACAAAAACTCTCTCAGCACTAACTGGCACAGGCCCATTACCTGGTAAAAGATGAAAGAAAGTCGTGTTGAACTGCTTCCACACACTATCATTGGCATGAGTCCATTATAAAGGAAGTGGTTTCAGTGCAGGCAAACTGTTTGCATTTTGAGTCACTTTCTTCTCTGCACGCTTTGGAAATGTGTTTCCTGTTCATAGAATTGGAATAAGAGAGCAGGTTATGGTGAACCACAATGAACAATATAATATAATAAACACGTGTTTGATACAGGACTTCATTAACGTATCAAATTGCTGTGAAGGCACCGGATGTGAAGACTCCACTGAACACACCCCTGAGCTGAACACTCTGCAAACGCTCCACCTCAATCATTCCCTGATCTTAGTTCTAAGAATAACAAGAGCACGAAACCATATATCATGGCTTACCACATCACAATGGATACACACAAATAGAATGTGCTGTACCAGTAAATAAAGAGAACAAACACTTCAGTCTTATTGCCAACACTGATTATGTTTTCTTCAGTTTATTTTCTGTTGTAGTGGAGGGGTTGTTTTTGTGGATGTTATTTTGTCAAGTTATTTTTTCTTCACTCTTCATTCAACCAAATCAGCATGCAATAACGTCTCTGATACTGCACTTTGAAGACAATCCTGACCCCTACAGGCATGACAATGAAACTACTGCTATTTTTGCCTTGTGATCCTTCATTTTAAATTGAGATAAACGGTAGTTCCTTGTACAAGTTAGAAAACTTGTTTGAAACTACCGATAGTCTCTATACAGCTCCAAGAGTTTTGCCGTTTTCACCATGTTGCAGCGGCAAAACTAAATCACTTAGAATTACCATCTGTACCAGTACTAAAAGTCTGAAACTTTCTTACATCAAATGTGAAAAAAACGTACATACCTCTTATACACAATGAGATATAAGTCGTCAAACTAAGGTAAAATTCTTCTTCTTCTTCTTCTTCTTCTTCTTCTTCTTCTTCTTCTTCTTCTTCTTCTGCTTCTTCTTCCGTTTACTTTTTAAGTGTGTGTAGCGGCTTTTCAAACAGAAAAGCTAAATAACTGGACATCTATATACCAATCATCTGATTCCACATGTTGGTCAACGTCAAAATAAACCAGGGAACGCAAGCAGTTTGATATCCAAACCATTTATATTAAACAATGTATTTATGTTTTAAAACAGCACATATCGCACAAAAAAAAAAGTTTGTTTGGTAGATACCATAGAATGGAATTGTACACAAGAATGGCATGTAGCTTCCTTGTCTAAATCGCTGATCTCTGATAAATTGTAGTTCCTCGTTTAATTAAAAATAAATAAAGGAATAATTTATTTGGTAGAAATAAATAAATTATTTAAACAAATGCATAGAGGAATAAATACATTTATAAATAAATAAATGTAGAAATGAATACATGTTTATATTATAAATGTAGAAATAAATTAATAAATAGCAAGCTAGAAAAATACATGTCATAGTAATTGATTTAGCTGATGCGTTTATCCACAGTAATTGACATTTATATACCTATATAAAAAAGTACAAGTTTCATGTAAATATATATAACGGTAGTTTCTCATACGTGTTAGAAAAACTTGTCGGAAACTGCCGAGATTTAGTTATACCACGAGACACTAGTGATCCGTCGCTTGCAGCATCTCTTGAGTTGCGGTTAGATCACTGCTCCTGATTGGAGGGTTGTGAGATCAATCACAGGTGGGGGACACATTGCTGCTTTACCTAGATTGGTCCAGTAAAAACCCCTGTTGTATAAATGGGTAATTGTATGTCACAATTGTAAGTTGGCCTGGATAAGTGTGTCTGTTAAATAAAAATAATAATATATGTGTGTCTGGTTGGTACTTGGATGGGAGGCTGCCTGGCAATACCATGTACTTTAAACCTTTCTTTGAAATTTTACTTGTTTAAAATAACAAATAGTAGATTAAACAGCAAAAATGAGCTGATTTACTTTTAATTTATTGATGCCGGCTCGCTGCGCTTGTCTTAAATAATTCCCATCTCGCTTTGCTCGCCTTAAAAAAAGATTCTCGGGTCGCTGGACTCGCCAGCTGCTCACTACTATTCTCTCCTAGCAGAACTTTTCATCTCTGATTCCATTACAGCACACCATGCCGGTGCGGCGTGCTGCTCTTTCACTTTTCTATAAGGCACATGAGACACACTGTTATGACTGATTTTATTAATCGCTATTGAAACAATTGCATAAGAGAAGTTATAAATATATTTATTTCACGCCTCCACCCGCTGTTTATTTGGATCATTGCAGACACCACCTGATACGTGAACACAACAAACTAAGCAATGCATTATCCACCGCTGGTTAAAAAAATAAATGAAACGGACACATTTGTTATATACGGTAGGCTATGTTAGGTAGATGACAGTTTCATAATATTGTGAAGGTGGCTCTTTTAATCAAATTATATTCGGGCAGGGATATTTCAATTTGATGATAATAAGCAGAGTGTGACATTAACAGAAGTGACATTAAATTTGACTGTATTATGGCTACATCTGTCTTCTTTTCATACATTTACACTGTAAAACCACAGACGTGTGAAATGTTTGTATGTAAATAGAATGTGTGTACAGGAAGAAAAAAAAATAGTGAAAAAAAGTGCCCTATTCCTAAACAGCAGTATGTAGGTGTTCATTAGGTGTAACACTGGTGTTTAGTCATTTGGAACTCTAAATAATTGTTAAATGTTATGTGTTTAATCTGTGCCATTTTTGCTAAGTTTATTGTTAAATTTTAAACAAATCATAAACACGTCCAAGAGTTTATAAAATAAACACCACACTGTGTTTAAATCCTAAACACATTTAAAATCATAAACCCAGTGACGTGTTTCAAAAGTGTGACAAATAAGTGTTTTACAGTGTAGCTTTTATACTTTTTATTCTATTATTTCACAAACACAACATTTTACCCAAATGTATGAAGTAGTGTTTAGGGCTCTGGACTCTTGACCGGGGGTTGTGGGTTCAATCCCAGGTGAAGTACACTGCTGTTATACCCTTGAGCAAGGTATTTTACCTAGATTCACTATAAACAACTGGATCAATGGGTAATTATATGTAAACATAATGTGATATAATTGTGACAATTGTAAGTTGCCCTGGATAAGGGTGTCTGCTAAAAAATAAATAATAATAATAATTTAAAATAAATCTGCTGAACTATTTGCATTTGACTTAGTATTTGTATATTTTGAAATATAAGAATTTGCATTTGAATTTAAAATCATGGAAAAGCTTAAAAAAGATTTCAATTTCAAATGCATTTAAATACTTTTCAATAATAATGTATAATAAAGTAGAGAGACTTTTTTTCAGTATTGCTGGTAAAGTTGATCAACCTGACAGATGCAAACTAAAGGACACTTTATTAAACATAACAATCAAAACAAGTAAAAAGAATAATTATGCAACGTATATATATATATATATATATATATATATATATATATATATATATATATATATATATATATATATATATATATATATATATATATCATCAACATCATCATTTATGTCAGTTTTTCACAAACCTGGTCCTGTGGACCCAATGTGTCTGCTGTTTGTGTTCCAACTGAGTTCTCAATTATTAAATTGATCCCCAAATTGAACTAACAATTAGTGACTTAATGCAATGTTAGAAATAACTTGAAATATCCAACTCTTGTGGCTGCTTTCACAAACCCTGATCAGCACTTACCTGAGTTACCTGAGTTAACATTAGGTAGTCCTAGATTAGTGCTAATTTAGGCCTGTGCAGCCTGCCATTTAAGAGCTACAAATAATTCAAATGCTCTGATTAGATAAATAATTAATTCAATTGAGGGTTCAATTCAGTAATTTAAAGCTCAGTTGGAACACAATTACTGTGTTTATGTTGTTATTATATAAACTGCTTGTATGTCACCTTGGATAAAGGCATTTGCTGTATGGAAAAGTATTTGAAGTTCATTTAGCATTTGTCACATATTTGCATTTGTATTTAGTTTGGTAGTAAATGTATCACATTTGCATTGTATTAAGCAAATGGGACAATAGGGAAGCTTCAATCTGTTTCCTACTATCTGGAAAACACAAGTATGGTCAAAACCATAACCATCAAATTTAACAATGGAGTCACCCATACCTTTCAATGTTTACGCTCAAAGTTTGAAATCATGGATAGAGTCTACATTGTTCGAGAGCAGTTCCCAGTCATTGGTAATCATGGAATCATCATTCACAAATGCTAGGGTATGACTCTAAAAACAGTTATGATGGATCGTGGTAACTCCATTTTCTCCTATGGACAAAGTTTCATTGCACTTTCAACAGTTACTTCCTTAAGCAGTATACACCTTATCAACTTTGACCCCACCTGCATTTACGCATGTCAAACTGCAGTTGAAGAGTACCATTGGCTCAGAGGGATTTATTGTCCTAAGCTGATAAGCTTCAAGGAGACTAACAAGCACAAGGGACACAAGGTAACTGATTGTGTGTATTTCATTCACTGAGCCATCATTAATGTTCAGGAACAGCAAAAGCCTCAGTCTTCTAAGAGAACACTTGCAGTTACACATCCATTCAGTGCCTTCTTCACTTGCAACCTCTGAAGGATTCATTAAATCACAATCAACAAGAGGCTATCAGGAGCTTTGTTCACAAATACGATCACTTGCCATCCACTGTGTCTCTGACTACTGTGGATATTTGTCACTTCTTAGGAGAACCTTTCAATAGAGGTGAGCAGCAACATGTTGCAGAGTTTCTCACCAAATTGTCTGAAATCTGTCCTGAAGTATCTCGCATGGTTTCAGTCACAATAAGTCATGACATTCTATGTACTACATGTAACTACTGCTCATCAAACCAAGAGGTGTTGCATGTTTATCCTCTACATGTACCTGCTGGTACAGATTCCATGTGTTTGGAATAACTCATTTATAGAAATGACAAATGGGCAATGGTTCCTGGTAGCAAATGTAAGCAATGCAAAACTTCTCCAATCGAGAAACTTGAACTTATTCGATCAACAGGAAGAATGACTGCAGTCCAACTTATGGTTTGGGAAACCAAACCAGACAGGACCATTACAAAGTGGCACAATGCTAAGTTTACTGCTGTGCAGAAGAACAAAATTACTGTGGACAACAGGAATTACCAATTAGCTTCCATTATCATACACCAAGGACAGGGTGTTACTTCAGGACACTATGTGTCTGTTCTTGCTGTGGGTGCTACTGGAAAATGGCTGCATGCAAATGATGCACTTATTGAAGTCAAACCATGGCCAATAAATGCAAAGGAGATGTATATGGCCTTTTATGAAGAGATCTAATGCTTTACAAATGCCTTACATTAGCCTGATAAGTTCATAACACCACTATATCAAGGAGAATAATGTTTTTTTCCAGCATTAAAATGTGTTTGTATACTACCCATTAGCACTGACATGCATATGTACCTTTTGAACCATTCATAATATTGTAGTTTTGTACCTACGTAAATATCAATATATCAATACCTACCAAAATAGACACAGATTGTAGTTGCATCAGTGTTTTCACCACTGATGCAACTATAAGAATACAATGTTTACACTTACCTTGCATTCTCATTATCCCTTGCACTTGTTGCCATTATTGCTCTTATTCATCGTCTTCATTGTTGGAAATATACTGCTTCATGCTCTTTGAGGTATTCTTGTATGTATGGGCTAAATGTCTGTCCATGTGTGCCCTCATCTACCTGTGCCTTCCCTGCATGTTGTCCGTGTGTCTTCCCAAAGCATACTTGTATGCTCCTGTGATGATGCCTCTCCCATGCCCTGTCTGTCTTTCTCTCTGTAGTAGTGCTTGTAAGAATAACCAAGAACGCTTCAGTCTGTGTTGAGCACTTTTCTTGGCACATATGTGTCTCAGCATCTTTATTCTGGTTACAACTCAGCTGATAAGGGAATAAGCATTTCAATGTAAAGTGGAGCGATCAAAAAAAGAAGCCAAGTTAGAAGCAACAATTGTGTGAATGTTGGGCCCCAGCACCTTTCCAATTGTGCCTATTTGCTTGATGCTTGACAAGGTTGCCCCAGTTGCTTCTCCTAACTTGGGCTTTTGTGTTTCGTATTACCACTTTAAACGGCTGTTGCATTTTTCTAACTTGTTTTTTACATGTTTTTGTTATAGATATCACTTATTTATTTTACTTAATCAAATAATGAATAAAGTGAGGGAAAGATATTAGAGAATGTGTATGGTAAAAAGACAGACAGACAGACAAGACAAGTTGTGATTAGTAAGCAAGTTGACAGAGTTTGGGGGCAAGATGATGTCTTTGTAGAAAGGATTGATTTCCTTCAACTTCTGAGAAGCATTATAAACTTTATTGACATCCACAATGTCTTCCCAAACAGTTTTGGACATTGTTGGTGCACTGTGTACCAGGATGTGCAGTTCCAAGTCATCTGGCAAGGCTTGGTTTGGTGGGGGCAGTTTGCTCAGTGCTTCCTGAAGATCTGGCTGTTTGTTAAAAAATGACATGTAATTTTCCTGTTGAGTTTTTATTTAGCTGCTGGTCCCAATTACGTTGTTCCTGCTGCTGTTGGGGTCTGGCCTGTGGCTCATTGCGAAGCTGATTCTGCTGATTTGTGTTAGACAGTTGTGCGACAGTATTCCTCAATGTGCTGTTCGGTGTGGAGATGTTACTTGGACAGTTGCAAGACAGTATTCCTCAATGGGTGGATTTCGTTCTGAATATTTTACATTGACAGTTGCACGATTAATAACTCTCAATGGGCTGTGGTTGGCCAAGAGAAGCTACATGGACAGTTGCACGATAGTAACTCTCAAATGACATGTAATTGCAGCTGATGCATAGTTCACACACCCTAGCCTCTGTAAGTCGCCTTGGATAAAGGCATCTGCTAAATAAACAAATAATAATAATAATAATGTGCTGTGATCGGTCTGGAGATTGCTGAAATTGTGGTTGTGTCTATGTCTCTGGTTTCTGATGTTTTATTTTAGTTGTTGTGAGTGGGCTGCATATTTGTTGATCCTTATCCTGTCCTATCCTGTTCATGTAGTATTTATGTTGTTGTTTTCTTTGTCATTTTGTGGTGAAAGGCATGATGGTTCTAGTGATTCAGGCTGGCTATAAGCCCCCTGGATGAAAGAAATTGTAATCATTAATATTATTGTATGAGCATCCATAAGCATAATGTGATATAAACAAACATAGGGTCAAATGCATTTAGATTTAAATGCAAATGACTGCATGTATTTCAGATTCAGAATTTGGTCAATGCAAATGCAAATGTGATACATTTACTACCAAACTAAATACAAATGCAAATGTGTAACAAATGCTAAATGCATCTCAAATACTTTCCCATACAACACGTTAATTGACTGATTTATTATCATGAATTTGGCAGAGACCTTTACCCAAGGTGACATACAAGGAGTACAGTTTATATAATAGCAACATAAACACAGTAATCACATAGTTAATAATAATTAACAGGTATGTACCAATATAGGAAGCAAGTTACATAAAACAGTATTTCCCAATCTTGGTCTTTCCCAATTTATACATTTATAATATAAACATTTCCACTTATTTCCATTTATTTATTTAAAAATATTTATTTCTAAATATATTTATTCCTCTATGCATTTATTTAAATCATTTATTTATTTCTACCTGTAACAGGGCAAGCAGCCCTGTACATTGTTTTGGTTATTTTATTTTAGAGCGGGGTCCCCCTCCGCCCCTGGGTTATTTTGTATTGTTTATTTGTTTCATTGTAATGTATTATTGGATACATGCGGCGCGCCAGTATGTTTGTTATTGTTTTGTTTACTTTTTAAAAATGTGTTCTGGCAGAGGTGAGATTGGTGCTCGTCCTCTGCCAGGAATAATTTAAACTCGTGCAGAAGGTGGCCATCTCCCGAATTAATTAAGTGATTAATTTGGTTGCTAATCGGGAGATGGTCACCTGAATATAAAAAGCCTGCAGCTCTCCAGCTCGAGGTGGTTGGTGTTCAAGAGGAGGAACGAGAGAGAGAGAGAGAGAGAGAGAGAGAGAGAGAGAGAGAGAGAGAGAGAGAGAGAGAGAGAGAGAGAGAGAGAGAGAGAGAGAGAGAGAGAGAGAGTAAACTTAAAAGAAAATCCAGGAACAGTGAAGGCAGTTGCTCAGCCTGACCTGGGTCTTATTTGGTATTTTGTGTTCGAGATTTGTTTTGTTTGAATATTTATTTTTGCTCTGTGAGCAAGTGGTTTTTTTGTTCAAATATTTGATTTATTTTTGTTATTAAATAAAAAACGGCGCGAGCGCCTTTTAACTGCAGTACTTACCTGGTGTCAGTTTCCTTCCTGCTTCTGCCTGACGTCACCGCCCAGTCACCCTGTCACACGTGGTGTCAGAGTGGGATCACCAGCGCCTCCTGGACTCAGGCAGAAGTAGGGTACTGCACTTTTTTTCGGGTTTTTTTCGGTTTTTTATTGTGTGAGGAAGGAAGATGGGAGGAAGAAGAGGAAGGAGGAAGGGCTGCCAGAAGCAGCAGCAGGAGAGAGGTGAGAGGTGATGGTGGTCACGGGACTCCACCCAACTGGGACCCCTTACTGGGACACGGAACAGGAGCAGTGGAGAGCTGAAGGGGCCCCCTGTGTGTCATCTGCAGGGAGTTTGGGCATGACCAGGGGACTGCCCTATAAAGACCCCTGCTTCTGGGAAGCCTACACCATGGGGAGGGTGTCCTGTGCATCAGGGTGGTTTTGGCTGCTGGAGCAGCAGACCCCATCACCTCCACAGGCCAAGGGAGAAAAGATGAGAAGGAAGCAGAGAGGGGACACGGACCTGGAGAGGGATTCGGTGCATCCACAGCCCAAGAGGGAGGAGACTGAGGGTCCACAGCCCAAGAGGGAGGAGTCGGTGGGTCCACAGCCCAAAAGGGAGGAGGCCGAGCGTCCACAGCCCAAGAGGGAGGAGCCGGTGCGTTCACAGCCCAAGAGGGGGGAGGCCGAACGTCCACAGCCCAAGAGGAGGAGCCAGTGCGTCCACAGCCCAAAAGGGGGAAGGCCGAACATCCACAGCCCAGGTATCTACCACCAGAGGGAGTATGCCTGCTGGTTCCGCCACCACCAGCAGAGGGTGAGTTCCTGCTGGTTCCGCTTCCACCGCCTTGGGAGGACTGTGTGTCGCTCCCACCTCCACCAGCAGAGGGAGAGTTCCTGCTGGTTCCACCTCCACCGCCTTGGGAGGACTGTGTGTCGCTCCCACCTCTGCCAGCAGAGGGAGAGTTCCTGCTGGTTCCACCTCCACCGCCTTGGGAGGACTGTGTGTCGCTCCCACCTCCGCCAGCAGAGAGAGAGTTCCTGCTGGTTCCACCTCCACCGCCTTGGGAGGACTGTGTGTCGCTCCCACCTCCGCCAGCAGAGGGAGAGTTCCTGCTGGTTCCACCTCCACCGCACTGGGAGGACTGTGTGTTGCTCCCACCTCCACCAGCAGAGGGAGAGTTCCTGCTGGTTCCACCTCCATCACCGTGGGAGGACTGTGTGTCGCTCCCACCTCCGCCAGCAAAGGGTGAGTTCCTGCTGGTGCCACCTCCACCTCCATGGGAGGACAACGTGTCGCTCCCACCACCACCAGCAGAGGGAGCATGCCTGCTGGTTCCGCCTCCATCGCCGCCACCAGCAGAGGGAGCATGCCTGCTGGTTCCGCCTCCATTGCCGCCACCAGCAGAGGGAGCATGCCTGCTGGTTCCGCCACCAGCAGAGGGAGCATGCCTGCTGGTTCCGCCTCCATCGCCGCCACCAGCGGAGGGAGCATGCCTGCTGGTTTCACGGTTGCCGCCAGAAGGGGATGAGCCCCTGCCGCCTTCGCAGCCAGAAGGGGAGGAGCCCCTGCCGCCTTCACAGCCAGAAGGGGAGGAGCCCCTGCTGCCTTCGCCAGGAGCAGAGCAGCAGGAGCTGCCTCTGCCTCCACCACCTGAGGGAGAGGAGCAGGAGCTGCCTCTCCCTTCACGACAGGACGGACCAGGACAGAAGGCTGGCGGTCCGCAGCTGCCCTTGCACAGGCTGCTAAAAAGGGCAAGGGGGAAAACGGCCGAGTCACCGCGGCTGAGAAGAGGGCCAAACCTAGCCCCACCGCTGGTCCTGGCTCCCCTCCTGCAATCGCCTCCCAAGGGTCCGCTGCCGCCGTCGCCTCCTGAGGGTCCGCTGCCGCCGTCGCCTCCTGAGGGACCGCTGCCGCCCTGTCGTGCACTGCCCAAGGATGCCAGCCTCGCACTGCCCAAGGATGCCAGCCTCGCACTGCCCAAGGATGCCAGCCTCGCACTGCCCAAGGATGCCAGCCTCGCACTGCCCAAGGATGCCAGCCTCGCACCGCCCAAGGATGCCAGCCTCGCACCGCCCAGGGATGCCACGCCTGGATCGCCTGGGGCTGCCTGTTGCTCCGCATCGCCTGGGGCTGCCTGTTGCTCCGCATCGCCTGGGGCTGCCTGTTGCTCCGCATCGCCTGGGGCTGCCTGTTGCTCCGCATCGCCTGGGGCTGCCTGTTGCTCCGCATCGCCTGGGGCTGCCTGTTGCTCCGCACAGGGTACAGGGTACGAGGGAGAAGTGGAGCTCCTGCTGCCGCCTCTATGGCCAGGGACTCCCCTCCCGAGGGTCCGCTGCTGCTGCCGTCGCCTCCCGAGGGTCCGCTGCTGCTGCCGTCGCCTCCCGAGGGTCCGCTGCTGCTGCCGTCGCCTCCCGAGGGTCCGCTGCTGCTGCCGTTGCCAGGGGTCGCCAGGATCCTGCTTTGCCTGGGGTCGCTACACTGTGGCCGGAGCTCCATGAAGGGGAGCTGCCGGACATGAAGAAAGGGGGGGAGGTCAGGAGACATGTAACTAAGCCAAACTACATGTAGTTAACTGTAAGTAAGCTTGTGGTGTAATTACAACTTTGATAATAGTATTTTATCTGTAACTACACATCATTTACTTACTAAATACACTCTTGTTACAGTGTAATTTCAGTGTAGTTACACTGTAGTTAATGTCACTGTATATAAAGTGTTGCCCTTTAGGCATTTTTTAATTAAACAAGGAGATACAATTTATCAGAGATCAGACATTTAGACAAGCAAGCTACATGCCACTATTGTGTACACAAACAGGAAATGGAAAATTTCTAGAATCAAGCAGAATATTCAGGTTTTCAGCGAAAGCTGTTCGGGCATGGATGTAAGCTTAAAAAATTAACTTATTTCTACAATATAAATGGTGTGGATATCAAACTGCTTGCGTTCCCTGGTTTATTTTGACGTTGACCAACATGTGAAATCACATGATTGGTAGATGTTCAGTTATTTAGCTTTTCAGTTATAAAAGTCGCCCTACACTATTAAAAAGTAAGAAACAGAAGAGGAAGAGGAAGGAGAATAACAATTTTACCTTAGTTTGACAACTTATATCTCATTGTGTATATGAGGTATGTATGGTTTTTTTCTTCACATTTGATGTAAGAAAGTTTCAAACTTTTGGTACTGGTACAGATGGTAATTCTAAGTGATTTTAGTTTTGACCCTGCAACATGGTGAAAACAGTAAAACTCTTGGAGCTGTACAGAGAGTCTTGGCAGTTTCCGACAAGTTTTTCTAACTTGTACGAGGAACTACCATTCCTCTCAATATAGTTTTTATTCCTTTGTCATTTTATTATTTACACAATTACCATATTTGTGTATTATCCAACTGTTTAGCATTTGAATAACAAGTATTATAAATGTTCTTTGTTTTGTTGATTGTAATTCAAATAAGCATATAAACTGTAATGACGTACAACCTATTTATATCATATTTATGTCATATTTAAACAGCTGGGCAGTTATTGCACTCTGTGATAAATGATCTATATAAACCCCTCAAAGCTCAGTCTTTAGTTTTTATTTGATTTTGTGACTTTAACAGCAGGTTTCTATACAGTACTCTAGTCCTACCTCTTTTCCTGTGTCCGTTCATGTCAGCCAATCGATGTGTTTTGTTTTTTTCCAATGAACAAGTTTATTGTTTATCTTGAAGTACTATTGGTTTATTTCAAAATACATCCATCACACTGAAGGTAAGCATTATATTATTATTTTTAATTACATCAGTACGTTACCAAGAATTAAAAAAAATGCCAGTAATATATTTTCGTATTACAAAGGTCAGCTGTAGAAATGCGTGGGTGGATAGTAAACCTTTCTTTGCTTCCCTTTCTGTATCTTTTCATTATCAACAAAAATACATGATTGCCATTTTTAAACAAGGATGTGTCAGTTCTGAGTCATTAAGACCAGCACAGAGGTTTCATTGATTTTAATTAATTACAATAAAATGAAGTTGAAAACTTCCAATTTAATGTTTCCAACAACTAGAAACTTGTTTGAGGGACTATTTTATCCAAAGCGTAAGTATATATAATACATTTTTTTATCATTATAATACTGTAATAATTGTATCCGGGACAACACACTCCAGGGCTTGTGCGTTTTATTGTATCATGTTATTGTATTGTTCTGTTTTCATATATTATGACTCTATCTCAGATGGGGATGTAGGACATATTCCCTGCATATGATAATACATGAACGTGTATTAGAAATGTAACTGGATTCATTAATGAAACTGTTTGTCTTGAGAAACAGGGCAAACTGCTGTGTCTTAAGAAAAAGGGCCCCTTGGTTCCTGGCAGACATACTGAACTAAGTGACCTCCTGATTAGAGGACCAGCGCCTGAACTGGATTAGGCTGAGCGGACAGTTGAATTATGAACAGATAATTCACACGTGCAACAACAATCGTTTTGACGCAAGGAAGACATAAACTAGCGATGTCCCAGTGGAAAAGGACATTAAAAAATCAAAAGACTGAGTTTTTTTAAAAAAAAGGCAAGATACTCAAATGATCTCATGAAAGTGGCTATCTAGCAGAGTGAAAAAGAAATATCCATGCCAAATGAAACATTTTGCGCTCCACATCGAATGCTGAACAATGTGCTGTCATTCTGCTAAGCAAAGCTGCAACTCCGGGACTCTGCCTAAAAACAGAATCAAGACGGGACTCTGTCTGAAAATGGGCCCAAGACGAGGAAGCAACAAGACTGAGGCCCAGCTGAAGGATTACCGTAAAACTTAGAGAGACTTATCAGACAAACCAGTCTAGGTCTGATGTACACCTAAAACCACAGTATCCAAAAGAAACTGTGCCTTGCTACCTGCGTAGCTAAAAGATTCAGTGAAGA
Source organism: Acipenser oxyrinchus oxyrinchus (assembly GCA_030684275.1). Taxonomy (NCBI): domain Eukaryota; kingdom Metazoa; phylum Chordata; class Actinopteri; order Acipenseriformes; family Acipenseridae; genus Acipenser; species Acipenser oxyrinchus. The sequence continues at coordinate 12,530,705 of CM060273.1, read as the reverse complement.
GGACAGAGCGGACGGGCGCTGCTGTGGATCCTATACCAAGGACTGAAGACTTTGTTGCAAATGTTTGTTGATTCTATTGAGAATTGAAAGCTTTGTTGCCAAGTTTGATCCAGTGTAGGATTGAAGGCTTTGTTGCGGAGAGGAGAGTTTTTTTGTACTGGACACTTCAACAGATTGAGTTTCCAAAACAGTGGACCAAAAATCTAAGCTTCAAGGAACCGTTGAGTATAATTCTAGTTGCATTTTCCTTTCATGGAACTAAATTAATTAATTGTAACACATTCACATAGAACTGAACTGTTAATTATTTAATTTGTGTGAAATAACTTTTAGTGAAACTTGATGAAGTAACTATAAGTAACTATAAGCAATCTAATAAAAGTAATTTATTTTGTGTACTTAATAAAATACTACTATTGATTAAACATTTCTTGTGTCTGTGTGTGAATGTGTGTTCATAGTAAATCCTCGGTCTTTGTAACACGTCAATTAAATATTGTTAGTAAGAGAACTAATCAACCCAGATAAACATTCAATTATCAATTACTGAATCGTTCTTACAGGGATACAAGGTAGACTACATTATTTAGTACATAGCATAAACAGTTTGAAAACCCCTGATCTAGTCTATCTAACTATCTAACCGTGAGGAATGGGGGGGGGGGGCTCTGGACTCTTGACCGGAGGGTTGTGGGTTCAATCCCAGGTCGGGGACACAAAGCTGCTGTACTCTTGAGAAAGAATGTACTTTACCTCCTAGATTGCTCCAGTAAAAAACAAACCAACTATATGAATGGGCACCAGAATTTGGATGTAAAAATAATGAGACAATTGTAAGTCACCCTGGATAAGGTCATCTGCTTATAAATGCATAAATAATAATTATATCTGTCAAACTGTCTAGCATAACAAGATATCTATTTGTCTATCTAGCCTAGTTAGCAAGATATCTATTGATAGATCATCTATCCTATCTATCTCTTGTCTCACTCCCTCCCTCTCTCCCCCTCGTAACTGTACTAGCTAGAGTTGAAACAATTGGTTTGGTGTGGTAATGCCCTTCTCGTTACGCTAATGCATGTGTAACTGCATGAGGCGGGCATTACCACGCGATTAAGCCCACTCCTTCGGGCTCAAATGCTTATATAATAAATAATAACAATACACATGCTACATTTTGTAATTTCAAAATCCATTGTTTTACAATGCTGCTGCTATCCCATGATTCAGAGCTATGTGTTTAGAATCCTTTATCAAAACCACGCAATAATAACTTCACTTCTTTTCCCAAAGAGCAACTTTTAAGGCAGGGGTGATCAATTCCAGGCTTCGTGGGTCACTACAGTGTCTTCTGGTTTTGTTCCAACTTCAGGTCTTAATTGCTTAATTGATCTAATTATCTGACCTATACAATTTCATTAATTTGCAGCCAGACATTCTTTACAATGGAAACTTTCTGTCTCTCCTTTCCTTTGAATGTTGTCTTTCTTTTTTCATTTTTCTTTTGTTTTCTCATTACATTATACTTCATTCTTTCTTTCCCTCTTCATCAATTCTTTCTTTTTCTTCCTTCATTTTCTTTAATTCATTCTTTAATATTTTTTCCCTTCAATTCTCCTCTCTTTCTCCCCTTCTCTTTCTTTCTTTGATCCTTCTTTCCCAGTTCATGAATTCTTTCTTTTTCTTCCATACTTCATTTCTTCAGAACTTTCCCTTCTATTCTTTTTTCACTCAAATTCTTTCTCATCATTCTCTTTAATTCTTTCCTTGTCTTTGCTATATATGGGGAACCCCCACACACACACACACATTTCCTTCTCATTATGTTAAAGATTAACAGTTCTATTGCATAATATGAGCTGCAGTTGAAATCACATCCTGCTGTACAGCTTGCTGTGATAATATTTGATACCTTTTAAACCTGCTGGTTACTGATCCGATTCCAGCCTCAGGGGGTTTGTCAGTGTGGAATGTGCATGTTCTCCACATGTTCGCGTTGGTTTTCACCAGGTGGTACCCTGGTTCCCTCACAGAGTCCTAAGACATGCTGGCTAGGTGGATTGGTCTCTCTAAATTGTCCCCTAGTTGCTCTGTGATGGACTGGCGTCCCTGTGTCCCATATGCCTGCTGGGTTAGACTCTGGCTCACCGCAACCCTCTATAGGATTAAGTGGTTACAGATAATGGATGGATGGATTGATGGTTACTGATCCTCAAAAATAATGTAAATTTGGCAGTAAACTAAAATAATAAAAAAGCACAGAATATTTGCTTTCTCTTATGAGTGAGTGTTAAGCAGTTTATACAGAGTTGGGGTCAATTCCACAAATTCAATTTAATTCCCTGTCCACATCAATTCAGATTCAATTCCAATTTCTTTAGTTTCCATTCCATCCATTATCGATAACCACTTAATCCTATAGAGGGTTGTGGTGAGCCGGATCCTAACCCAGCAGACATAAGGTGCAAGTTGGGACTACACCCTGGACAGAACGCCAGTCCATCACAGGACAAGTAAGGAACAATTTAGAGAGGCCAGTCCACCTAGCCAGCATGTCTTTAGACTGTGGGAGGAAACCGGCTTACCCGACAAAAACCCACGCGAACATGCAAACTCGACACACATCCCTGAGGCTGGAATTGAACCCTTGAGGATTGAACCCAGGACTCTTGAGCTGTGAGGCAGCAACACTAACCACCCCGCCGCCCCTAGTTTCAAATAAAGTGGTATGAGAGCATATTTGCTAAACGGTGTTAACCGTAAGGTGCACCTTAAATCGCGTGCTAAACTAGTCCTAGTGCAGTTCTAAGTTTGAAAAGGCTTGAGTCAAAAACAGTTGTCTGTTGTTCTAGTATAAGCTGTGTTAGTTTGGCAGTTTTCCAAGATTTTTTTTTTTTTTTACAAGTTCGCTGGAACCTGTCAGGTAATGGTTTAGCTGAATTTTTGAAAGGAACAAGGAAATAATTAAAAATGATCGGAAAGGGGGAGGAATTACAATAGCCTAATTATAAAAAACAAAAACAAAACAAAAAAAGACAGCTATAAAATGAAGGCGAACTCTTGAGACTGGATAAATGAAGAGTGTGCGAGAGAGAGAGAGAGAGAGAGAGAGAGACAGAGAGAGGACGGGGCCACTATATATTATCGCCTATTTTGATTTTTGCAATTTACACAGGTAAATGGTTATATGAAATTAAACGAATACTGATAGAAGACGAGCTAAAAAAACCGTCAACCCATATGGAAGAACTATACATTTAATATATGGAAATATGTATTGAAGTACCGGTTCATATATTTTAAATATATTGTTTGAATAATAATAATAATAATAATAATAATAATAATAATAATAATAATAATAATAATACATGGAATATATTATTCATACACAAAAATGTATATAATATCTATATATGGTGTGTTGATTTTTTTTAATACAAATGAAATATAATTTCAATACATTTTTAGGCCATATAAGCAATATTTCAAAATATATGAATTTGTTTAAAATGTATTTATTTAATATTTGTAATACATTTTAAATATATGTGCCGTATTACAAAAAGCGGCTGATTTTGTAGTATTTAAAATCGATTTATATCTTTATCCCTATGTTTTAATACATTTTCAAAAACATTCACATAGTTTTGAAATAACCTACTAATATATATATATATATATATATATATATATATATATATATATATATATATATATATATATATATATATATGGGTAATTTATTTAAAATACATTCTTTTCTATATATTTTATATATGGTTCTTAAGTATGGGATGAGCAGCAGGTGAGCCTGGTTACCATATAATTCTGCTTTCGTTCGGTAAATGCTTTTTTCAATACTTAACGCATAAACTCAATATCGTGCCAATAAAGTTCAATTTGAATTTGAAAGCGAGTGAGCGCGAGAGATAAAACCCGTCGAGTAAAAATAAAGAATTTTAAAGAACCTCGAGAAAAAGAGAACTTGAGAGAATAAAGAGGGGGAAAACGTGCACGAGAGTGAGAGGGTAAGTCTGTTTAAAATTTACAATTTAATGAGAAGAAAAAGATAATATAATGAGAAATAAAGAGACCTCTCTGCTTTTACAACCCTGTGCTTTTACTGTACTGTCCCTCTCTGTGCTTTAACAATGCTTCCCTGTACTTTACTGTACTGTCCCTCTCTGTGCCTTTACAATGCTTCCCTGTGCTTTACTGTACTGTCCCTCTCTGTGCTTTTACAATGCTTCCCTGCGCTTTTACTGTACTGTCCCTTTCTGTACTTTTACAATGCTTCCCTGTGCTTTACTGTACTAGCCCTCTGTGCTTTTACAATGCTTCCCTGTGCTTTACTGCACTGTCCCTCCCTGTGCTTTACTGTACTGTCCTCTCTGTGCTTTTACAATGCTTCCCTGTCTTTACTGTAGTCCCTCTCTGTGCTTTTACAATGCTTCCCTGTGCTTTACTGTACTGTCCCTCTCTGTGCTTTTACAATGCTTCCCTGTGCTTTACTGTACTGTCCCTCTCTGTGCTTTTACAATGCTTCCTTGTGCTTTACAATGCTTCCATGTGCTTTACTGTACTGGCCCTCTCTATGCTTTTACAATGCTTCCCTGTGCTTTACTGTACTGTCCTTCTCTGTGCTTATTATTATTATTATTATTTATTTATTTCTTAGCTGACACACAATGCTTCCATGTGCTTTACTTTAACACTGTCTTTAGGCTACATTTGAAAAGCATTTCTTAATGTATTTAACATTAGGTTTTATAAGACTGAAATCAATGTTCCGCTGTAGTTTCAATCAGGGGCTGTGGAGCCAGGATGAAGCGTTTGCGTTGGGTTGAAAACGTGCATGGCAGTAGCCACAAAACAAAAGTTTTGACCTGGTTGAAAATATGTAGTTTGAAACAGACGTGTCCAGCTCCGGGACGAATCTTAACCCGTATATTGCAGAGTAATACAAATGTGAATGCATGTGTCGTGGAATTTTCTGCATACAATGCTGCAGACCCCGGTCCTGTACTGAAAACAATAGAGCAGAGACAAGTTGGAACAAACTCACACTTTATTAGTTTGCAAACTGGAGCATTCAACAGAGTGTCACAGACTCTGCAAGCAACCGCAAAGAAGGCTCAAAAAACACTAGGTCAACAGTTCCTTATATCTGAAAACAGGGCTGCTGACCTTGGCAACATTGAGGAGGAATTATCGCTGTCTCAAAATATTATCATTTTGAGACAGTGCCCTATTCTTATGTCGCTGACTCATGCACTTCTCTGAGAACAGGGCTGCTGACCTTGAGCACATTCCAGTGTGTTAGTTTAACATTGTAAATTTAATACTTTGTTAACTTTAAACTCCATATAATATCATTATTCAGGTTATACAAGTCACAGAAATCATCAAAACACATTAAATTAAAACTTTTAGTATGATTAGTCTAAATTACTACAATTAATCTGAGTTCTTCTAAGACACATGCAGGGCTGAATTCAGGGCTGAGTCACCCGGGGGCAGCTCTGTGTCGACTCAACCTGGGTTTTAATGTGTAGTGTGAAAACAGCTATACAGAGTAGCCCAGTGTTTCCTTTTCAATTCGAAGACGACCATCAAACATTATGGGATATCCCTGCCCATTGGGTAGGTATTGCTGAGCTCTTTATATCAGAGCTGCCAATAGGCCCCTTACTTGGATGATGCACTAGGTTCTGCCCACCGAGGGTATAAAACTACTATCAAAAGGAAGCCATTTCTCTTTTTCCTTCTGTGACAAGCTGGCTCGCAGTGGTGACGTCACGGACCAGGAAGTAACTGAATCACAAACAGTGGATGGGCGGGTGAAGCTGAATGCTATGGCATTCAGCGTATTTATTAATCAAATAAACAAAAACAAAAGATTCAAACAATGAACAAAACACAAAACAAAAAGGCACAAGGGCCAAACGAATAAACAAAGACTGTTTAGCAGTCGTTTTAAATGTTGTTTCCTCGCTCTCGCTCTCGCTCTCGCTCTCTGTACTCTCCTCTGTACACTCAACCAACGCAGAACAGACAGCTGCAGGTTCTTATACTCTGGCCGAGGGGTTAACTAGCTGTTAATTATCTTATTACCCCTCGGCCACAGTCTGCAGCGTTTGGTAAGGATGCATGACTGTCAGCTAGTTAAATAATCAGTAGCTGATCAGTCATGCATCCTCACGAGGTTTTTAAATATAAATAATAATAAATACGCGGCGCTGTTATCCGCGCCGCAAACAATAATACAAATAATAATAATGGGGCGGGACACTCCGCCACACATGCCCCCTTGCGCAGCACACATGGCCTTTTCGCCACCTCCCCTTATTCCCTAAAGTCCCGGCTAGCAGTCCTGGCCCAGGAACAGGGGAAGCAAGGTGTCTCCGGGCGGCCACGGCGGGATGTCCTCCTCCCATCCCAACAACTGTAGCGTCCTAGTGGACCACGCACAGGCCGGCTCCTCTGGCCAGAAAAATTTTGGGGTGGTCTCCAGACCTGCCCCCCTTCTTCATGGCCGGCAGCTCCCCTCCGTGGGGCTCCGGCCACAGTATTTCCTGCAGCGAAATTGCTGCGGGGAGCTGGTCTCCTGACCTCCCCCCTTCTTCATGGCTGGCAGCTGCCCTTCATGGGGCTCCAGCCACAGTATTTCCTGCCGCGAAAGTGCGGCTGGGGAGCTGGTCTCCTGACCTCCCCCCTTTTCCGTGGCCGGCAGCTCCCCTTCATGGGGCTCCAGCCACAGTATTTCCTGCCGCATGGCAGGACTGGTAGCGACCCCAGGCAAAACAGGACCCTCGGGAGGAGACGGCAGCAGCAGCGGACCCTCCGGAGGCGAACTCGGGAGGGGAGCCCCTGGCCATGGAGGCGGCAGCGGGAGCTCCACTTCTCCCTCGTACCCTATAACTGGTGGCTCTCCAGGCGATGCGGAGCAACAGGCAGCCCCAGGCGATGCGGAGCAACAGGCAGCCTTGGGCGATGCGAGGCAGGCATCCTTGGGCGGTGCGAGGCAGGCATCCTTGGGCGGTGCGAGGCAGGCATCCTTGGGCGGTGCGAGGCAGGCATCCTTGGGCGGTGCGAGGTAGGGCAGGAGCAGTCCTTCCCATGACAGTGGAGGTGGAACCAGCAGGCATTCACCCTCTGCTGGTGGAGCTGGGAGCGGCAAGCAGTCCTCCCACGGCGGTTGAGGCGGAACCAGCAGGCATTCACCCTCTGCTGGTGGAGCTGGGAGCGGCAAGCTGTTCTCCCACGGCGGTTGAGGCGGAACCAGCAGGTATTCACCCTCTGCTGGTGGAGGTGGGAGGGTCAAGCAATCCTCCCACAGCGGTTGAGGCGGAACCAGCAGGAATTCACTCTCTGCTGGTGGAGCTGGGAGCGGTAAGCAGTCCTCCCACGGCGCTTGAGACGGAACCAGCAGGCATTCACCCTCTGCTGGTGGAGGTGGGAGGGGCAAGCAGTCCTCCCACGGCAGTTGAGGCGGAACCAGCAGGCATTCACCCTCTGCTGGTGGAAGTGGCGGAGGCAGAGGCAGCTCTTGCTGCTCTGCTCCTGGTGGAGACAGAGGCAGCTCCTGCTGCTCTGCTCCTGGTGGTGGTGGAGACAGAGACAGCTCCTGCTGCTCTGCTCCTGGTGGAGACAGAGGCAGCTCCTGCTGCTCTGCTCCTGGTGGTGGTGGAGACAGAGGCAGCTCTTGCTGCTCTGCTTCTGGTGATGGTGGAGACAGAGGCAGCTCCTGCTGCTCTGCTCCTGGTGATGGTGGAGACAGAGGCAGCTCCTGCTGCTCTGCTCCTGGTGATGGTGGAGACAGAGGCAGCTCCTGCTGCTCTGCTCCTGGTGATGGTGGAGACAGAGGCAGCTCCTGCTGCTCTGCTCCTGGTGGTGGTGGAGACAGAGGCAGCTCCTGCTGCTCTGCTCCTGGTGGTGGTAGAGACAGAGGCGAGGCTCCTCTCCCCTGGCTGGAGACGGCAGCGGCGGCTCCTCTCCCTCTGGCTGGAGAAGGCAGCGACGGCTCCTCTCCCTCTGGCTGGAGAAGGCAGCGACGGCTCCTCTCCCTCTGGCGCTGGAGAAGGCAGCGACGGCTTCTCTCCCTCTGGCGCTGGAGAAGGCAGCGGCGGCTCCTCTCCCTCTGGCGCTGGAGAAGGCAGCGACGGCTCCTCTCCCTCTGGCTGGAGAAGGCAGCGACGGCTCCTCTCCCTCTGGCGCTGGAGAAGGCAGCGACGGCTCCTCTCCCTCTGGGCTGGAAAGGCAGCGACGGCTCCTCTCCCTCTGGCGCTGGAGAAGGCAGCGGCGGCTCCTCTCCCTCTGGCGCTGGAGAAGGCAGCGGCGGCTCCTCTCCCTCTGGGCTGGAGAAGGCAGCGACGGCTTCTCTCCCTCTGGCTGGAGAAGGCAGCGACGGCTCCTCTCCCTCTGGCTGGAGAAGGCAGCGACGGCTCCTCTCCCTCTGGCGCTGGAGAAGGCAGCGACGGCTCCTCTCCCTCTGGCTGGAGAAGGCAGCGACGGCTCCTCTCCCTCTGGCTGGAAAAGGCAGCGACGGCTCCTCTCCCTCTGGCGCTGGAAAAGGCAGCGGCGGCTCCTCTCCTCTGGCGCTGGAAAAGGCAGCGGCGGCTCCTCTCCCTCTGGCTGGAGACAGCAGCACTGGCTCCTCTCCCTCTGGGCTGGAAACAGCAGCGGGGCCCCTCCCATATCTGCAGCCAGGTAGTTGAGCACCATGGCTGCGATGTCTGGGAGGGATGCTGGTTGGTGTTTCTGTTCCCAGGCCTCCCAGCGCTCCCCATCTCTCGCCCACAGGAGGTTGATCACAGCAGGGAGGGCGACCATTATATCCCTCTCAGGCTCCGCCAGCCAGTCCCAGATCCCCTCAGAGGAGACGGGATTCTTCCGCCTCGGAGGATGCGGGTCCTCTCTCACCCTTGCTGGATGCTCAGGCTCCTTCCTCTCCTGCCATGGAGGGGGTTGGTCCGGTGCCACGTGCCCAACCTCACCAATCGCGAAGCACCACTCCTCACCCTTCAGGCAGGTGAGGCAGACGTCCAGCGTGGTAAGGACCCGCTGCTGTTGCTGCGCCTCCTGCTGCTGTTGTTGTTGCTGCTGCTTTCTCCTCCGGCTACTCTTCCCCATTTTTTTTATTTTTATTATTTTTTTTTCCAAAAAAAACACACACAAAAAAAATACTTTTTGAAAAAAACAAAAAACGTCCTTTTCCTTTCCTGGTCCGGCTCTTGGAGGCGTTGTTTGTCCCACGCAGGACACCATATGTGACAAGCTGGCTCGCAGTGGTGACGTCACGGACCAGGAAGTAACTGAATCACAAACAGTGGATGGCGGGTGAAGCTGAATGCTATGGCATTCAGCGTATTTATTAATCAAATAAACAAAACAAAAGATTCAAACAATGAACAAAACACAAAACAAAAAGGCACAAGGGCCAAACGAATAAACAAAGACTGTTTAGCAGTCGTTTTAAATGTTGTTTCCTCGCTCTCGCTCTCGCTCTCGCTCTCGCTCTCGCTCTCTGTACTCTCCTCTGTACACTCAACCAACGCAGAACAGACAGCTGCAGGTTCTTATACTCTGGCCGAGGGGTTAACTAGCTGTTAATTATCTTATTACCCCTCGGCCACAGTCTGCACGCGTTTGGTAAGGATGCATGACTGTCAGCTAGTTAAATAATCAGTAGCTGATCAGTCATGCATCCTCACGAGGTTTTTAAATATAAATAATAATAAATACGCGGCGCTGTTATCCGCGCCGCAAACAATAATACAAATAATAATAATGGGGCGGGACACTCCGCCACACCTTCTCAAGACAGTACGGTAAGACCTCTGTGTTTAGCTGAGCGTATTGATAAGAAAAGAGCTTCTCAAGTCGAATCGATTGTATTTCCCTTGCATTCGTGCTGAAAGCTGGCTTGCTGCTTTCCCGGAATCAACGACTTTGATTAGACCAAGTCTTTTGTCTTTCTGTCTTTCTGCCTTCTCGCTTGCTTGGTAGGCCACCTTTTGTATCTGTCTGTCATGTGTGACCAACTGCCTGTGCAGTCCTCCGCGAATGCTTGTCTTTTCTTCCGGAGAGTACACAGTTCCTCCACGGGGCTAGGCCTTCCGTATCCCCACTGTTGAGTGACTATTCCAGCCGCGTCTCCTCCATGGGGCTAGGCTTTGCTGCATCCCCGCTATCGAGTAGACCTTCTTGGCTATGTAGGCCCGGCTGCTGCGGTGGGTTCTGCCCCCCCCCCAAAAAAAAAAGTGTGCTCTTGCCTTTACTATTATTATTATTATTATTATTATTATTATTATTATTATTATTATTTATTTCTTAGCTGATGCCCTTATCCAGGACAGCTTACAATTGTTACAAGATATCACATTATTTTTACATACAATTACATTATTATTATTATTATTATTATTATTATTATTATTATTATTATTATTATTTATTTTTTTACACATTATCTTTACATACAATTACCCATTTATACAGTTGGGTTTTTACTGGAGCAATCTAGGTAAAGTACCTTGCTCAAGGGTACAGAAGTTAGAGAAAAAAGAAAAAGTCAGTTTAGAGAAAGCATCAGTTCTCCTTGTGGCCCCCAAGTGACCCAGGAGAGTCTGGTTTTTGACCCAGTGCCAGCTGTTGCACGGCCAGCTTTGGGAGATCCACTTCGCTTGGATCTCCTCAGTAAGACGAAAGGCTCTCTTTGACACCCGGAGCAGGCAGGTTCCGGCTATGGGTCTGGCCCCTGAAAGGAACCGCTGGTTAGCCCTAGAGCTATGAGATGCGGTTGTGGGTACGTTGCAGAGTGCTAGGGCAGAGTCCACTAGGTCCTTGTACACCTATAAGTGGAGGTATTTCCAGGCTTGGTGTCTGGCTAGAAGCCATGACCCCATATCTTGCCCTATGCCGGTAATCTTACAGTTTCTGTAAGAACTGCTTGATGCTGGTAGGTCACCTTCGACCTTGAAGGTGTATTTAGCGGCTATCTCTGCTTGCCATGCCCCGTAGATTCAATGTCTCCGGGCGTGCATTTTTTGGCTACCCGTTTTCTTAAAGGCACTCGGTGATTACGCCCTCCTAGGTGGACTGCTCTCCCCGAATGGCCTCATTGTTGTACTGGAGGCTCTCACAAGGCCCCGTTTGAGCCCATACACTCCATAGAGTTGAAGTACCTGTCTATGAAGACAGCCTTCCTCTTGGCTATCACCTCTGCTAAGCGGGTCAGTGAGCTGCAGGCGCTGTCTGTGCACAGCTCCTGCATGCGTATTGGAAAGATGGCAGCAGGGTGTCTCTGCGCACCAACCCTGCTTTCCTCCCCAAGGAGATCACAGCCTTCCACGTTAGTCAGTCTGTGGAACTGGAGTCCTTCCATCCACCTCCGTTTGCTTCAATGGAGGATGAGAGATTAAATTTCCTCTGCCCAGTGCGGGAATTGAGATGCTACATGCATAGCACAAGAGCTCTGCGTCAATCTGACCAGCTCTTCGTCTGTCACGGGACACGGACCTTAGGACAGCCCCTCTCTAAGCAGCATCTGTCGCATTGGATTGTGGATACAGGCTTGACTGCATTTAATAGTGCTGGCTTGCCCCCCACCTGGTAGGGTAGCCGCACACTCCACTAGAGGGTTGGCTGCATCTTGGGCCCTCTTCAGAGGTGCCTCGATGTATGATATTTGTACAGCGGCTAGCTGTGCTATGCCGCATACCTTCTCCAGGTTCTACTGTCTTAATGTGGTAGACCCTGCTCTGCCTTCATTAGGCATGAGGGTCCTTGAGGGTGTAAGTTCACACTGCTAACCTCTGGGTTAGACAGTGCTTGTGCGTCCCTCATATGCTGCCGTTCCTTCTCCCTCGCGACGGCTCTGGTATACATTATCCCATACATAATGTTTTAGGTTAATTACCGTAACCCTGGTTCCCTGAAAGAGAAGATGACCACCAACCGCGAGGTCGCTTCGGTCGCCCTCACGGGTTCGACGGAAAAAGAGAAATGGCTTCCTTTGGATAGTAGTTTTATACCCTCGGTGGGCGGGACCGAGTGGATCATCCAAGGAAGGGGCCTATTGGCAGCTCTGATATAAAGAGCTCAGCGATACCTACCCAATGGGCAGGGATATCCCATACTTAATGTTTGGTGGTTGCCTTCTCTTTCAGGGAACCAGGGTTATGGTAAGTAACCTAACGTTCCCAATCCTGGTCCTGGGAACCCCTTGTGCCTGCTGGTTTTTATTCCAACCGAGCTGCTCTCAGTTTACTTAATTGAACCCTCAATTAAACTAACCATTTGCCTAATCAGAGTTTTTGAATTATTTTAAAGAGTTGGAGATTAAGTTATATACTGTATAAGGAACTGTATATATGGAACTTGAAATCTCCCAACTTTTTATGAACAAAGTAACAGTTTTCTGTTGTTGCTCTCAATCGAACTCTTAATTCAACCAATAGTGTGCTTAATTCAGACCTTATTCTCATTGTTCATGTAAAAAGTTGAACATTTCTTAATTTCTTAATACAATTTTAGACATAACTTGAAATATCCAATTCTTTAAGAGCTAACAAATAACTCAAAAGCTCTGATCAGGTTAATTATTAGTTCAATTAAGGGATCAGTTAAGTACTGGTAATTGAGAGCAGCTCAGTTGGAAGAACAACCAGCAGACACAGGGGGTCCCTAGGACCAGAATTGGGAAACACTGACCAGCAGACACACTGTAGCAACTAGCACCCATTGATAACGTTTCATACTTGCCGTGGATCGACCAAACACCATGTTTAAGGTGGTACGGCTGGATTACATTGTTAGATGGTAAATTCTGGTTTAAGTTTAGTTTAACAATCCTGCTTTGAAACAGTATGATGTTGTGTCACTATATGTTGAATTTCTTATATTTGTATTTCACACAAAAAAAGTCAATTTTAAGAATAATAATAAATAAAAAAGTGACCAGTGTTTCATTTTACCGTTTTGAATTCCATTGTGTAAAATAAAGGCACGATATGTGAGGGCTGAAGTAAAAAGTTTAGTAATAAAAAGTTTATATTAGCCTAGATAACGACACATAATTTAAATAATGTCAGAGAGAGGTTTGTATCACAATACTTAACATGGTTACTATATATATATTATGAGCGTTTTTTTTGTTTAATTACCTGTTTCAAAATACTCCAGAATACATTGTCAGTAATAGTTTCAATATCAACCTGCAGCTGTATGAAATTTAATTACAGTGTTTGCGTATTCGATAAAAAAAATAAAATAAAAATAAATTAAAAAAAACACCCCTACGATGTGGATAGAATTAAAGTTAATGTTTCTTAAGATTTCTAAATAAGTTCATACAAACATTATGGTGTTTAAAATTCTTAATTATGGTTATTGTTATTATTATTATGACAAATTAATTTCTGGGTTTTTTGTGTGTCTTGCAAAGGAGAAAGAGAAGCAGCTTTGGCAGCTCGATCGCTTGTGCGTTAAAAACCTGCCTCTTGACAGCAAAAAAATAAAGGTGCTTGTAACAGTAACTGTCTCTGAAGAGTGCTTTATCAAAATGCTAAAAACTCCACATATTTCCTAAAGAGCAGCTTTTAATGGTTACATTGATAACAACCATCCAAAAGCATCCCAAAATGTTCAGGTTCAGGCCTTGCTATTTAAAATACAGATCTTTTTTTGGGGGGGGGGGGGGGGGGGGTGAACTATATAAAAAATAAATCTGTTTTGTTTATTAAATGTATTTTGTAATTTCAAATTGTATTTTCCAAATACAATTGTATTTTATATTGGAAATTCAGTGATTCCAAAGTATTTTTATTATTTTTTTTGTGAGTATTTTGTATTTTGTATAGAAAATACATTTCCTGAGTTTCGACGAGACTGCCTATTGCAGACTCCCTTTAAATTGCAGTTTGAGTGAGATTTTCAGGAAGGCTGTGTGGTCCAGTGGTTAAAGTAAAGGGCTTCTAATGAGGAAGTCCCCGGTTCAAATCCCACCACAGCCACTGACTCATTGTGTGACCCTGAGCAAGTCACTTAACCTCCTTGTGCTCCGTCTTTCGGGTGAAACATAATTGTAAGTGACTCTACAGCTGATGCATAGTTCACAAACCCTAGTCTCTGTAAGTCGCCTTGGATAAAGGTGTCTGCTAAATAAACAAATGATAATAATTCCTATTGCACAGTTATTTTAATTTTGCAAAAGGTCATTATAATAATTTGTTTTTTTCCCTTTGTCCAGGAGTTGAGAACAATAAGCTTCACAATGGGGAACAAACTCAGTTATGCTTATCACATCTCAGTTATCACTGCAGACTGCTCTCATGCCTCAACTATAGATTCTGTCTCTGTTACTCTGATCGGCACCAAAGGCCAGAGTAACAAAATGAGATTGGACCACAAAGGACTGCATTTCTTTAATGAAAGGGTGAGTATATTCATTATGAGTTCATCAAATACAATGGCTAGATAGACATATATACAGATAGATGGATAGCTAGCTAGCTAGATAGATAGATAGATAGATAGATAGATAGATAGATAGATAGATAGGTATATTTTTATTTTTTAAAATACTTTATTAAACACTTATAAAATAAGTCAAAAACATTAAACAACATTTCATAACAAATTAAACAATTAACAATTGTTTAATTAATTAAATATTAATATAGAAAAGCCAATTATATGAATTCAAACAACACAATATCAAAACTTCACACACAGTTTATCATCTTGAAAGCTCTCTAAATGATTTGTAGTTTTATAATAACTAAAATCCAGCTTCATTCTGCTTAATAACAACATTCTAAAAATGGTAACAGGATCTTGATTACTAAAACAATTCATATTTTTTCTACTTTTTAAAATAGCCAATTTGGCTTGTCCAAAAATACAATTGACAAGTTGAATTTTAAAACTGTCCTTTTTGCTAAATCTAAAACCAAAAATAAAGATGACGTCACTGAACTGGAAACCCAATCCAACAATAATATTTCTCAGCACATTTAACATGGGGTTTAATCTTTTACAAAAAAGAAAACAATGAAAAACAGTCTCTCTTTGAGAGCAAAAAGGGCAACTATCTTTAACTTCAGGGTTAATAATACACACAAAAGAATTAACTGCAACAATAGTGTGTAAAATTCTCCACTGCAGATCACCTGATCTTTTTGGTTATGGTGGCCTGTATAAGGAACCCAGGCTGGCTGTATATGTCTTTCCACCCCTAACCTCTCTCCCCAAGGAGTATCAGGTAATGACTCAAGCTGTTTCTGATGTTGTGTTTTTACACAAATTCTATACAGCTTTTTCCCATCTACTGTAGCCAGGGAAAGATCTTTCAGATCTTTAACAGTCAACAGCTTCCCTGGCACATCAGATTCCAGATTGAGTTCAGGGGAAGTATGTAAATCAGGAAAATCAGGGTCAGGCTGAGGCAGAGTCTTATTTCTAAAAATATCCTCCAACAGCTCTATATTTTCCTCAGGCGTGGCATTGCACACTTCATTAATGAAACATTCAGCCAAGCGAACAGAGCGGATCCCTAGCTCTGAAACCAAGGGCTCCGACCTCTTCCATGTGAAGCTGCGATAATCCAGCAGCTGTCTCAGTTTTACTATTCCTGCCCTCACTAAATGCTCTATAAAACTGTTGGATTCCCCCCAATTTTGTTTTTAAACCAGGATTTGCTACAAGAGGCTCTTCTAACAGCCAGTATAAGGTTACATTCCCAGAATCCCTCTTTACTGTCAGTAGCTTCCATGCTTTAAATAAACTGCCATAATATTCTGGCAGCTGTTTCAGATCCAATGTATTAAACTGACAAAAAAGTTTTATCTAACCCCATCCCACCCACCTGGCGAAGGAACATTGAAGCAAACTGCATCTCGGGGAATACAGCAACCTCTGCAGGGCCTGAAGCCGGAACGCAGCAATTCTGCTGGAAATGTCTGTAAGGCCCTGTCCCCCTTCAACTAATGGCAAATAGACCACACTCTTTCTCACCCAGTGCACTCCACTTGTCTAACCAAACTTTCCGGGGGTTCTAGATAAAACGATGCCATAAGCTAGAGGCCACCAAGTTATTGATTATCAGCATTGTTCCTCTATAGGAGAGCTGGGGGATGAGCCACGTCCATTTCTGGAGTCTGGCCTTCACAGTCTCCAGCATTCCCTCCCATTTTTTTTTATTATGCTGTCATCACCTCGATATACTCCCAGATAATGGATTCCACACTTGCTCCATTGTAATCTACTGGGTAAATCTGGAGGACGACCACCTTTCCAGTCTCCAATAAGCAAACCACTGCTTTTAGCCCAGTTTATCCTTGCTGATGACAACCTTTCAAACAGTCTTTGACAGATACTTAACTGAACAATATCTGCTTGATTGATCACTATAACTCTAATGTCATCAGCATAAGCTGTGATCTTCACTGGCTCAATGGAATCCTGAGGGATGGACAGACCAGTCATGATCAAAGGCTCTATAGCCAATGCATATAGCATTCCAGACAATTGGCACCCTTGTCTAATGTCTCGCTTTACAGGGAAAGGGGTACTCAAACCACCATTCATTTTCAACAGACAAAAAATAATTTAATCTTTTCTATAAAACCGGTCCCTCACTCCCACATTTTACCCTCAATCTTAAATTTACAACCAAGATTTATATCTTTACTTACGTCATCAAGCACCATAAATACCTGTCTTCTAAACGATACTACATGCTTAAGCTGGGGGGATTTACAGCCCAAAGGGATTCTCTTTAACCCCAACGTTAATTGTCCATGGTGAGCTAACTCTCTGTCTAGAGTTTCATTTTTTAAAAACGGAGGCACATTAGAGTTAAAAACCTGAAACCTGAAAAAACATATCATCAATAACAATAACCTGTTCCACTACTTTAGAGATTAAATCAACTGAACCCAAAAAACAATCGATCCACTCATCCGAGAAGCTGATTTAATCTCTTCACAACCCACAACATCCCCTATTGCCAACACACATTTATCTAAGGGAATCAAAACTTCTGAAACAACTTTAACTCCATGTCGACGGGATTTTCATATGGAAAATTAGTAAACGCTCCCCCCTACTGTATGTATTTGTGTACTTGATATACACAAATACATACATAAATAAATATTATTTCATTTTTATCTTCCAAGCAATGCATTAACAGTGTAACTTTCTTTTTCAAACAAAACACATTGCTCACGTTACAGAACAGTATGAAACAATGGTTGTTTTTCTTTTTAGATAGCCAGCTAGCTAGCTAGTTTGACAAATAGCTAGCCTTTGTTAGACAGATAGGTAGATCGACAGATAAACTAATAGATACAGTAGATGGATCGATTACTCATGTTTTCTTTTTGCATTTGCAGCACAAGCAGTATAAAATGCACTGCAAGGAGAGTCTGGGAGATATCGTGCTGGTGAGACTGGAACATGCACGCTTTCAGGGGAAACGCTGGTTTTGTTCCAAAGTGATCGTGGAGGACTGTGCAGGGGGGAGGAGCTTCAGGTTCCCCTATAACAGCTGGGTGAAAAAGAATCGGAGTGTGGAGCTGAGAGAGGGCACAGGTCAGCACTGCCTTAGTAGTATTACACTCAGGGCAATTCAAACAGCTTCAAATGTTCTACATGTTCCACCAAACATTCGTATTATAGTGATTAAATGTGATGTAGGTATGTGGCAATGTGGCCACTCCCTTGTGCGTAGTTTATGTTTATATGTTACGTGTTGTGTGTTCGGTGAGTGGAGAACGGGATTGGAGACGGAGGTAAAGATAAAAAGCATAGTTAAAGTTAAAAAGAATAGTTAGAGTATCTGCACACCGTGTTTTGTCTGTATAGTCCGTTTTGTTTGTCTTTTTTATTTTTTATTTTTTTTAAACAACAAATTCCGGTTCCTGCTCTGGTCGGCGTCTAGGTGGCGCTGGTAATCCCACGATGACACCACGTGTCACAAAGACGGCCGGAGTGGGTGGCGTCAGACCAGAGCCAGGAAATAAACGACAGAGAGGTGGAGTTTGGTGGAGCTGAGCGAATGGTTTCGCTCAGCATTTAATAAATAAACAGAGCAGAAAAATAAATAGGTTGTACAAACAAACACAAACACAGGACACGGCACTCGTCGCCAAAACAAAAAGACAAACAAAACGGACTATACAGACAAAACACGGTGAACAGATACTTTAACTATGCTTTTTATCTTTACCTCCGTCTCCAATCCCGTTCTCCACTCACCGAACACACAACACGTATAACATATAAACATAAACTACGCACAAGTGCGTGGCCACATTGCCACAAGGTATAATACATTTTATGTAAAAGCAGCATTTAAAAAAAAAAAATAATAATAATCACAATAATGGCACCAATAGAAACTTCAGAGTCTGACAAATATATATATATATATATATATATATATATATATATATATATATATATATATATATATATATATATATAATTTGGTTTGCCAATGGTATCTGAAATGGAAAATAGAGTAATTTTAATGTAAACCAGGAGAGTCACAAATTCACAAAATGTCTCTAGCACAGGGAATTACCAGGGCCTTAGCACAGAAGTGGTTAATATCCATCCATCTATCCATTATCATAACCATTTAATCTTTTA
This sequence comes from Acipenser oxyrinchus oxyrinchus, assembly GCA_030684275.1. Classification (NCBI taxonomy): domain Eukaryota; kingdom Metazoa; phylum Chordata; class Actinopteri; order Acipenseriformes; family Acipenseridae; genus Acipenser; species Acipenser oxyrinchus. Next base: position 12,512,042 of record CM060273.1, on the reverse strand, counting down.
GAGGATCACAGCAAGCCAGCGCCCAACCCGGCAGGCAAATATTATTATTATTATTATTATTATTATTATTATTATTATTATTATTGGAAATCTACTAATATATTCTTTTCATTTCATTGATAAGAAATAAAAAAAAAAGTATTATTATTATTGCTTTTTAAGCTAGCCTGACTGACAGATAGCTAGCTAGATAGACAGAGAGCTAGTTAGACAGATAGCTAACTAGATAGACAGAGATGTAGTTACACAGATAGCTAGCTAGCTAGACATATACCTAGTTACACAGATAGCTAGCTAGTTTGATAGCTAGACATATATTTAGTTGGATAGACAGATAGCTAATTTGATAGCTAGCTAGTTAAACAGATAGGTAGTTAGACAAATAGGTAGTTTTTTTCCTATTAACGAGAGTGTAACTGTGACTTGTGTTGCAGCAAAGAAACCCAATGAAGATGAACTGGACATCTTGAAGCAGAACAGAGAGAAAGAGCTGGACCAGCGAAGGAAGACTTTCAGGTACAGTAACCATCAGTACAGCACTTTTATTTCAATTCTGAGAACATTCTATTATCAGACTTTCTATAACGCTCAGCGCCTATGGCGATGAAAATGTGTGCAAGTTTTATCTTGCTATGGATGCATTTCATTTATAATAATAATAATAATAATAATAATAATAATAATAATAATAAATAAAAGCGCAACAATGATGGTTCTTGTTGTTATGTAAGCTCTGGCAAAGGAGTAATCGATTGATGTTGGACACTGTTTAGTGCCCCGTCCGGCAAGGTTGTTCTTGGCACAGCTTTTAACCATTCCCTGATTGGGATGCGGTGGGTTGGTTGGTTTACTATTTATCTAAGCAGTTGTTTAGAAACGTTGGGCGGGTTGTGAAAAACTCTGTCACCTAATTTAATTTCTTGGACGAGCCAGTGACATTAGCCAAATTGTGGTCGTTTAATATGTATTTCTCTCATATAAATGTATGAAGTTGAACTACTCTGTTGCCGTGCGTTCATAGTTCAGCGATGGACGATAACAGGGCTGGGTTGATCGGGCGATAAGAGCAGCCTGCTGTAGCTGGGTTTTGGAGTATAACCCAGCCTTTATGCTGCACAAAATCTGCACTCCATGAGCGGCGGCCATTATTTTGAGGACTTCTTTGCCGTGTGGAACATTGGAAGTGTAAAAACTTGTCAGAATGTTAACAATGAAGGTTACAATTGCAGGGATGTTACTTAAAATGCTGGAGCAACATGTGGGGACTGAACTCCAGTTAATAAAAATCTCAGATAGGTGCTCTTTAAAGAACTACAGCTCCCAGCATACCTTGCAATTGCCACAGGTGAAAAGGCATGCTGGGAGCTGTAGTTCCTACCTGTCTATGCCTGCTTTGTACAATCTTTCTCTTTACTTTTCACGCAGATGGAAGACCTATGCAGAAGGAATGCCGAAATGTGTGGATATTAAGAAGACTTGCAATCTGCCGCTGGACGTTCAATTTTCATTCAGCAAAAACACAGAGTTTCAGTTTACAGTCACCTCCGCGTAAGATCTCCTTTTCTCTCTCTTCCATCTTTTTATTCTCTCTCATTCTAATTCTTTCTTTCTCTCTTTCCTTCATCTTAACTTTTTCTTTTTTTCTGTCATCTTTTTTCTTTTATTCTTTCTTTTCTCTCATTTATTTTTTCTCTTTCTCTCCTTTCTCATGTATTTGTTTTCTGTATCATTTCTCTCATTTATTTTTATTGTAATTGTTTCTTCCTAATTCTTCCTTTGTTGTTTTTCTCATGAATCCCACAGAAAATGATCAGAATAGTTTTTCTGTTGTTTGAAACATTGTACTCAGATCACAGAATTTGTACTCAGATCTTGTTTTTTTTCTGAAATGATGAAAGATTTTTTCTGTTTTAATCCTGCAGTCTGGTGAAACTAAAACTAGTGGAATTTATACACTTTCAAACTCACTGGAGATCCATGGCAGACATAGAAAATTACTTTGGAGTCAACAAAACTGAAGAGTCAGGTACTGTCTGTCTGTCTGCTGTTATCACATTGAAAAGAATAGCATCTGTTTATCTAGTTTTCTGACCATCTGTCTAACTAGCTATCTATCTTACTTATATGTTTAACTAGCTAACTGTTTGACAGCTAGTTAGACATAGATAGCTAGTTAATCTGTCGAACTAGCTATCTATTTTACTGTATATGTGTTTAACAAGCTGTCTAATTAGCGATCTATGTCTAACTAGTTGGCAATCAGTTTAACTAGCTATCTGTCTTACTGTCTATATGTTTAACTAGTTAACTGTCTAATTAGCTATCTATGTCTAACTAGCTGTCAATCTGTCTAGCTAGCTATCTTACTGTCTATGTGTTTAACTAGATAACTGTTTACTAGCTATCTATGTCTAATTATGACTATCTGTCTGTCTAACTAGCCAGCTGTATATCTGTTTGTCTAGCTAGCTAGCTATCTGTCTGTCTAATTACCTATCTACATATTTGTGTAACAGGGCAGCAGTGTGGTGTAGTGATTAGGGCTCTGTGCCCAGTTGCATAAAAAATCTCAAGTGAAATTTCCCCTTTATTTTTCCTCTTAAATGTTCTCTAAGTGTAAGTTCTCCTGTGACCTCAGTACTCAACGGTGGTTCACTAACTTTCCTAACCGTACCACGCCACCTGGTGGCAATTACACGAGATCGAAGGTCAAGTAATTTATAAACTGTCACAGAAACCCGAGATGGAATTGTTTTCCTGTAACTCACTGAAGAGGCCCATCTATTATTTTTTATAATACATGGATACCCTTGTGATACTAATATTAATAGGTTCAGCAGTACAGATTTTTTTTAAACATAGTGTTTAAGTGCTGTTCAGACGATCAATGTCGTTATCCATTATCCATTTCTCCAGTTTCGTTGAGATACGAGTGTACCAGCTTTCCATCTTTTTTTTTTTTTGTAACGTATTCTCATTTTGTTGATCATTAATGCACATTTCTGTAATGTGGGTGTTGTTGAGTGATTGAAAACGAGACATTTTGTGTTTGTATTGAAAGTGATGGTCTTGAGGAGTCGAATGGGTCAAAGTTCAAGTATATTTTCCTCTAGAGAAATTATCACTTTTTGACGTCACTACTGTGGTATTATGCATTTTTTTAGAATGGCTCAGGATGCAAATATCGCCTTCATCCATGGGTGAACACTGGCGGAAAGTCCCGTACTGTCTAGCTCACAAAAGTGCAAAGTGCAAAAAAACAAACAAATCCACAGCAAACCCCACTTAATCAAATAATCAAATAATCCAAAACAAACTCACTATATAAATCCACACTCCGTAATAAAAAATAAAAAATAAGCTCAAAGGGAAAACAAATCCAGTTTAAAAACAGTCCACACGCATCATAAAATCTCAGAAAAACAATGATTTCAACAGTGCTGCACCATACCACTGTGAGCGTCGGGCCCTTCCTCCAGACTGTGAATAGTTTAAAGCAGCCACCAGATTCTTCCGTCCACCCTTTGGCTCCATGTTTACTTGGGGAGTTGGATTACTCTCATTGGGCGGACCAGGAAACAAAGACAAACAACATGAAATATTTGGTTCCAGTTACTCTCCCAGTGACTGAAAAAAAAAAAAAATTAGTCACCATGCACAGCACCTGCCGTCCCTGTTACTGCTGGTTCGATGTTTTATTATTTACTTATTCTTTCTTTTGTCCATCCCGTGCTGCCTCCCGTTCATACACTTTCCTGGTCACGCTACCTTCTCTCTTTCTCATCTCTCTCAGAAACAACCCCACTTTTTTACACTGAAAGTAATGTGCTTCAGTACCTGCACTGTACTGCCACTGAACCACCTCAAGAGATGGTTCAGTGGCAGAATAAAGTGTGGCTGTATTATGCCAGCCTTTCTCATTTACCCTTAAAGTGATACCACATCAGTGTCGCCACAGACACAGAAAATTGCTTCAGTGAAAACATGCCTTAGTCTAGCCATCTAGCACTCTGTATAACTAGTTATCCGTTTATCTGTATGTATGTCTAACTAGCTATCTACATATCTATCTACATACAGTAGCCTCCAGAATTATTCATACCCTTAATACAATGTAACTGGTTTTAGCAAAATAAATGCAAGTGTACATAGCCTTACATTGAAAATTGTAAGACTATCAATATTAGAGATCGCAAAAAACATATCTGTCCAAAATAATTGCATATTTTTCTAAGTTTTAGATGTTCAGATTTATTCACACCCTGTAAATTAAAATACAATTATTTTGGACAGATAGGTTTTTGCAATATCTAATACTGATAGTCTTACAATTTTTCATGTTTTCATTTATTTATGCAACAAATACTGAATGTACACTTGCAATTTTTTTTTGCTAAAACCAACTTTCAGTTACATTGTATCAAGGGTATGAATAATTCAGGAGGCTACTGTATTTGTCTATCTAGCTGACTGTCTGTCTAGCCCTGACTGTAATCATTGTCTTTGTTGAATCATTGTTGTCAATCTTTCTAGAGTTTGTGAAATCAATGTGGGAAGAAGATACGTTTTTCGGTTACCAGTTTCTGAACGGCTGCAATCCCATAATGATCAAAAAGTGCAAAGAGATCCCTTCAAACTTCGCTGTCACAAACGACATGGTCTCAAGATTCCTGGAGAAATCCACTTCACTGGAGAACGAAATGCAGGTTAGAACTACAGAGCAGCCTTGCTCATTTAAAAAAGCTCTTTAAACACTGCTTCCCTATGCTTTACACTGTTTCCCTATGCTTTACACTGCTTCCCTATGCTTTACACTGTTTCCCTATGCTTTACACTGCTTCCCTGTGGTTTACAGTGCTTCCCTATGCTTTACACTGCTTCCCTATGCTTTACACTGCTCCCCTATGCTTTGCACTGCTTCCCCGTGCTTTACAGTGCTTCCCTATGCTTTACACAACATTCCCTATGCTTTATACCGCATGTCCTATGCTTTACACTGCTTCCCTATGCTTTACACTGCTTCCCGATGCTTTACACTGCTTCCCGATGCTTTACATTGCTCCCCTATGCGTTGCACTGCTTCCCCGTGCTTTACAGTGCTTCCCTATGCTTTACACTCCTTTGCTAAACTTTACACTGCATTCCCTGTGCTTTACACTGCTTCCCTATGCTTTACACTGCTTCCCGATGCTTTACACTGCTTCCCGATGCTTTGCACCGCTTCCCTGTGTTTTACAGTGTTTCCCTCTAATTTACAGTCCTTCCCTATGCTTTACAGTGCTTCCCTATGCTTTATACTGCTTCGCTAAGCTTTACACTGCATTCCCTATGCTTTACACTCCTTTGCTAAACTTTACACTGCATTCCCTATACTTTACACTGCTTCCCTATGGTTTACAGTGCTTCCATATACTTTACAGTGCTTCCCTATGCTTTACATTACTTCCCTATGCTTTACAGTGTTTATCTTTTGTTTTTGTTCAGAAAGGGAATATCTATCTGGTGGACTATCAGCTATTGGACGAGTTTCCAGCCAATACCATTCATGGAAAACTTCAGTACCTCCCTGCCCCACTCTGTCTGCTGTACAAAGATCCCGACAATCAACTCAAACCCATTGCTATCCAGGTACCCAGCATGCACTGCTGCTTCCTCTGAAACACAACATGATAACTTCAGCATTATACACTTCCAGTTATTGTGTCAAACATCGGCCTATCTATATATACTATAAAATAAAATTCATTTAGCTAATGGCCTTCAAGGTACATTTTTGCGGACTAAATGTTTGCACCACGTGTGTTTTATGAATAAAATATTTCATGGCACATATAATGTTGCGAATTTAATAAACACAGAATTAGCAAAACTTTATATAAATAGTATATTAATATATCTGCCTATCTACCCTCTATAACTGTTAATCTATCTTTCTATCTATCTGTTTATCTATATAGTCTAGTGAACTATACCTATCTGCTTATTTATCATTCTAACTATCTACATATTTGTATGTCTTTGTAACTATCTGTCAACATGTTTGTCTATCTAGCTATGTACCTATATCTATATATCTACACATTTGTCTATCTATCTATATATCTATCTATCTATAGTATCTGTCTACATATGTAATCCTATGCTTTACAATATTTCCGTATTTTTATGTTCTTGTCAGTTAAAGCAGAAAGCACATCCACAAAACCCGATATTCCTGCCCAGTCACTCTGCAGACTGGCTGCTTGCGAAGATCTACGTGCGCAGTGCAGATTTCAACTACTTCCAGCTTATCACTCACCTGCTGCGCACTCACCTGCTAGCTGAGGTCTTCTGCATGGCAACACACAGGAACCTGGCCTCTGTGCACCCCTTGTACAAGGTAACACTGCATTCACCAGCACAATACACTCAAGAGCAAGTACAATATATACAGAAACTGTCTTCAGTGCTCAGTTAAGAACAAAGTATTTTAGACATTAAAATATCAATTCAACTAAATAATATAAATGTTTAGTTTATATAAAGGTTTTACTGCAGTAATAAACAGAGGTATTTACAGGGAAATTGTAGAGTTTAAACACAACAGAATTAAATGCTGGTCTCAGACACACAGTCGAATTCTGGAAGGGCATTATACCTTCAAAAGATAAGGCTTAGTCTTTGGCACCTCAAAGCAGGATTCAGTGTTGGCTCTTAAAAGCGGGATTTGCCAACCTTGAATGATAACCAATGGAAGGTGCTTTAAGAAAGACAGGGGTATGTATCTCATTATAGTATAAAAAAATAATGTGAGCTTAGTTATAAAAATAAGGATGTAAGTTTTTTTATTTTCTGAAAAGATACCGGTCCAGGCGTCTCTTGAATCAGCCAAAAAATGACTTCATGCGGTAAATTTGGAAAAGCGCGTATAGTAGAGTTTCTTATTAATTAAAAACTGGCCTTGGCCAGTAAACAGGGTGTCGGAAACCTGCTTGTGCAGGCAACATTTAGAAACAGAGAGAGGTCAGGCATAGTCCAAGCATGGCACAGTTAAATAAGGCTATTATACTTAATATGTTTATTATAGCTTAAATTTAAATGAAAATAACTGAACTGACCACTGTATGCTTATTCAAAGGCTTGTATAAAACCCTACAGGTTTTGTCCCATACTTTGTAACATACATGTATACAGCATCTTTTGTTACACATATAAAACTTGTATTGTATTGCATTGTATTGTATTATAGCAAGGATTCTGTGAACTCTGGTTCACCTGACTATGAGCTATGAAATCATGTTTCAATATTTTTTGGCAAGAAGTTATATCCAATCAGTTTTAAAAAGGAGTTGACCTGATCCTTCTAGAATGTATAATTAACTCAAAGATAAGAACGGTCAAGGCCGAGTTCAATTGGGACTCCTGATGTATTCAAGGGAGGGAAAATCCTATATAACCAGAGCAAGACCCCATTCGATATCACGCAACTTGCTAATTACAAGCTGACGTGACCAATGCTCTGAGGGTCTCTGAATAACTGGTTGCTGTTTGGTCGAAGTCAAGTCTCTGCCTTTTGAAGACAGTTCTTATTTTTTATATATCCTACACTACACTTCCATATACTGGAAGGTAAGCATATATTTGAATTGAATATCTCTTTTATATTTTGGATGCATTCCTATAAGGTATAGAAATTATATATTAGTTTCAAAAGAGTGATATATTGAACACTTTAGAACATAGCTGTAGGTGTTTTAGCTGTTTTCATGGCTGGCCTAAGGGCTAAGTATATAATTAACCATATCTGTATTACTGTATTGAAGTACTAATGCTATTAAACCTGTAAAGGCACTGGATTGCCCAGATAGCTTATTACTTGGGATTTACAGTGGTCTGCGCAACCAACCAGTCCAATTTTTAAAGCATTTAATAAATCGAAAAGAGCACTGCTACTGCTCTTTGACTATGACTTAACACACATATCCACCAGCAACACATGATCACCCACGTCTTATTTTAAAATATGCCCCACAGCATGAGGACTTGGTGGCAGAAAAAAAAAATCTGAAAAAAAAGAGAAAGCGCTCTTTTGTGCCATCGTGGACACAAAAATATTTTTGGCTCACATATGACAAGGCGAAGAACTAAATGTTTTGCCAGGTTTGCTGGAAATTCAATCAGATTGCATAGCTTGGAAGTCCTTTCGTCAACCACCTGGAAGTTGGTTACTTATTCCCGGTTCCTTATTTGCGATGTAGTTGACAAAGCAGCGTGTCCTTTTTCTGTGTGTTTTAACTCACTTACACATTGTGCTCAATTAATATATTGCTACTATTTAAAAAATAATCGCCCCTTCTTTAAAAAAAGCGAAAATATTAATAACAAATCTGTAACAGCAGCATACCGGTACCCTATATTACCCGCTTGTTTTGCCCCATTTACCCCCTTAGACGCCTTGCTCACTAAATTTCGAGGTATCCCTAGATAGGTTATCGTCTCCTCTTTGCAAAACCACTAACGATTTTAGTGAGCAAGCCATACCCCACGATCAGCAGCACCCCAAAGTGTAGCCCATTATAACCAATACAGAACGTATGGGGGCACGTTTTTGGATGCCCGGTGTACCCCCTTAGACGGCTTGCTCACTAAATATCGACCTATCCCTAGATAGGTTATCACCCCCTCTTTGCAAAATTACTAACAATTTTAGTGAGCAAGCCGTACCCCACTATCAGCAGCACCCCAAAGTGTAGCCCATTATAACCAATACAGAACGCATGGGGGCACGTTTTTTGATGGCCCATTTACCCCCCTTAGACGGCTTGCTCACTAAATATCGAGGTATCCCTAGATAGGTTATCACCCCCTCTTTGCAAAACCACTAACGATTTTAGTGAGCAAGCCGTACCCCACGATCAGCAGCACCCCAAAGTGTAGCCCATTATAACCAATACAGAACGTATGGGGGCACGTCTTTGGATGCCCGGTGTACCCCCTTAGACGGCTTGCTCACTAAATTCCGAGGTATCCCTAGATAGGTTATCGTCTCCTCTTTGCAAAACCACTAAAGATTTTAGTGAGCAAGCCGTACCCCACGAACAGCAGCACCCCAAAGCGTAGCCCATTATGACCAATACAGAACGCATGGGGGCACGTCTTTTGATGCCCCATTTACCCCCCTTAGACGGCTTGCTCACTAAATATCGAGGTATCCCTAGATAGGTTATCACCCCCTCTTTGCAAAACCACTAACGATTTTATTGAGCAAGCCGTACCCCACGAACAGCAGCATTCCAAAATGTAACCAATAAAAATGCATGGGAATCCCTTTGCTCTTACTTGTTGATAAACCAGGTCCAAAGTATAATGCTGAAGTTGGCTTCTTTTTAGGCCAGCTTCTTATTCACATTCCAGCTTCTTATTCGCATCCTGCAAATATAACACAAATTGAATAAATAACTAGGGTATTTCACTGGTTAAATCACTCTGGGCCACATATTTTAAAGTTGATTGTCACAGGGGGGGTCTCCTCTACATCACCTGTATGTATTTATATCGGCCCAAAAAGGATTTTGATATAAAAACAGCAAAAATGATACAATAATCCAGGATGGCATCATTTGCAAAGACTGTAACTCAGTAAAAGTTTCCGCGCTCACCCAGTCTGCCGTAACGAGGTTTGAACTCAAAACATATCTATAGGACCATATGAAACTATATGACTTATTATTATTATTATTATTATTATTATTATTATTATTATTATTTATTTCTTGGCAGACGCCCTTATCCAGGGCGACTTACAATTGTTACAAGATATCACATTATTTTTACATACAATTACATTATTTTTTACACTATCCCTAGATAGGTTATCACCCCCTCTTTGCAAAAACTATAATAATAATAATAATAATAATAATAATAATAATAATAATAATAATAATAATAATAATAATAATGAACACAAAGACATTTGTGTTTATTATTATTATTTATTAATTTAGCTATTTAGCTGACACCTTTATCCAAGGTGACTTACAAGTATTACAATAGAAAATACATTATTCCAAAAAATTGAAGTTATTATTATTATAATAGTATTGCTATTATTATTAGTAGTAGCAACCCTCCCAATTTTCCCAGGACAGCCCTCGTTCTAGGTAGCATGTCCCGGTGTCCCCACAAGTTTAGTCAAATCTTATTTTTGTCCCGCTCATTAACGTCTGTGTTTGTCCACAGGCTCAACTGCAATTAAGCAGCATCCTGATGGATGAAGGTACATTTAAAGCTAACTGGCCCAATTATCCACTAACACTTTGAGAGGGCAAGTTTGTAAAATTGACCCTAAAATGAAAGAAATGAATCTGTAAAGTAAGTGTCAAACCTTTGCTAAATTGATATTGTTGCTTAATTACCGCTAGGCAGCATGACGATACAATAGTAAAATACACATTGAATCTTTTTATTTATATTAGGTATTTTATATGGGAGATCAGATATATAGAATAACATGGAGAACAACAGCTCGCAGTGGCTCTTAAAGACACTCTCTGCGCATAAAATATTATTAAACCGAGGTGAGGAAAAGATTTCATTGAAAGAAAACTAAAAACTCTTTGACTTAAACTTAGGCTGGGACCAAATCAAAACTTTGACCCACCCGCTAATCGCAATTTACAAACCTGGTACTGATGGCGACTCTTTTGCTTGTCAGAGGGATATTGCTTCTACCCCAGAGGGAACCCGACATTAGTACTGGGCTTGTAATTTGCGATTAGCGGGTGGGTCAAAGTTTTGATTTGATCCAGGCCTTAATCCGATGAAGAACTTGTGTTGAAAAGGTAATTGTTTTAATGCCTTATATGTGAAATAAAAGTACACTTGAGGTTATATCACACCTTGTTACTACAGACTGGAT